>CM060326.1:41137049-41147049 GCA_030674155.1 Stramonita haemastoma | reverse complement strand
CAATGGTGTGTGTGTGTGTGTGTGTGTGTGTGTGTTTTGTGTGTGTGTGTGTGTGTGTGTGTGTGTGTTACTTCCACATGTAAAAAGAGAGAAAAAGGGAGATAGGAAGAAGCGAAAGAGAGAGATACATAGACAGAGAAAATGGGAGACAGACAGAAACAAAGAGACGGACAGACAGACAGCAAGACAGACAGACATAGATTTTTGTGAAATTGTTCATCCTGAGAGTGATAGATATCATCAGTTGTTTTTCTTCTTTCTTTCCTCTTCTCTTTTTCCCCTTTGCATGTCTTTTATGGCACAGCCAAACGATTGTAGATTATAACTAAGTTGGTATATATTTCTGTAAAAAAAATCTAAATATATGTCGCTTTTGAAATAGCAAGAACCGTACTTTCCCTTTCATACCCCCTCCCTCCCCCCCCCCCCCAACACCACACCAGAACGTTACCAAAGTTACCGATATGGTGGAAAACCACGTTAATTTAACCCCCCAACAGTAAAATCAATAACGTCATTCGTTGAGTCTGAAGGAAATACTCCCTTTGTTGCAGTCCCATGATGTATTCTGATTTGAAGACACCCCTTAACACGTGGGCTGTCTTTATCAGCCCCTGTTGAAGATATACGGTATTGGAAAGCTTTGTGCCCATTTGATGGTATCTGAAAGCTTTGTGCCTATTTGTTGGTGTCCGGGTTCATTTGATTAGCTGTCTATGGTCGCCATTGAGAAGCGCCACCTCTTCTTTGTGAACAGAAGCAATACTACTAAACAGACCTGACCCTTGCTGTCACAAGAAGTGACCTTTTTTATTGCCAGGTTGTAGTGACAGAGTGAAATCCCAAATGTAGCCTCGCTGACAGAACGCTTGGTCTGGTATTAATACTGGGTGTGTTGTGGGTTCCAGTCCAATAACAGATGCCCCCACCTTAACCCTGACATTTTTGCCAGTGACTTCACACGTGCTGTTTGCTGTTGTGGGTAGTTTAGTCACTTATCACTCTTGTTTTCACTGACCGTATCATTAACAGGGTATTGTTGGTAAATAAGAGCAACAGAGAAAATTAATAACAGAGACAAAAAGAATTGTCTTTACTAAGTTTGTATCTTTTACCTCAATCTGAGAAAAGGATAGTCAGCACACTTAACAAAATTAACATGTAAAATAGCTGGTGGAATGTTACACATTCTCCTTTTCCTCTCACAGGGCTGCTTAAAACGTTATTTGTCACTTTCCAACGGGTGAAGAAACATAGCAAGGGCTTGCTCCCTTCATCCCATCACTGATGGCCAAATCTCGTCCAGTGCTGTGGTGTTGTATCTCACGAAAGGGCAGTGCAGATTTTGAGGCATGCTTCTTGTCTTTCCTCTCGACATGGGAATCGTAACAACGTTGGCACATGCAGAACGTCTTGCACAACGTTAAAACCTGTTTCACTTTCGGAAGAGTAGGCCATTATGTGTCGGTGGGAAAAGATGATACAAATTGACAAAACCTTATACATTCTGCCTGGACTCTCTGAACCTGTTTGGAACATCTCAAACAAGAAAAGAAATAAAATGAATAAATTATTGAATAATTGAAGTTGTTAAAAAGATAATCATGAGAGAGAGATGGGGGGGTCGAGGAGAAGAACAAGAAGAAAAAAAAGAAGAATTGTTTATGAAAAGAAAACAATTTTAAAAACTCAATATCTTCATGTAAACAAATTTCTCACAATATACGTTTCATATCAATTTTTCAAAGAGTCATAACCGTACAAACTATTCACCCCCACCCCCTTTTCACACCCAAACCATACAACTTTTCACAATGTTGACACTAGCTCAACATCCAAAAAAACCAAGGACGAAAAACATCAGCAAGTTGTCCTTCTTTGTGCAGACTGAATAACAAGAGCTCTTCAGCCAGGATCCAGGATCTGGGATCTCTCTCTACAGCCGTCCCCCCTCCACATCCCATCAGTTAGTAAGGTGGGAATCGGACCGCGGTGTTGAAGTGCTGAATCCCATCTCCAGTCTCCATCAATCCAATCCCACTCCTTTTTTGTCTCCCGTCTCTTCTTCAAGGTTCTCCAACTAGAAGCTCCACGTCCGGCTTGTTGTGTTCGTCTAAAAAAAAAAAAAGGAAAAGAAAAATGGAGTCCATCTTTTCAAACGGTGACCTCTCCAGATGCTTTTATGGAGGTGGCCCCAACACAAGCGAGTCAAGAGGAAAATGCAAACACTCGTCGTTGCCAGCGCTATTGCTTTCTTTTGCCATGTTTCTTCAGAAAGCGTGAGATGACGCCGATTTCAAAGGCCCGAAACATGACTGTGTTTGGAACTGAAGGGGGCCACCCGCCATACTTGGGACACCTGAACGACTCTCCAAGCTTGCTGAAGAAGAAGAAGAAGAAGAAGAAGAAGAAGAAGAAGACCTCTATACTGAGGCTCCTGGTTGTGCAGAGTATTAAACTCTTAACCTGCTTCACTCCTCTTTTTTTTAACGACCATGTTTGGAAACTTTAAAAGAAGAGCAGAAAGGGAAAAAAGAGGAAAAAAAAACTCAGGAGGTCAGAGACAGGTTAGGAACGAACTCTTCCTAATAACTGGCCTCTCTCTCTCTCTCTCTCTCTCTCTCTCTCTCTCTCTCTCTCTCTCTCTCTCTCTCTCTCTCTCTCTCTCTCTCTCTCTCTTTCCTAAAGAGCTTTCTCCTCACTCCTTCCCCAATTGTCCAGACATCCTTCCCTGAAGGCTTAGAGACTGTCCGGCAAGCCAGGGCCACAACAAGCGGACTTGAATTGAAGTGTCTTTTCGCAGATGGCCAGAGCCGAGGTTTGAATGGAGTCCGGTTTTATGGTTAGGGTGGGGGTGTGCTGGACTGGAAGACTGGCATTGAGCGTGCTTGAAGCGTGGTGACCTGCCACCCCCCTTCCTTCCCTCTCTCTCTCCCTCCCTCTCTCTCTCCTGCTGAGCGCTGTGTGTGGGGGTTTATGGAGGCCTCATTTGCCCTGAGGTCTGCTTAGCTCCCTCCATCTGCACCATTATTACTACTCCCCTTGCTCCCTTGCTGAGTGTTTGTATTGTGTGGTATCCACTTTAAAAAAAATGTTTTAGGTTGTTTTTGTTAAATCTGTTGGGAGTTTGTTGATTTACTGGATGGTTGTTAATTGGTGACATTTTTTTGGTTATGGAATAAGAAGGGTGATGTGTGTGTGTGTGTGTGTGCGCGCGTGCGTGTGTGTGTGTGTGTGTGTGTGTGTGTGTGTGTGTGTGTGTGTGTGTGTGTGTGTGTGTGTGTGTGTAGGTAGTATTGTCGTGTCCTTTGCCCTGTTTTTTTTAGTTTTCTCCCCCTGCTTTATTTTTTTCTGTTCTTTTCTCTTTTCTTTTTCGAAATGTGTGTTCAGACAAAAACAAAACACGGATTATAATGAAACAGTACAACTATCAGTTCTCGTTATACTCATGTTTTTATCGTAAGTTCATCATGGTTAGTTCTGCACCTATAAACAAACTGCCAACCTTGAACATAAACAGCAAACAAGAACTATGATGCACAACCTCAGGCTTATAATTATTGCTTTTTTGTTCATTTCGCTGGGGTTTTTGTTTGTAAATTTATGGTCATTGACATTGCCATTCTCATCATGTTCTTCTACATTGTCATTATCATACTTCTTTGCTCTCTTGATTACCGGGAAGGAGGGGGAGGGGGTGGCAATGGCTGGGGGGGGGGGAGGGTGGAAGATCAATCACGATATAACAAATTTTAAAGTCGTCCTTAGCAAAACCTATCGATGTGTTTGTCAGTGTTCAAAAGTAGCCGCAGGCAGTCACCGTCACTGTAAGCATACTATACAGTGGTCTCCTGACCACCACCATAAAGCATTCACACTGTGCTGTTACTTTTATGAAATATAAGAAAAAGTATAGAAATGTAAAGTATGCAAACGGTCAAAATCCTCAAACATCCTTAATATTACACACAAAATCGAAACAAAAAAATCACGATGTTTCATAACACAAATATTTGATGTTTCACATCCTTACACTCCCCCCTTCCCTCCTTCCCTGTTTGAGACATCAGCAACATAAAAACACACCCGGACACTATTTCAGATGCCGACATAACAATCCCAGTCCGTCGTTAAACCGATAGGACAGGCATAACCCTTTTACTGCACAATGGGACACTGGAGAAAAAACGGTGGTGTGTTTCCGATAGTGGGGGGGATGGGGAGGGTGTGTGTGGGGGGGGGGGGGGGGGAAGGTTGGCGTACTCCTCACACATTTATGTCCCAGCCCCCACTCCTTTTCAAAACAGGAGACAAAGTGAGTGCGAGAGAGAAAAAGAGCAGGGGGTGGGGGTGTGGCAGGAATGCAGTTTATTGGGGGAGGCCCAACATAGTCATTTCCTTTCGGCAGACTGCGCTAGAAGCCCAGTGGCTATGATCGTTTGACTTCAATTGCAACAGTCCATGACGTCAGGGGTTCAAACCTCAGCGGCGTCTGGTAAATCAGTGGTGGATATTTTTTTTACAATCTCTTAGATCAACTCTTAAGTATATTCTTGTCATTATCATCTCAAAGACAGAGAAATTCGAACGGGTTACAAGGCAAACATAAAAAAAGTAAAATTTGTAAACACAATACCACGGAAACGGAACAACACAACATAGTATCCGAACATGAATTCGCATATTTATGGCATTTCTATAACATGTACATCTGTCTGTCTGTATGCATGTATCGCTGTCATTCTATCTTCCTGTTTATCTGTCTGTCTGTCTGTCTGTCTGTCTGATTGTCTGTCTGTCTGTCTGTCTGTCTGCCTACCTGCCTGTCTGTCTGTCTGTCTGTCTGTCTGTCTGTCTGTCTGTATGTATGTATGTATCCGTCCGTCCGTCCGTGCGTCTGTCTGTCTGTCTATCTGTCTATCTACTTACCTATCTATCTATCTATCTATCTATCTATCTATCTATCTATCTATCTATCTATCTATCTATCTATCTATCTATCTGTCTATCTATCTATCTATCTATCTATCTATCTATCTATCTATCTATCTATGGCAAATCTGTTTTAATTTCCCGCATTTCAAAGGTTGAAATGAGTTTTCACGTTATCCTGATTCATTTCGACATGCCTATAGAACTCTCTCTCTCTCTCTCTGTCTCTCTGTCTCTCTCTCTCTCTCTCTGTCTCTCTCTCTGTCTCTCTCTCCCTCTCTCTCTCTCTATGTCTGTGCCTGCCTGCAGCATACAGCTTAATTGCAGTTAATTACAAAAAAAGAAGCGCGGAGCCGACACAGGCTGTTAGCAGTAAATTACACGCGCAGCCGAGAAAAACTGAAGCAGAGGCCATAAATCAGACTTGAAGAACACAGACACCAGCTGCAAATTAAAGCCATCCGCCACAGCTGTAAACAACAAGCCTGAAACATAAAAATCACTGAAGGCTTCCAACAAAATTCAATGTTCTAATTGTAAATTTATACAAGCACGGCTCAACAGCTGCGAGAAAAACAACGGCTTTATTATTTTTTTTAACAGATTGGAAAGCGGAGAAAACTTTAAGGTGTCCATCAGCATTGATCAGGACTCTTGAGTTGTGACCGTTGACAAAAGTCCAGTTCTCTGCTATTGGCGATTACTGGGAGGTGTCCATTCCACACCATTCCCCCAATGACCTAAGCACAGGTTTGGACCATAACCTGCAACTAAAAACCTGGACAAAGCACGACAAAAGCGCTGTTTTCACGCACCGTCCCACCAATGCTATCATCAAACGAAACCTCTGGGAGTTGAAACTCGCTTTTGACTTCCACCGCGCTTTTGACGACCCCGGGCTGTAAAGCCGCACTTTATGGCTGGGCACTATAGCTGAACGCTACAAGCTTCGCACTCGTTCACACTGCCTGGCATTCAACGTTAATACCTCCCCTTGTCCTTCCCCTGACTACCCTATCAAGGCAAGTCGGCCGGAGATTACCTGATCAGCGAAGCTTTAGCTTCCAAGAAACAAAAGGGAGTGAAATAGTCTCGAAATACCCTGAGTTCCAACCCCGGCTCGTGAAGAAATCGATGAAACTGAGACCCAGGACTTTGCGACGCCTGGCTTTAGTCAGTAGTCACGGACATAGCCGCTTTACTTCTTTAATCGTCAGAGCATTTTTCCGGCATGTGGCGTTGTAAAGAAAACGCAACCATGCCCAAGTGGTTACATTGAAAGGGTAAAGATTTCTGACTAGGGTAGAGGTGGGAGTTTAAGGGTTGCAGACACAAAGAAAACACGGTGAAATGAACTTGCCGTGGCACTATCGGCTGTTCGGGGCTAGGCCTATTCATGCTACTACACAGCACAGCCAGTCCTGCCTTGCTATAGTGCCGTTGAGCTTTGTGGCGGCAGTGTAAAGGCTTGCTTGTCAGTCATACATGTTTTATGATGGCTTCTGTGGCTGCTGCCTTCTTCTCCCTCGCTCTTTCCGTTGGTGGTCACCTCTATCACAGTCATGTTATGAATGCTTGCTGTCGACTTGAAAAGGGATCGGTAAATGTTTTATACATATACACATACATATACACTGGCTCTCTGTCTGCCTGTGTCTCTGTCTGTCTGTTTGTCTGTCTCTCTCATGTTGGATTTTTTGTTGTTGTTTTAATAGTCCCTAATCAAGGCCAAGACAGGATGAAAAAAAGTATGTAAATGCTTATCTGTAACCCTTGTAAAATAACGAACATTCATTCATTCATTCACTCATTTATTCATTCATTCATCCATCCATTCTCGGTAAATCTCTCGGGTGAAACTATAAAATGAGGCCGCGTTACAGAACGCAAGCGGAACATGTGCACATGTTAAACACCTGTTCAGCTTTTCGAAAGAGTAGGTCATATCGTGCAAGTGAAAACAAATAATAACATTTACAAAACCGCATGCACACAGGGACTGGATGTGAAAAAAGCATTCCAGTGCTTATTCCAGCATCCTCGCGATAAAATAAAAAGAATAAAGGCAAATAAATAAACCTTTTACAAATGGTCTCTCTCTCTCTCTCTCTCTCTTCCCCTCTCTCTCTCTCTCTCTCTCTCTCTCTCTCTCCTCTCTCTCTCTCTCTCTCTCCTCTCTCTCTCTCTGTCTCTCTCTCTCTCTCTCTCTGTCTCTCTCTCTCTCTCTCTCTCTCTCTCTCTCTCTCCTCTCTCTCTCTCTCTCTCTCCTCTCTCTCTCTCTCTCTCTCTCTCTCTCTCTCTCTCTCTCTCTCTCTCTCTCTCTCTCTCTCTCTCTCTCTCTGCAGCCTTCATTACAAAATGGACCCAAAAAATCGTTATGGATTCTTAACTGTTCATTTTCGCTCCCTTCCAGTCGGAGGTAGTGCAACTAGCCTATTGAAGAAGGCGGACAAAGAAAGTGTGGGGAAAGAAGAAAAGAGAACTGGGCAGAGAGAAAGCATAGAGTCAACAGTTACCGTTCCTGGAACATGTATCCCTATTGTGTCCAGAGTCAAAGAGCTGAAACCAATTATCCTGAATTCACACTATGGCTAGCTAGAGGTTTCCCTCTGGACAATATATCGCCCAATGATGTTGCTGTTAGCTGCTGGGCGTTCCTCAACTTAACTTCTTGACAGTTACCCTGAAAATGCATTGTGTATCATTGGTTATGCCTGAGAATGACTGTGAGACTGCGTGTTGAGTGTTTTCCCAGCTAAGATCACCACCGCCTATGGTCTTTCTGATGAGGAATAAGTTCAGATTCAAACGAGGATCAAACTCACAACTTGTCGCTTTCTAGGCGAGTGTGTTACATGCAGACACACCGACACAGCTTTATTCGATAGTTTGGATAACGAGCATGCTTTGTTGCAAACCTGCAGACCACCAACTTGGCTTTATTCGACAGTTTTGATAACGAGCATGTTTTGCTGCAAGCCTGCAGATACACAGATACAACATTCTTCGATAGTTTGGATAATGAGCATGCTTTTGCTGCAAAACAGGTTATGTGTACTGGCATAAGCTTACGGAGATGGCGTTATACCGTAATGGCTACTAGGCTGCTGCAATATTTAGGATAATCACCCCACCATCAGCGTCCTAATCAGTTTTATGATAATCGTCATGTCAGTCAAATGTAACACGGGTAGGGCGTTTCTTTTTGTAATTGCAGCAGCGTTTAGCTTGTTTGAAATTGTTTAAATCCATTAACTTTTGTTTTAGAGAAAAAGGTACCTTTAAAGATGGATTATAATGCAAATCATGACCTTAGGTAAGCCAGCTCCAGTATTCAAGGCCAGTGTGTTTTCTGTTTCTTCACTTTTCTTTTGAAGACGTGTATTTCAAACTTTGTCGATTGCAAATTGCACACACACACACACGCACACACACACACACACACACACACACACACACACACACACACACACACACACACACACACACACAACACACATGCAAGGAGAGAGAGAGAGAAAAGTAGAGAGAGAAAGAGAGAGAGGGAAATTTGCAGACACACAGACACACACAAACAGACAATCAAACAGACAAGACACATACACACAGACACATATATTGCAATCAATCAGCAAAAACGTAAAAGAACAAACAAGGTAGCAAACTTTAAAAATGTCAAGGAATACAAGAAATACCTCCCCTCCTCTCAAAACGTTTCGAACAAAGTGGTAAACGATTGGACCCTGCCCTACTGTATAGGACACGGCTCAATGAAGATCTCCTCAGCCTGCAATTTACCTCGGTAAACCTACCCGAAAATGAGCACCCCGTACCTCCACAGTCACAGTCTCAGAAAGAAACACGACCCCGCATAGGGGAAGGGACCAATCTCGGACCTTTAATGGCGACTTGTCTTTCCTCTAACCACCATGGGCCCCATAGCTTGAACCGACAGTCACCAACCACCTCAACTAGGCCCTACCCGAGATAAATTCAGGTCCCCCCCATAAGTGGCAGTTTACAAGTCTGCAGTCATATCCTTAACCGTGATCCGCCTCGTTAATTTCACGGGAAAGATAACGGGTGTTTTTGGCGTGAAAATGAGTGGGTAATTGGGTATCACCTTTTTCAGGGGTCTTTTTTTTCTTTTTCTTTTTTTTTAGTGGAAAAAGATAGGGTGAGGAGAACTATCTGACAGTAGCAACTCGTGTTGATGTTTACAGACCAGTAGGTAGTGTTAAAAAAATCTGCAGCAGGTGAGACAAAATAAGGCCAAACCGTTTAAACTGTTCATATACGCTGTATTTAAGTAAAGATGATGTATTCGTTTCTTTGTTAAGAGACGGAGTCTTCGCGCCTGTCTGTGTGAGAAAAGAGTTTGCAGTAGAAGGAGGAGGGGGAGCAACGAAGCATATAATTTTGAAAATTCCTGTCATCTGATGATTGCTGACATATACGCACAAGTTTAGTCATGAATGCAGTTTGTAGCGATTCTTGCCCTCGTTTCGCCAGATGTGTGTGTGTGTGTGTGTGTGTGTGTGTGTGTGTGTGTGTGTGTGTGTGTGTGTGTGTGTGTGTGTGTGTGTACGTGTGTGTGTGTGTGTGTGTGTGTGTGCGTGTGTGTTTGTGTGTCTGTGTGTCTGTGTGTGTTTGTGTGTGTGGTTGGGTGTGTGTCTGTGTGTCAGTGTGTGTGTGTGTGTGTGTGTGTGTGTGTGTGAGAGAGAGAGAGAGAGAGAGAGAGAGAGAGAGAGAGAGAGAGAGAGAGAGAGAGAGAGAGAGAGAGAGAGAGACAGAGACAGAGACAGAGACAGAGACAGAGAGAGACAGAGAGAGAGAGAGCAAACTTGTTTTCTGTCTGTATCTGTCTGTACATGCAGAGACGCGTCTGTCTGTGTGATTAGTCGACTTTTCAAGGTAAGGAGAACAGAGAGGAGAAAGACATAAACAGAAGAAAAAACAACACGAGCAGGAAGCAATGATTGTTTGAAGAGGCAGTGGCGCATGGTGAGGTATCAGTTATGGGAAATTTAGCAGTGGCAGTTCTTCATGATGAGTAGCCATTGCTGAA
>CM060326.1:41117049-41127049 GCA_030674155.1 Stramonita haemastoma | reverse complement strand
ACCAGACAAAGAGAAGAAGAGAAAAACAAGTAGCTTGGCTACTGTCACCACTATTTCCCTCCCTGTCACCACCACACCACAGGCTGTCGTAGTTGTTGTTGCCTGTAAATTTAATGTAGTCTGGCTACCATCACTACTATTTCCCTCCCTGTCACCACACTAAGTCACTGTAGTTGTTGTTGCCTGTAAATTTAATGTAGTTTGGCTACCATCACTACTATTTCCCTCCCTGTCACCACACCACACTAAGTCACCGTCGTTGTTGTGGCCTGTAAATTTAATGTAGTCTGGCTACCATCACCACTATTTCCGTCACCATACCACACACCGACATCGTTGTTGTTGCCTGTGAATTGAATGCAGTCTGGCTACCATCACCACTAGTTCCCTCCCTGTCACCACACGCTGTCACCGTTGTTGTTGTTGCCTGTAAGATTAATGTAGTTTGGCTATCATCACCACTTTTTCCCTCCCTGTCACCACACTAAGTCAAAGTTGTTGTTGTTGCCTGTAAATTTAATGCAGTCTGGCTACCATCACCACTATTTCCCTCCCTGTCACCACACTAAGTCACCGTTGTTCTTGTTGCCTGTAAATTTAATGCAGTCTGGCTACCATCACCACCATCTCCCTCCCTGTCACCACACGCTGTAACAACCCTTGTTGTCGCTTGCGTCTCTCTCACGCTGTGTGGACGGACAGCATAGTTAGCGGTCCTTTCTCCATGCATTGGCGTCGCAGGCCAGTTGTGTAAAGCAGTATAGGCTAGATCTAGTCAGTCGTGTGACAGTGACTTGGTAACTAGTTTCTTCATAATAGATTCTAAGTAGGGGTTTTTTTTCTTCCTTTTCCTTTTTGTTGTACTTGCTGTTGTTGGTGGTGGTGGTGGTAGTGGTGGTGATGGTGGTGGTGCGTGAGCGCGCGCGCGCGCCGCAATATACTACACCAGATTGAGAGTAAACGGATGATAATAATGACGATGTCCGAGTGTGTGTATGTGTGTGTGTGTGTGAGTGCGCGCGCGCGTGAGAATGAATGAATGAATGAACGAATGAACGAATTTTATTTGACAAAAGCTACAAACCCATCAGTCAAAGGGGGTTAATAAAACATGAATAATAACTCGAAATCCAGACAAATATCAACAAATATTTTTAGTTGTTACTTACAGAATCTATTTGGTTCATAGTCTGCTTGCGTTTTTCTAGAGCCTGTGTTAGATATATTGCTAAAGATATCATCTCAGACATATTATTAGAAGTTAACACTTTGTGTACACGACTAGTGGACCTGTTGGTTGGGTTTGTCAAAAAAGTAACTTTTTGACGAATTTCTTGGTAAGTTCGACATGTAAACAAAAAGTGCAATTCGTCTTCTTCTTCTTCTCCACATGCTGGACATGGATTGCTGTCTGTCTCCTCTGTAATATACCATTGTCTACAGTTCAATAAACCACATAATCTCAGCCGAAATTTTAGTAGATTGCTTCGAAGCCTCTTATTAGTTAACGATATCAAATATTGTTCTGGACCAAACGTATCTTGAAATGAGCTATACCAATGGTATTTTTCACTCGACATTAACTTTTCGTGCCAGTTTTGATGGAAACATGAAATAAGTCTATCTTTCAATTCTCTAACAAACATTTCTTCATAACCTACCCCCTGGCATAGCCAAACAATACCAAATCCATTTATCGTCAAAAGATCTTTTACTTTAGCTGCCCAGTTTTACTTTACCATTATTGTGTTGTATAAGTAACATCTCGTATGCTTGTCTGTTTATTCTGGACATAGGCAGCTTGATAAGTTTTAACCAGTATTTAACGCATTTCGTTATGGTTCTAATGTACAGTGGATATCTACCCGTTTCGCCATATATAAGTGTATTTGATGCATATAATGGGATACATAAAAACTTTTTCATTGCGAAAGTGTGCATGTGAAAGTGTGAATGTGGCGCGCGCGTGAGAGAGAGAGAGGAGAGAGAGAGAGAGAGAGAGAGGAGAGAGAGAGAGAGAGAGAGAGAGATGAGAGAGAGAGAGAGAGAGAGAGTGTGTGTGTGTGTGTATGTGTGTCTAAGTGTGTGTGTGTAAGTGTGTGTAAGTGTGTGTATGTGTGTTTGTTTGTGTGTGTGTGTGTGCATGCATGCAAGGATATAGGTGCGGGTGCATGTGTGTGCGCGTACGCACACCGCGCGCGCGTGCATGTGTAACTAACATGATTTCAGCATCCTTAAAAATATAATATACCTATAAGTAAAATATAAAAGAAAAATAAAAGCAAAGAGGAAATGCACTCAATAGTCACACACACACGCGCGCGCACGCGCGCGCGCCCCACTCGAACACATATGCACGTACGCCCGTGAACACATTTAGAGTCTTAAAAAATCATTAGGTGTCAAACAAACAAATTATATCAGTTACAATATCACCAATCCATTATTGTAAGAGTTCAAAAAACCCGATAAAATTGTCAATCAACAAGTTATATCAGGTTACAATATCTCCATACTTTCAAGTTCATAGTTAAGATATAAAAAAGGAATGAAATTAAATTTTCAAAAAGAAAAAAAAAACTAAAACAAAACAATAAACATAATGATAATAATGCAAAATTATAAGACCTATCACCACTGAGAGCAAGAACAAAACACTAAAAAAAAGAAAGGGGGGGTGGGGGGTGGGATGGAACGGACGGTGGAGTATCAATGAAGACAGCGGAAAACCCAAACAGGTGCACATACAGTTGCACTAGTCCTGAGAAGGCACGCGCGCGCGTGCGCATAACACAAACGGGGACTGGATGTAAAATAAGCAAAGTAGTGCTTATTCCATTATCTTCGACGTAAAAGAAACACACACACACACACACACACACACACACACACACACACACACCTCTCTCTCACTCGCCCCGCGCGCGCACCGCCGCCCCCCCCCCCTCTCCCCCCCCCACACACACACCATAAACAAGAAATAATTATGTGGAGAGAGAAGAGAGAGATCTTTGTATATGAATAAAATTTTTCTCCACGATTTAGAGAGAGACATCTTGTTATTTGACCAAAATTTGTTCACGATTAAAATATTTTATACATTTTTTAAAGATCTATTGTAGACATCATTTCCTGCTATTTGATCACGTAAAGCTTTAGTGCTTCACGTATATATGTAAAAGAGGGCTTGAGTGTGTGTGTGTGTGTGTGTGTGTGTGTGTGTGTGTGTGTGTGTGTGTGTGTGTGTGTGTGTGTGTGTGTGTGTGTGCACGCGCGTGCGCCCGTGAAACCATAACTTCGTGACTGATTATCCCACATAACCCTTTTTTTGTTTATTTGTTTAACTCTCAGTCTTACCGTCACGTTGAAATCTGCGACAAAGTTTCACAATGACGTATTCTTGAGCCTGGCTGAAGTCAGGCCACGTCATTATGCCCCCCCCCCCCCCCCCCCCCCCCCCCCCCCCCCCCCCCCCCCCCCCCCCCCCCCCCCCCCCCCCCCCCCCCCCCCCCCTACCGCCAACTACTTGATTTCCCGAGGAAGGCTAAGGAAAAATATGGGGACTTTACTTTAAGAGTATACTTCGAAATATCTTTACCACCAAGATATTGAACGAAGTATGTGGTTTGCTGTGTGAAGTTTGATACCAAGCGCTTTCAAAAAATCCTTCAACTTTCTGTAGGCTACTACTGTTCTTTAAGTTTTTAAAGCACATGGGCTGCCATCATTGCCAAGTAGTTTTCTTTAGTAATGCATATTTCGGCACAAACTTATCGAAAGAATTGATAGCGACATTTAAAACACGTGTACTTGCATTATTTCCAAAAATCTGATGATTTAAGTGATTTTGCATTCCTCTGCTTACGTTTAAAGTTCATGCTTTGGCGTAACTTGTTTTACAGTAGGTTAAGAAGTGTTTGAGCGAGGCATACGAGTACCTCAGTATAGTCGGTGAGTTACTTACATTTGAATGTAAAGAACAAGAGACAGTGAAAAACTAGAGTAGGTAGCGAGAAAGAGAAGTTCAGAGAAAAGGTGTATATGCATCTGAGATTTTTGCATACTCTACATTACCATTCATGCATGGAACTCCGAAAAGTCCTCGGTCAAGTCGTTTTATTCATGGTCATTTTTGTAATGCTTTCTATAACAATGTTTTTTTTCTATTGGAATAAAATTTCTTAGTTATGGCATTGAAAATAAACCGCATATTCATTCAAATTCTTATCTCATAGACAAAGAAATTCAGGCGGGTTAGAAGCCATACATAAAAACAGTGTTCGTGTAAACATAGTATCACGGATATCTACCACAACACAGGATCTGAACATCAGCACGCACCCATCACAACATCAAAATGCCCACAAATCAGCAACACCTTAGCCAGTTATACAAACACCCAAGCAAAATCACAAACACTCGTGTGCGAACCAGTATGCCCACGCATCCATGCAATAAACACACACACACACACACACACACACACACACACACACACACACACACACACACACACACACACACACCTACACACCTACACACCTTGATGGAAAAAAGCAAATCGATGCTTAATGTACCATCTGGAAATAAAAATTTGATTGATTGATTGATTGATTGATTGATTGACCTACACGCACACCTACACACACACACCTACACACACACACACACACACACCTACACCACACCCCTACACACCCACACACGTTAAACATTTGCATACATGTGCACACATGTTATAACAGGTATAGTAAGAACAAATTCAAAGAAATACTGTATTCTATTGAGATATTGAACAGTCTTTATAAACACAGACATGAAACATTTACACACATGCGCACGCATGGTATAAACATGTATAGTAAGAAAAACTATCAAATAAATACTCTATTCTATCAAGATATTGAACAGCATTTAAAACAGCCTTTAAAACACACACACACACACTCATGCACGCACGCAAGCACGCACGCACGCGCGCACACACACAAGTCCTTCGGATGAGACTATAAACCGAGGTCCCGAGTGCGAATGCGCTCAGAACATCTTTTGCACACGTTAAAACATGTTCCACTATTTGGAAGAGTAGGCCATTGTGTGCCGGTGGGAACGGATGACAACATTTACAAAATTGCATACATACGTGGACTGGATGTAAAAAGCACATGAGCACTTATTCTTCATCCTCGAAATAAAATGGTAAAATAAGCGCGCGCGCGCGCGCGCGCGCGCACACACACACACACACACACACACACACACACACACACACACACACACACACACACACACACACACACACACACACACAGTATTTTTATGGTATAAACCACATTGATATAACATGTTTGACTAAAATATCAATGAAATTAAATATTTTGTCCATTACAATATTGAACACATTTTAAAATGGAAAAAGGCAGTCTTTGGAGTCATAGCAAACTTTCCTGAAGTTTTTCACTGTTGTATTACAGCTGCGAGCCAGCTACTCAACCCTAATCCAACCTGGTTTTTTTTTGTTTTTTGTTTTTTTTTGGCTGAAGGGGAAGGTAGGCTTTTCCCAATGCTCTGACCAGCAGTGACACAATGACCGACCAACTGACTTTTGAATCCTGACACCATCTTTTGAAACAGTTCAGACCACATTGTGTGCAATCCAATATGCTTTTAAAATACGGAAGTGGCGAAAAGCTAAACTCCAGCGGTCTTATCTTTACAGCCAGAAAGTACCGACATTCCAAGTAAGTAGTTGCGAAATATCAGTCTTTAAGGAGTGCAAACCTTGTGTTTTTTCTAGTTAAAAAAAAACAACTCAGTTGGGTGGTCAAGTGCCAGTGGTGTGTGCTCACCACCTAACCTTTTCTTCAGGCACTCCATTTTGTACAAGGCTACCATGACATGCATTGAAATGGAACCAATACTGGCTACAGGAAACATTTTTTGTTGATCTTATAAAGGAAACACGCATCATTTTCTTCACTCATTTCAAAGCAAAAAAAAATTAAAAGTACATGCTACTGGCAAATAGGTTTCCAGTTCACTTTTGATGGCAGTAAACTGAACTGGAAAGCAGCTTTAAGTGTACATTTCAGAATAATGCACATACAATTTTGACCATGAAGTAATAAAACTGGGGGAGGGGGTAGCAAACATGGACGAAGATAACTGCATTGTTTAAACAGGGGGGGGGGGGGGGGGGGGGGGGGGGGCGGGATATAGCCTAGTGGTCAGAACATTGTGCTCGCAATTTGACGACCCGGGTTCGATTCCCGGTCGAGTGGATTTTTCCTCTGGAGTTAACATCAGTGCTGACTCCACTCCCGCCAAAAGGCTATCGTGTGCCGGTGGGAACGGATGACATTTACAAAACTGCATACAAACGGGGACTGGATGTAAAAAAGCACACGATTGCTTATTCCATTGTCCTCGATATAAAAGAATAAAAAAAAAAAAAAATGAATAAATAAACCAGTCAACCGATACAATGCAAAACTACTATGAGCTGGGTACAAAAAGGATAGTTACACCAGGTTGTTGTAAGACATGATACAAGCAAAACAAGCTACACACATGTATACATCATCCTTCATCTGAAGGTAAATAACATGGCCGATAGTTGGAATCGCTACATGCAATTACGCAACTGTCCAAATAAAGACCCAAACAAACTCCCCAAACTAGTATTGGAACATCGAATACCAAAATAACCAAACATCATCACTGAAAAAAACACACATCCAAAAGCACCACACAGCCCGTTTTTGTTATGCTTGGAAAAATTAGAGTTTTGCTGGGTCACATTTACTGTCACTATACTTGCTGTTTACGCAAGAAATAAATGTGAAAAGCAGCCTTATGGTGGAAGAGAAACCACGCAACGAACTCGTGTCCCTTACAATTTTTTTCCAAATCAATTCAAGACTTCATTTCACAGACACACAGACACACAGACACACAGACACACACACACACACACACACACACACACACACACACACACGTCTTCATAGTCTATACTTACAGGGGAACAAAAATTATCTATAGCATGAAACAATTTGCACTGGTGTCATTTATGAAAATATATATCAGTGGTTTTTCATTATTTCTTTGAAAAAACTATAATTTTAATAAGCAAAGATTTCCTCCTAGAACTAAACAGTTCATGGAAGTTGATAACATTTGGATTTTGATGATAATATTTTGGGATAAATTTGTTTCTTAACTGCACAAAAAATCTGGCCGAAAAAACAATCCGAATAAAGGCAAATGCATCAGGAGCATAAAACATGAAGCTACCACAAAAACTATTAATGTCGGTCTATGCTGGAATGTTTTATAAGTAGAGCTGGTTACACCGCCATTGACAATACCCACATTCTACCTGTTACAATGAAAAGGAAAAGGGCATCAGCAATATATAACTTCACTTTGAGCAATCAAAAAAAAAAAAGCGTCTTTTCATAAACAAATCCAAGAAAACGATTAGTACATGTTTCCATGCAAAATGTCAAAATATGTGATGGAAAAAGGAGACAAGTGGAAAGAACAAGTACTTTTAAAAGCAGGACTGACTGTCCACAAGCGTTCCTTACTCGAGTGCATTTTCTTTATCAAAGTTTAAAGCCACAAAAACCCAAACATTCACACTGCTAAGTTTTTCGTACAATGGCTGTTTCGTACATTTACTTGTTTACAGTTTACGACAAGCCACTAAAACAAAACCCACACATGCTCAATTTTCTAGTTTCACACAATCAAGGTTTATAGAAAATACATAAGTTAGCTATAAGAGCTTAACAAAAAATATAGGCCACACTGTATTATTAGTAATCTGCTAGAATACATTATTTCACAAAATTTGGTACACTGGAAGTTTGGAATATACACGTTTGAAGTGAATTTTCATACTTGCAGAAAACTCATGTACAAAACAAATACAGTAGAAAGGTTGGGCAAATCCAAGAAAGGCCACAAGATATCATGCAGCGATTAGCAATTGGCACTGATTGATGTGAAATATGTCATTTAATCTTGCTAATACAACCATAATTTTATGGGGCCTCAACCTCTTTTTCTCATTTCAATTTTTTTCTCTTTGTTTTCATCTCTGTCTCCATTTCTTTAAAAAATAACAACTGGGCTTTTAACTTTCTCTGCATTCTATTTCCTTTTCGGATTTAACTGAACAAAGCCCAAAAAAGCTGTGATTTGTATATTTCAGCTGACAAATGGAAATTGAAAAAAATTGTAAGGAGAGATACAGATGGAGTAGTCTATCAATGGACCGGGAGTGCTATGACCGGGGTAACGAGCATGTCCCTGAGCTACAGCAAAGCAAAAGACAAGAAAATCAGGGAACAGGACACATCAATAACAGTCCTACAATCATATCGAAACACTTATAGCATTAAAGGCTAACATTTATCACACAACACTCTGTAGAATAAAAGGTAAAGGCAAAAGTGTGTCCATAACCTATGTGCTCGTTGGGGAGGGAGGTCACAAATACCTCAGCTTCTCTAGAGGCCAGCCTATTAAGGGTGATACCCATCTCCTCTCCCTCGCTGCTATCTCTGTTCGGTTTCTAATGGGGGCAGGTATCCATTTACAGCTGGGTGACTATTGAAACCAAGATGCTCAAATGATCACTCTTCTGCATGAAAAACGTGCTCAATGCTGCTTAATCTAAGCTTGGTTAAAGTGAGTGTTCTGATCAATCAACTATACCCTACCCAATAACAAAAAGGAAAAACATTACAAGGTTTAAGGTATATGCCGAATTTTTTAACAAATCAAAATACCTGAATTTCTTTCTTAATGTGACGTGACATTCCAATTGTCCTACACCTCTAGCCTTTAAATAAGCAATGGCGAGGTTGTTTTTTTAAGTCACAGTGTTGGTTACAAAAGCAAAGCTAGCTGTTTCTTTAAACTACACAGACAGAGATTTAACTTCATATTATTTGGGTAACTCCTAGTCTCCAAGTACCTCCACACCAAAATATAAAATTGCACACACAGGGGGTTGCAACTTTTGGGGTTAGCGGCACAATGTAGCGTACACTTGTTATGATAAATACCTGAGGTAGACTTTTCTGTAGATAACGCTGTCACACAAATCCTATGAAACATGCACACGCACAAACACACACAAAAACACAGACACAAGCAGACACTAACACACACACAAACACAAACACCACAGACACAAACAGACACACACACAGACACAAACAGACACACACACACACACACACACACACACACACACACACACACACACACACACACACACACACACACACACACAAACACACACAGGCTCAAAGACACACAGGCTCAAAGACACACACACACACACACACACACACACACACACACACACACACACACACACACACCACACACACACCTGAACAGACCATCTACCCTTGCTTTTTGATAATCCCCATTACTCTAATGCATTGTTGCAGTTTCTGAGCAGCACTTTTCCCCAATTTTATATTTATAAATGCAATCTAAAACCAGCACCTTCTTTCTGCTTTCAGATAAATTCCTCTAAAATGCACACCCTTCAATCGATTATTTCATCTTACGATCTAAATCCAGCATCCTTCTGTTTTTAGGTATTCTTTTTTTTTTTTTTTTTTCTAAAAGGCTCCCCACCTCTACCCATCCCTGAAGCTAATCAGAAGTTTGCCCACCTGTATCCCCATCCTCAGTCTTTACACCTCTTTCCATATCACTATATATCACAACATTGTTAATACCCCTTCCTAACATTCTTAAAAAAAAAAAAAAACTCGAGCCCTTCCTACCAACCCCGAAGAAATATGTTTAGCCACTGAGTCAGGGCATGCCGTTATCCACCTGCCTTTTGTGTCCACATGATTGTGGGGGCCAGGGTTAGTGTTGAGGTTATTGTTAGAGTTAGTGTTAAAAGTTAATAGGGGGTAAGGGTTGTCTTGTCAGATGCTCTGTCTGAATGTTAGAATTATGT
>CM060326.1:41114514-41116949 GCA_030674155.1 Stramonita haemastoma | reverse complement strand
CTGTTTTCATTTAGCTGTGCACAGCGAAATGGAACGGGAATGAAAAAGGCAAACTGCGTGGACGTAATAGATCCTAAAGAAGATAAGTCTTTATATAAGCTGAAGAAATCTTTATAGGCAAACAGCCCTAGTCTAGCTTTTTTCCCACCGTGCCATTTTTTGTTATTCAAGATCACCTGAAACCAATCTTAGTTCACTGTTTTAGCGCAAAATTGCGTTATAGGTAGCATACGAGAACAGTATACTATATACTCAGATACAAAGAGGGGGGTAGGTGTATTTGACATAACTGCCAAGCGGAGTTTGGTTTTCAAATATAAAAAAGTTTTGGAATGGGCTCTACATATACATGTATGTTTAACAAACATATTATGTGTGTGCGCGCGCGCACACACAACACACACACACAAAACACACACACACAAAACACACACAACACACACACACAAAACACACACAAACACACAAAACACACACCAAAACTACACACACACACACACAAGCAGAGAGAGAAGAGAGAGAAAAGAGAGAGAGAGAGAGAGAGAAGAGAGAGAGAGAGAGAGAGAGAGAGAGAGAGAGAAGAGAGAGAAGAGAGAGACAAAAGACAGAGACAGAAAACAGAGACAGAGAGACAGAGCAGAGACAGAGACAGAAAAGCACAGACAGACAGTGACAGACAGAAGTGACAGACAGAGACAAGAGACAAAAGAGAGACACACAGAGAGAAAAGAGGTAGAGAGAGAGAGGGAGGCACAGACAGACGGGTGACGACAGACAGTGACAGACAGACAGACAGAGACAGACAGAGAGACAGAGAGACGAGAGAGACAGAGGACAGAGGGGAGAAGAGACAGAGGAAGAGAAAAGAGAGAGAGAGAGAGAGAGAGAGAGAGAGAGAGAGAGAGGAAGAGGGGAGAGAGAGAAAAGAGAGAGAAGAGAAGAGAGAGAGAGAGAGAGAGAGAGATGATTGGGGGGGGGCTGTAATTAGTAAAGGGCATGCAGTCTACCTAATTGTCCAGCAAATTAATACCATACATGTAACTGCGTACACTCCCCCTCCCCCCCCCCCCCCCCCCACCGATGAGAAAATTTAAAGCATTGACGCAAGTCACTTACTGTTTTACCAAACATCATTTCTGGAACATATTATAAGGGACCTCCACAAGCTACACGATGGAATAAAGAGTGCGCACCTTGCTTACACACAACACACACACACACCACACACACACACACACACCCCACAAAATACACACACCACACACACACCACACACCACACACACACACACACACACCCAAAACATACAACACACACACACACACACACACCACACCCACCACACAGAGCGGGCGTTTAAAAAATATATTTAACAATGCTGAACAACATAAGGACATCTCAGGAGACAGCTGTTAAAGCCGTCTAATACAACTAATTAAGGAAAAAAATCTTATTTTTGTGAACTAGAAGGAAAGAACTAGTAATCAATTTCACTTCTCAAAACGCCGCTTTCTTCCAATGCCCCCCCCCCCCCCCCCTCTCTCTCTCTCTCTCTCTCTCTCTCTCTCTCTCTCTCTCTCTCTCTCTCTCTCTCTCTCTCTCTCTCTCTCTCTCTCACTCATTCTCTCTCTCTCTCAGATAAATATATGTATACATATCTTCCTAGTTTGTTTCTTGTTTCTTGCTTTTTTTTTTTTCTTTCTAAACTTTCCTCTCATCTGTTATTCAACAGTAGAACTCTTTCTCTATTTATTTGTTTCCTTAAAACAACAGCTAAGATGGAAAATGTTCTTGAATTGTTTGTGCATTGTACTGAATTGTGTTGTGCTGTGTTGTGCTGTATTGTATTTGAATTGAATTGTGTTGTATTGTATTGTATTGTATTGTATTGTATTGTATTGTATTGTATTGTATTGTATTGTATTGTATTGTATTGTATTGTATTGTATTGTATTGTATTGTATTGTATTGCATTGGGCTGTTTTGTATACCGCTTTAAGTCACGACAGATTTTTCTATGTAAAATTCAGGCTGCTCTCTCTGTGGAGAGTGCGTCACCACAAGAGCAGCGCTGCCCTTTAATTTTTTCATCTATTTATGTCTGCAAGTATAGTATTTATTTATTTTCGTATTAGAGTGAACTTTTCCTACAGAATTTTGCCAGGAACAAACTCTCATGCCGTGGATTTTTTTTTCGCGTGCGCTCAAAGCTTTGTTGCTTACGGGACCTCAGTTTATCGTCTCTTCCGAGAGACTTGCACCCAGACCAACCCTTAGGGTCTTGTGGTTGAGGGGGGTTGGGAGTTTCGGGAATAAACGGGGATCAAAGGAACACAAACTTCAAAGCTGGACTTTTTGCTTCCTAGGCAGGTGCGTTACCTGTAGATCAACAATACCACCTCTGTACACACACACGTGTGTGTGTGTGTGTGTGT
>CM060326.1:41102014-41104514 GCA_030674155.1 Stramonita haemastoma | reverse complement strand
GCTGACCAGTAAAGAGAAGGAGAAGACAGAGAGAGAGACAGAGAGGAGGACAAAGACCGTGTTGTTCCCCTCCCTCAAGCCAGCTAACATCGCTTTCAAATCTCACCCCATAAACAACAACCGCACAAAAGAGCCGGGGTATTACATCTGTCGCCGAAGCCAGATAACTCAGGAGATACACCCACCACCACCACCACCACCCACGCACGCGCCTTTCCCTGCCCTGCCCTGCCCAAACCCCCACTCCCTTGTTCATGACAACCCTCCCCCCCCTGCCCATCCCCGTCCTCCCTTGTTCATGATCCGCCACTGTCTATACTTCAAACACCACTAGCCTTGGGTACCAGAAGTTTATGTGTCTATGATTCCCTCCCGCATGCAGAAGCACAAAAGTCTGTATGGAAGCTCACCGGCATCAAACTGTTTATTACTGCTGCTAATAACTAGTGTTTCTTACCACGCCTGTTCACGGTCATGTCATGCTGATTTGATAAAGGATTTTATTTCTATCCCATAAAAGGTAAACGTATAGGTGTCTTATTACTTTTGCGGTCGTAAGGGAGCGAGGCGTTAGAGACCTCAGCTTCTCTAGGGGCCAGCGTGTTGAGGGCGGCGCCCATCTCCTCTCCCTCGCTGCTTTACCTTCCCTGGCTCTAAAGAGGGCATATACCCATTTACAGTTGGGGGAACTGTACTGAAACCAAGCGCGCAGTCACCCATCCAATTGGTAACCACGCTCGACGCTGCTTTACTTTAGCTCGGGGAAAGGAGCGCTCTGACCACTGAGCTATCCCGTTCCATCCCACAGGTCCGTGAAATTGTGGGTTCTCATCTTGGCGATGGTGTCTGCTGAATCAAGGGTGTTTTTTAATGATTTCATGGAATTGCTGCAGACCTTTAAGTACCCTTTCTTTTAAAGTATACATATGCAGAAGATCAATAAATAATGCACGTTAAAGACTGTCATTCATGTCAGTGATCCTTGGGATATGGAAACACAAAACATGCCCAACATGTACAATGTACTGGGACATGGATGGGCCCCGCAGGTTCAACCTGCCTCAAAACACGGTTTGAAATAATTATTAATAGTCAGTGCAGTGCCCCAGTGATTCCCGGAGAAGGTAAGATCAGAGAGACAGACATGGACTAAAAGACACACCAAATACATTGACATCACTAAAATCACATAGGACTTGTCATGAAAGATGCCGGTTAAAGGAACTATTTTTTGAAAACAGTTATTCCTTCTAACTTCATTCATCAATTAATCGTTTGGATGCCGTTGCAAACATAGGTCTAGTGAGAAAGCACATGCAGAACTCATTTTGTGCACTCTTAAAATCCAACCCATCTTTCGTGAAGATTACCCAGTTACAGCATATGGCATGGGCGACATGAGTATACTCAGCATCCAACGGGATTCTCAGTGGTTCATTAGGTTTATCATGCGACTGGCAAAATCCATATTTTGTAGATTCCTTGGCAGATGTGATGGAAAAGTACTATGGAATGCTTTGCCTGCTGTAACATTTGGGCAAAATTAAAAGTAAAAAACCCTGATAACTGTGCACTAAGTGACTGGGCGTTGTAAGCAACAATGGTTGCCTTTCGTTGCTTGTTAAAAAAATCACTCTCCTTTCCCCTTCTCTTATAACAACTGACACTTCTGTAAACAATAAAAAGTCTTTTTCACTTATGTCAAAACACTCTTGTTATCACATAGTTTGTAAAACAACAGACAACCTTATTTTTTGTTCCTTTTCCCTCTTTCAATTCTTATAAGCTAGAGTTACTCTTTGGTAATCTCTCTCTCTCTCTCTCTCTCTCTCTCTCTCTCTCTCTCTCTCTCTCTCTCTCTCTTTTTCTCCTCTTCCTCTCTCTCTCTCTTCTTTTCTCTCTCACTCTCTCTTCTCTATCTCTCTCTTCTCTCTCTGCCCCCACCCCCCTCTCTCTCTCAAACTGTTCACTCTTAAAACACTTCCCACATTTTGACTCAAGCACTTTCCCATACAATTCACCTTATGATCTTGGTCGGAAGCTTGCTAGCCTTCCTTACCTAAGGCTTTTTTCCCCCAAAACAATGAATCGTCCGTAGGGCCAAAAGGCCGGCCTGGAAGACACTGTCAGACGGGATTATGTAACGAGGGCTTAAGACGTTGAGTCATAATCCCTAGTATAAAATCTTCAGAGCCAGCCATCCCCCACCCCCCCCACCCCACCCCCGCCACAGGCAGAAAGGAGAAGAGAAGGATGGGAAAGGAGGAGGCTGAGGCAGAGGTGCAGGAAGCTGGCAAGAAAAGGAAGAACGAGAAGAAAGAAAGAAAGAAAGAAAGAAAAGAAAAGAAAGAAAGATAAGAAAAAGAAAGAAAGAAAGAAAGAAAAGAAAGAAAGAAAAAAAAAAAAGATGAAGAGATGAATGGTTCGCACGCGCTTGGGGGGAGGAGGGAAGGGAAGGGAAAGGGGAAGGGATGAGGAAATGGAGCGGGGAGGTGGTAGT
>CM060326.1:41077014-41094514 GCA_030674155.1 Stramonita haemastoma | reverse complement strand
TGTCCCAGTCAAAACCAGGGACTGTGTTGTCCCAGTCAAAACCAGGGACTGTGTTGTCCCATTAAAAAACCAGGGACTGTGTTGTCCCATTAAAAAACCAGGGACTGCGTTGTTCCATTAAAAAACCAGGGACTGCGTTGTTCCATTCAAAAACCAGGGACTGCCTTGTCCCAGTCAAAACCAGGGACTGTGTTGTCCCAGTCAAAACCAGGGACTGTGTTTGTCCCAGTCAAAACCAGGGACTGTGTTGTCCCATTCAAAACCAGGGACTGTGTTGTCCCATTCAAAACCAGGGACTGTGTTGTCTCAGTCAAAACCAGGGACTGCATTGTCCCATTCAAAAACCAGGGACTGCGTTGTTCCATTCAAAAACCAGGGACTGCCTTGTCCCAGTCAAAACCAGGGACTGTGTTGTCCCAGTCAAAACCAGGGACTGTGTTGTCCCAGTCAAAACCAGGGACTGCGTTGTCCCATTCAAAACCAGGGACTGCATTGTCCCATTCAAAAACCAGGGACTGCGTTGTCCCAGTCAAAACCAAGGACTGCATTGTCCCAGTCAAAACCAGGGACTGCGTTGTCCCAGTCAAAACCAGGGACTGTGTTGTCTCAGTCAAAACCACATTTATAAAAAAAGGGAAATGCTACTCTGTGTTGTCCCAGTCTTTCCGAGGAAACCACAACAAACGTATTCTTTGTAGGATCTAGTCTGAACCTGACAAATCCAAACCCTACGACTTACACGGTTTAAACCCATGTTCTTCTAGCCAGGAATCCAGCATACTAACCGCCGCACCTCAGCAGCTAGTAGCACACAGATAAGCATAGACAGACAGACAGACAGATATACATACATACAGACAGACAGACAGACCGACCGACAGACAGACAGGCTGGCACACTGAGGAAGAATTATCCATGAAAAAGCATGTTTTGCGAAGCGTAGGATAGCGTCAACGTTTATTCAATGCATCTTGAGCTCCAGAAATCCTCTTCTGTAACGAACGACAACGACACTTTGATTGTATTAGATCCCCAGGGTCTGCTGTACTTTCCCTCGCCTCTGCTTGACAGAAATCCATTTTCAGTTCTCCTGCCTCCTTTATGCTGTCCATCACTTAAAAATAACAATGGTGTGTGTGTGTGTGTGTGTGTGTGTGTGTGTGTGTGTGTGTGTGTGTGTGTGTGTGTGTGTGTGTGTGTGTGTGTGTGTGTGTGTGTGTGTGTGTGTGTGTGTATGTGTGTGTGTATGTGTGTGTGTGTTTGTGTGTGTATCTTCCACATGTAAAAAGAGAGAAAAAGGGAGATAGGAAGAAGCGAGAGAGAGAGATACATAGACAGAGAAATAGGGAGAACAGACAGAAACAAAGAGACGGACAGACAGGCAGCAAGACAGACAGACATAGATTTTGGTGAAATTGTTCATCCTGAGAGCGATAGACATCATCAGTTGTTTTTCTTCTTTCTTTCCCTCTTCTCTTTTTCCCCTTTGCATGTTTTCTATGGCACAGCCAAACGATTGTAGATTATAACTAGTTTGGTATATATTTCTGTTAAAAAAATCTAAATATATGCCGCTTTTGAAATAGCAAGAACTCACTTCCCCTTTCATACCCCCCCCCCCCCCCCCCCCCCCCCCCCCCACGCCAGGACGTTACCAAAGTTACAGTTATTGTGGAAAGTCACGTTAAACCCCAGCAGTAAAATCAATAACCTCACTGGTCAGCTCTGAACGAAATACTCCCTTTGTTGCAGTCCCATGATGTATTCTGATTTGAAGACACCCCTTAACACGTGGGCTGTCTTTATCAGCCCCTGTTGAAGATATACGGTATTGGAAAGCTTTGTGCCTATTTGATGGTATCTGAAAGCTTTGTGCCCATTTGTTGGTGTCCCGGGGTTCATTTGATTAGCTGTCTCTGGTCGCCATTGAGAAGCGCCACTTCTTCTTTGTGAACAGAAGCAATACTACTAAACAGGCCTGACCCTTGCTGTCACATGAAGTGACCTTTGTTATTGCCAGGTTGTAGTGACAGACTGAAATCCCAAATGTAGCCTCGCTGACAGAACGCTTGGTCTGGTATTAATACTGGGTGTGTGTTGTGGGTTCCAGTCCAATAACAGATGCCCCCACCTTAACCCTGACATTTTTGCCAGTGACTTCACACGTGCTGTTTGCTGTTGTGGGTAGTTTTAGTCACTTATCACTCTTGTTTTCACTGACCGTATCATTAACAGGGCTTTGTTGGTAAATAAGAGCAACAGAGAAAATTAATAACAGAGACAAAAAGAATTGTCTTTACTAAGTTTGTGTCTTTTACTTCAATCTGAGAAAAGGATAGTCAGCACACTTAACACAATTAACATGTAAAAAAAGCTGGTGGAATGTTACACATTCTCCTTTTCCTCTCACAGGGCTGCTTAAAACGTTATAATTTTGTCACTTTCCAGCGGGTGAAGAAACATAGCAAGGGCTTGCTCCCTTCATCCCATCACTGATAGCCAAATCTCGTCCAGTGCTGTGGTGTTGTATCTCACGCAAGGGCAGTGCAGACTTTGAGGCATACTTCTTGTCTTTCCTCTCGACATGGGAATCGTAACAATGTTGGCACATGCAGAACGTCTTGCACAACGTTAAAACCTGTTTCACTTTCGGAAGAGTAGGCCATTATGTGCCGGTGGGAAAGGATGATACAAATTTACAAAACCTTATTATTATATTCTGCCTGGACTCTTTGAACCTGTTTGGAACATCTCAAACAAGAAAAGAATTAAAATGAATAAATTATTGAATAAATAAAGTTGTTAAAAAGATAATCATGAGAGAGAGATGGGGGGGGGGGGGGGGGGGGTGTCGAGGAGAAGAAGAAGAAGAAAAAGAAGAATTATTTAAGAAAAGAAAACAATTAAAAAAACCTCAGTATCTTCATGTAAACAAATTTCTCTTAATGTACGTTTCATATCAGTTTTTGAAAGAGTCATCACCGTACAAACTATTCAACCCCACCCCCTTTTCCCACCCAAACCTTACAACGTTTCACAATGTTGACACTAGCTCAACATCCAAAAACCAAGGACGAAAAACATCAGCAAGTTGTCCTTCTTTGTGCAGACTGAATAACAAGAGCTCTTCAGCCAGGATCCAGGATCTGGGATCTCTCTCTACAGCCGTCCCCCCTCCACATCCATCAGTTAGTAAGGTGGGAATCGGACCGCGGTGTTGAAGTGCTGAATCCCATCTCCAGTCTCCATCAATCCAATCCCACTCTTTTTTGTCTCCCATCTCTTCTTCAAGGTTCTCCAACTAGAAGCTCCACGTCCGGCTTGTTGTGTTCGTCTAAAAAAAAAAGGAAAAAGAAAAATGGAGTCCATCTTTTCAAACGGTGACCTCTCCAGATGCTTTGATGGAGGTGGCCCCAACACAAGCGAGTCAAGAGGAAAATGCAAACACTCGTCGTTGCCAGCGCTATTGCTTTCTTTTGCCATGTTTCTTCAGAAAGCGTGAGATGACGCCGATTTCAAAGGCCCGAAACATGACTGTGTTTGGAACTGAAGGGGGCCACCCGCCATACTTGGGACACCTGAACGACTCTCCAAGCTTGCTGAAGAAGAAGAGGAAGAAGAAGAAGAAGAAGAACTCTGTTACAAACAGATTCAGGGCTCCTAATTAAGCATGTTCCTAGGATTGCAATGAATGACATTCTTTGATTATGGCGCATGGAATATTAGTTATTGATACATGTTAATGCCTGTCGATTGCATATATGTTTGTCTGCTCGTGGAGTTTCGGGAGTATTTTATAATATTTTAAGAGGTTTTAGAAGTACCGAGAATCGTTCATAGTATTCTATGACATTCTGGAATCTGTCAAGACGCGTTACTGCAATCTAAGATGTTTGTGTGAAGTTCCCAAGCTTCCGGGATGGTCTGTCAGCGATGGTCTGGCAGCGGGCAGTAGAAGGGGCCTGGACTGTATAAATACAAGGGGCTGTTATCGCCTCGAGGAGGGAGGAGAGTCGAGGAGGAAAGATGATACTGAGAAGAGGAGAGGTAGGGGGATTCCCACGGCGCTGGAATGTTTAGCGGGCAGTAGAAGGGGCCCTGAACTGTATATATACAAGGGGCTGCCTTCGCAGTGGCAGAGGAGGGGAGTCCCACGGCCGAACGCCCTAGTGATCGAGCAGGGGAGGCAATGCGGACGGTAGATTTAGGGATTTTTTTTATATAGAAGAAGGGGAGAAAAATTGAAGAAAAGTTATGAGAACTGTGAAAGTGATTTAGCGATTGAAATTTGTGTTTGTGTTTAGTGAGCGTAGTAATAGAGTTTTGGTTCAATTCGTGGTGATGTTAGAAAGGAGTTTTCTTGTTTGTTTTTATTGGAATTTTTGTACTGGAAACAATATTGTTTTGAAGTAGATTAGTTGAATAAAAGAATTATAACTTGATCTCTGAGTCGTGTGTGTGCTCTGTTAGATGTGATTCCCGAGAGGTAGGGGAGCAACTCTTGGCACTTCAGTCAGCGTTATACGTCCACTGGAGTGTCTTTAAAACAAAGAGTTTGTTCCTCAGAACCATAATAACGTAAGGGTAGGGGAGCAACTCTTGGCACTTCAGTCAGCGTTATACGTCCACTGGAGTGTCTTTAAAACAAAGAGTTTGTTCCTCAGAACCAATATCGTAACATATGGGGGCCAAGCCGGGATACCTCTCAACATCGAACCATCAACACAGTAGCTTCGACTTTAGATTTCAATGATATAGTATTGTATTCACTGCTGCGGTTGTGTTTACAATATAGCTATGGAATTTCAGTGTGAAATTCGTTGTTGTGATTCAGGGGGTGTACGTCCGAAAGCGTTGGATGCTTCGGAGTAACCTGGAGTTGAATCTGTGAGGAGATGCGTAGTCACAACGGGTGTGGTCTACGACAGATCTCGGAATTTCAGTGTGTGGATTCGTTTGTCTGCGTATTCACATATGGGTGTGTTTACGACTGGCCTACGGAATTTATGGTGTGAAATCCAGTGTGTGGATTCGGTTGTCTGTTTTGTTGAGTAATTCAGACTGTGTTCTAGTAAAGGTGTGAAGCTCAGTGAGCATTGTGTATCTAAAGGGACTGGTCAGGGGCCGCGGTCTTGCTTTAGCCTCCTGCTGAGTGAGATCTGGCGTTGATTTAGTTAGTCTGTGGGGCTCACTGAGTATAACTGGTTTATGTTTTGTGTGTGGCGTCATCACCGTGTAAACAAGAGGGAGTTGTGGAGTGTAGACATTATGTCATAACTTTGTAATTCTAACTTATGAAAAAATCAGTTATGGCAGATAGCAGGGAAGAGCAAGAAAGCCTAGCACAACAATATGAAACATTTTTAAAAGAGAAAGATCAGAAAGACAGAGAAGAAAGAGAAAGAGACAGGCAAGATAGGTTGGAAAGGGAAGAAAGAGAAAGAAAAGAAAGAATTGAAAGGGAAGAGAGAAGAGAAGCCCTTGAAAGAGAAGGAAAGAGATAGAGAAAGAAAAGAGAGAATTGAAAGGGAAAGAGAGAAGGAAAAGCTCGAAAGGGAAGAAAGAGAGAGGGAGAGGCGTCATGAATTGGAGATGAGAAGACTTGAATTGGAGCATGGCAGCTCTGTTCAAAGATTGAGTAATAATGGTGATCTAGCTAAAGATACGAAGTCACCAGGGCTGGATGATAAACCAGAGGACCTGAACAGTTTCCTCCTGAGGTTTCGACGTTTTGTTGAAGAAATTGTGGAAATGGGTAAGATGGCAAACAAGCAATGATAATGAGAAAATGCTGGAATCTGGAACCAGAAATAGTTCACAAATAGGAAAAACATCCAGAGATAAACGCCATTGATGACAAGTTCAATGATGAGGAATGTGCCGCGTGACCACAAGGGCGCAATCAAAGAAGGAGGGGGAGAGCATTCCCCTGAAAGTCACTGATAGTTCCAAGGCAACTATGGTGGACAAAGGAAATTGATGGAGCTTCAGAGGGCTGACATCGCTTGATAAACATCGTAAACATGAGGAGGCTGTCATGACAGGAAGTGGGGAGGTTCACTTTGAAGAAAAGGGGGGTGTCCTATTCAGGGTCTTCAAGAACCATGGAGGAGTGGTACGCCAGGTGTTGGTGCCACCTCAACTACGTAACTCTACAGTGGAGCTGGCACCATGACTCTATCACAGGGGGTCATATGGGCATGGAAGGGGAATCCCCCGGATCTCAGTGTGCTACTCTGGTGATTTTCATCCAAGAGGAAGATGAGGTAGGCGGCATGTGTGTGGACAATAGAATCGACAGGATTACAGTGTTCGATCCAGGAGGAGGTGTGTACCAGAGACTGAGCTGTCCCAGAGACTTCATCAAGGATTTCCACATCGGGAGTGATGGACAGGTGCCAAACCCAAAGGACATTTGTGGGAAAATTTATGTGGCCAGGGATTCTGTGAACACTGACTTTTGGCACCCAAGGGAAGGACGGTGCAGACAGCATGTGCGTGGACTACAAGAGGGTTGACAGGATTACGCTATTTGATCCTGGAGGTGTCCCAAAGACGGTAACACATCTGCTCAGAAGTGACATTTTAGTAAATTCATTGTTTTGTCTTGAAGAATCATAATCTAAAAGATTGTGAAGTTTTATATTTTTGGTCATTTGATCTGTTGATGATTTCCTAGCTGTTGAGTTTGACATATTTGGTCATACGACGTCATGAACATGGTTAACATTTTGAAATTGTTGGTTAATTTTGATTTGGTTGGCCTAGGCCAAAAGTTGTGTCAGTTGGTGATGTCAGCTCATTGCCAAGGCCTACACTAGAATGTTGTAATGTTGTAAATTGTTGTGTTGAGATTGCCTTCGGCCATGACAAGCTCTTAACAGAACAACCTGCACTCTCCTTCAAAGGAGTATAAATCCTCAGAAGTCGGAGTATGGCTGCCCATATGGCGAGGTACTTGAAGGTAGTCATACACGCAAACTTCTCATTCAGTGTGCAACTTCAATCTCACAGTGATTCCCAGGTGGGATGAGTGAGTCAGAGTGCACATTCTGGGTGACCCCCTTTGAGTGTTAAGCTGGGGAAAAACAACATTGATTCCGTTTTGGTACAGTTTTGATTGTGTGGATATTTTGGGTATGGGCAAGTGCTGATCCCAAAAGACATTTATGGGGCAATGTGGGTGTCTCCTGATAGAACTTAAAATAGTTTGAATTTTGGGAAGTGACAATATTGGAACTTATTGTATTCTCATGAAAATTTTTTGGATTGAAATGATTTATTGATTTGATTTGTTCGTTTGTATCGAGGGCGATGGAATGGGCACTCTTGTGCTTTTTAACATCCAGTCTCCATGTGTGTGCGGTTTTGTGGATGTCGTCTATTCCCGCCGGCGCACGATGGCCTGCTCTTGCGAGGGGCGGAACAGGATTTGACGTGTGCGCATGGTGTTGTGCGTGCGTTCGCACACGGGGCCTCGGTTTGAAGTCTCTTCCGAGGGATTTTTAGGGAGAGTGGAGTCTGCACTGATGTAAACTCCAGGAGAAAAATTTCCCCGACCGGAATCGAACCTAGGTCGTCAAATTGCCAGCGCAATGTTTTGACCACTAGGCTATCCGTCTCCTGAAATGTGCTAATGCTGTATGTTGAACTTGAGTGAGCTACTATGAACCTTGAGTTTCAAAGTTGAATCTGTTTGTTGTTTTGGAAACAAATGTTGGGAAATTTGTTCTAAGTGGGGGGTAATGTTACAAACAGATTCAGGGCTCCTAATTAAGCATGTTCCTAGGATTGCAATGAATGACATTCTTTGATTATGGCGCATGGAATATTAGTTATTGATACATGTTAATGCCTGTCGATTGCATATATGTTTGTCTGCTCGTGGAGTTTCGGGAGTATTTTATAATATTTTAAGAGGTTTTAGAAGTACCGAGAATCGTTCATAGTATTCTATGACATTCTGGAATCTGTCAAGACGCGTTACTGCAATCTAAGATGTTTGTGTGAAGTTCCCCAAGCTTCCGGGATGGTCTGTCAGCGATGGTCTGGCAGCGGGCAGTAGAAGGGGCCTGGACTGTATAAATACAAGGGGCTGTTATCGCCTCGAGGAGGGAGGAGAGTCGAGGAGGAAAGATGATACTGAGAAGAGGAGAGGAGGGGGATTCCACGGCGCTGGAATGTTTAGCGGGCAGTAGAAGGGGCCTGAACTGTATATATACAAGGGGCTGCCTTCGCAGTGGCAGAGAGGGGAGTCCCACGGCCGAACGCCCTAGTGATCGAGCAGGGGAGGCAATGCGGACGGTAGATTTAGGGATTTTTTTTATATAGAAGAAGGGGAGAAAAAATTGAAGAAAAAGTTATGAGAACTGTGAAAGTGATTAGCGATTGAAATTTGTGTTTGTGTTTAGTGAGCGTAGTAATAGAGTTTTGGTTCAATTCGTGGTGATGTTAGAAAGGAGTTTTCTTGTTTGTTTTTATTGGAATTTTTGTACTGGAAACAATATTGTTTTGAAGTTTGATTAGTTGAATAAAAGAATTATAACTTGATCTCTGAGTCGTGTGTGCTCTGTTAGATGTGATTCCCGAGAGGTAGGGGAGCAACTCTTGGCACTTCAGTCAGCGTTATACGTCCACTGGAGTGTCTTTAAAACAAAGAGTTTGTTCCTCAGAACCAATAACGTAAGGGTAGGGGAGCAACTCTTGGCACTTCAGTCAGCGTTATACGTCCACTGGAGTGTCTTTAAAACAAAGAGTTTGTTCCTCAGAACCAATATCGTAACAAACTCTATACTGAGGCTCCTGGGTGTGCAGAGTATTAAACTCTTAACCTGCTTCACTCCTCTTTTTTTAACGATCATGTTTGGAAACTTTAAAAGAAGAGCAGAAAGGGAAAAAAGAGGAAAAAAACAACTCAGGAGGTCAGAGACAGGTTAGGAACGAACTCTTCCTAATAACTGGCCTCTCTCTCTCTCTCTCTCTCTCTCTCTCTCTCTCTCTCTCTCTCTCTCTCCTCTCTCTCTCTCTCTCTCTCTCCTAAAGAGCTTTCTCCTCACTCCTTCCCCATTGTCCACACATCCTTCCCTGAAGGCTTAGAGACTGTCCGGCAAGCCAGGGCCACAACAAGCGGACTTGAATTGAAGTGTCTTTTCGCAGATGGCCAGAGCCGAGGTTTGAATGGAGTCCGGTTTTATGGTTAGGGTGGGGGTGTGCTGGACTGGAAGACTGGCATTGAGCTTGCTTGAAGCGTGGTGACCTGCCACCCCCCTTCCTTCCCTCTCTTCCTTCCTCTCTCTCTCTCCTGCTGAGCGCTGTGTGTGGGGGTTTATGGAGGCCTCATTTGCCCTGAGGTCTGCTTAGCTCCCTCCCTCCATCTGCACCATTATTACTTCTCCCCTTGCTCCCTTGCTGAGTGTTTGTATTGTGTGGTGTCCACTTTAAAAAGAAAATTGTTTTAGGTTGTTTTTGTTAAATCTGTTGGGAGTTTGTTGATTTACCGGATGGTTGTTAATTGGTTACATTTTTTTGGTTATGGAATTAGAAGGGTGATGTGTGTGTGTGTGTGTGTGTGTGTGTGTGTGTGTGTGTGTGTGTGCGCGTGCGTGTGTGTGTGTGTGTGTGTGTGTGTGTGTGTGGTGTATGTGTTGTGTGTGCGCGCGCGCGTGTGTGTGTGTGTATGTATGTATGTGTGTGTTGTATTGTCGGTGTCGTTTGCTCTGTTTCTTTGTTTTTGTCCCCTGTTTTATTTTGTCCTGTTCTTTTCTCTCTTTTTTTTTTCTCCAAATGTGTGTTCAGACAAAACCAAAACAAGGATTTGAGTGAAACAGTACGACTACCAGCTCTCGTTATTACTCCATTCTGCAGCTATGAACAAAGTGCCAACCTTGAACATTAACAGCAAACAAGAACTATGATGCATAACTTCAGACTTTTATATTGGTTTTTTTTGTTTATTTCTCAGGTTTTTGTTTTTTTTCTAAATTCGTGGTCATTGACACTGACATTCTCATCATGCTCTTCTACATTGTCATTATCATACTTCTTTTCTTTCTTGATTACCGAGAAGGAGGGGGAGGGGGTGGCAATGGTTGGGGGGGGGGGGGGGGAGGGTGGTGGAAGATCAATCACGATATAACAAATTTTAAAGTCGTTCTTAGCAAAACCTAATGATGTGTTGATCAGTGTTCAAAAGTAGCCACAGGCAGTCACTGTCACTGTAAGCATACTATATAGTGGTCGTCTGACCACCACCATAAAGCATTCACACTGTGCTGTTACTTTTATGAAATATAAGAAAAAGTGTAGAAATGTCATGTATGCAAACGGTCAAAATCCTCAAACATCCTTAAAATTACACACAAATCGAAACAAAAAAAAATCACGATGTTTCATAACACAAATATTTGATGTTTCACATCCTTACACTCCCCCCCCCACCCTCCTCCTTCCCTGTTTGAGACATCAGCAACATAAAAAAACACACCCGGACACTGTTTCAGATGCCGACATAACAATCCCAGTCCGTCGTTAAACCGATAGGACAGGCATAACCCTTTTACTGCACAATGGGACACTAGAGAAAAACGGTGGTGTGTTTCCGATAGTGCTGGGGATGGGGGGGGGGGGGGGGGGGGGGGGGGGGGGGGGGGGGGGGGGGGGGGAGGGGGGTGAGGAAGGCGTGTGTGTGTGTGTGTTGTGTGTGTGTGTGTGTGTGTGTGTGTGTGTGAGGAGGGGGGGTGGGGGTTGGCGTACTCCTCACACATTTATGTCCCAACCCCCACTCCTTTTCAAAACAGGAGACAAAGTGAGTGCGAGAGAGAAAAAGAGTAAGGATTGGGGATGGGGGTGTGGCAGGAATGCAGTTTATTGGGGGAGGCCCAACATAGTCATTTCCTTTCGGCAAACTGCGCTAGAAGCCCAGTGGCTATGATCGTTTGACTTCAATCATGAAGTCAGGGGTTCAAATCTCAGCGGCGGCTGGTGAATTAGGCGTGGAGATTTTTTTTACAATCTCTCAAGTCGACTCTGAGTATATTTCTGCCGTAGTTATCTCAAAGACAGAGAAATTCGAACGGGTTACAAGGCATGCATTAAAACGGTATACATATAAACATACAACCACAGAAAACACACCACGACGTAGTATCCGAACATCAGCGCACACTAATCGTTATATAAAAAGCACCCCAAAAATTAATCAACAACACCTTAGTCATAAACTCACCCAAGTAAAATCAGAAACACTCGTGTGTGCGCTTAGTATGCCTACGCGCACGCGCGCGCACGCGCGCGCGCGCGCACACACACACACACACACACACACACACACACACACACACACACACACACACACCACACACACACATTGGAAACATTCACACACATGCGTACGCATTTTTATGACATTTTTATTAGATGTCTATCTGTCTTTCTGTGTGCATGTATACATGTATGTCTGTCTTTCTCTCTTTCTATCTGTCTATTTATCTAACTGCATACACACGGGGACTGGATGTAAAAAAGCACAAGAGTGCTTATCCCATTATCCTCGATATAAATCAAATCAAATCAAATCAAATCAAATCTATCTATCTATCTATCTATCTATCTATCTATCTATCTATCTATCTATCTATCTATCTATCTATCTATCTATCTATCTATCTATCTATCTATGGCAAATCTGTTTTAATTTCCCGCATTTCAAAGGTTGAAATGAGTTTTCACGTTATCCTGATTCATTTCGACATGCCTATAGAACTCTCTCTCTCTCTCTCTCTCTCTCTCTCTCTCTCTCTCTCTCTCTCTCTCTCTCTCTCTCTCTCTCTCTCTTTTCTCTCTCTCTCTCTTCTCTCTCTCTCTCTCCTCTCTCTCTCTCTCTCTCTCTCTCTCTCTCTGTGTCTCCCTCTCTCTCTCTGTCTCTCTCTCTCTGTCTCTCTGTCTCTCTGTCTCTCTCTCTCTCTCTCTCTCTCTCTCTCTCTCTCTCTCTCTCTCTCTCTCTCTCTGTGCCTGCCTGCAGCATACAGCTTAATTGCAGTTAATTACAAAAAAAGAAGCGCGGAGCCGACACAGGCTGTTAGCAGTAAATTACACGCGCAGCCGAGAAAAAACTGAAGCAGAGGCCATAAATCAGACTGAAGAACACAGACACCAGCTGCAAATTAAAGCCATCCGCCACAGCTGTAAACAACAAGCCTGAAACCTAAAAATCACTACAGGCTTCCAACAAAATTCAAGGTTCTAATTGTAAATTTATACAAGCACGGCTCAACAGCTGCGAGAAAAAACAACGGCTTTATTATTTTTTAAGAGATTGGAAAGCGGAGAAAACTTTAAGGTGTCCATCAGCATTGATCAGGACTCTCCTGAGTTGTGACCGTTGACAAAAGTCCAGTTCTCTGCTATTGGCGATTACTGGGAGGTGTCCATTCCACACCATTCCCCCAGTGACCTAAGCACAGGTTTGGACCATAACCTGCAACTAAAAACCTGGACAAAGCACGACAAAAGCGCTGTTTTCACGCACCGTCCCACCAATGCTATCATCAAACGAAACCTCTGGGAGTTGAAACTCGCTTTTGACTTCCACCGCGCTTTTGACGACCCCGGGCTGTAAAGCCGCACTTTATGGCTGGGCACTATAGCTGAACGCTACAACCTTCGCACTCGTTCACACCGCCTGGCATTCACCGTTAATACCTCCCCTTGTCCTTCCCCTGACTACACTATCAAGGCAACTCGGCCGGAGATTACCTGATCAGCGAAGCTTTAGCTTCCAAGAAACAAAAGGGAGTGAAATAGTCTCGAAATACCCTGAGTTTCAACCCCGGCTCGTGAAGAAATCGATGAAACTGAGACCCAGGACTTTGCGACGCCTGGCTTTAGTCAATAGTCACGGACATAGCCGCTTCACTTCTTTAATCGTCAGAGCATTTTTTCCGGCATGTGGCGTTGTAAAGAAAACGCAACCATGCCCAAGTGGTTACATTGAAAAGGTAAAGATTTCTGACTAGGGTAGAGGTGGGAGTTTAAGGGTTGCAGGCACAAAGAAAACACGGTGAAATGAACTTGCCGTGGCACTGTCGGCTGTTCGGGGCTAGGCCTATTCATGCTACTACACAGCACAGCCAGTCCTGCCTTGCTATAATGCCGTTGAGCTTTGTGGCGGCAGTGTAAAGGCTTGCTTGTCAGTCATACATGTTTTATGATGGCTTCTGTGGCTGCCTGCCTTCTTCCTCCTCGCTCTTTCTGTTGATGGTCACCTCTACTATAGTCATGTTATGAATGCTTGCTGTCGACTTGAAAAGGGATCGGTAAATGTTTTATACATATACACATACATATACACTGGCTCTCTGTCTGTCTGTGTCTCTGTCTGTCTGTTTGTCTGTCTCTCTCATGTTCGATTTTGTTGTTGTTGTTTTAATAGTCCCTAATCAAGGCAAGACAGAAAGAAAAAAAATAGTGCATGCTTATTTGTAACCCTTGTAAAATACAGGTCATTCATTCATTCATTCATTCATTCATTCTCAGTAAATCTCTCAGATGAGACTATAAAATGAGGCCGCGTTAGCAAACACAAGCCGAATATCTTGTGCACACATTAACACCTGTTTAGCTTTTTGAAAGAGTAGGCCATGGTGTGCAAATGGGAACAAATGACAAATTTTACAAAACGGCGTGCACACAGGGACTGATTGTGTAAAGAGCACACGAGTGCCTATTTTAGAATCCTCAAAATAAAATTATAAGATTATATACAAGTAAATAAATCTTTTATAAAACAGACTCTCTCTCTCTCTCTCTCTCTCTCTCTCTCTCCTCTCTCTCTCTCTCTCTCTCTCTCTCTCTCTCTCTCTCTCTCTCTCTCTCTCTCTCTCTCTCTGCAGCCTTCATTACAAAATGGACCCAAAAAATCGTTATAGATTCATAACTGTTCATTTTCGCTCCCTTCCAGTCGGCGGTAGTGCAACTAGCCTATTGAAGAAGGCGGACAAAGAAAGACTGGGGAAAGAAGAAAAGAGAACTGGGCAGAGAGAAAGCACCGAGTCAACAGTTACCGTTCCTGGAACATGGATCCCTATTGTGTCCAGAGTCAAAGAGCTCAAACCAATTATCCTGAATTCACACAATGGCTAGCTAGAGGCTTCCCTCTGGACGACAATGATGTTGCTTTTGGCTGCAGTGACGTTGTTGGTGGTGGTTGTTGGGCGTTCCTCAACTTAACATCTTGACAGTTACCCTGAAAATGCACTGTGTATTATTGGTTATACCTGAGAATGACTGTGAGACGGTGTGTTCAGTGTTTTCCCAGCTAAGATCACAACCGCCTAGGGTCTTTCTGATGAGGAAAAAGTTCAGATTCAAACGGGGATCAAACCCACAACTTGTCGCTTTCTCGGCAAGTGTGTTACATGCAGACACATCGACACAGCATTATTCGATAGTTTGCATGTTTTTGCTGCAAACCTGCAGACACACAGACACGGGATTCTTTGATAGTTTAGATCACGAGCGTGTTTTGCTGCAAATCTGAAGACCACCGACATGACGTTATTCGATAGTTTGGATAATGAGCATGCTTTTGCTGCAAAACAGGTTATGTGTACTGGCATAAGCTTACGGAGATGGCGTTATAACCTAATGGCTACTAGGCTACTGCAATATTTAGGATAATCACCCCACCATCAGCGTCCTAATCAGTTTTATGATAATCGTCATGTTAGTCAAACGTAACACGGGTAGGGCGTTTCTTTTTGTAATTGCAGCAGCGTTTAGCTTGTTTGAAATTGTTTAAATCCATTAACTTTTGTTTTAGAGAAAAAGGTACCTTTAAAGATGGATTATAATGCAAATCATGACCTTAGGTAAGCCAGCTCCAGTATTCAAGGCCAGTGTGTTTTCTGTTTCTTCACTTTTCTTTTGAAGACGTGTATTTCAAACTTTGTCGATTGCAAATTGCACTCGCACACACACACACACACACACACACACACACACACACACACACACACACACACGCACGCACACACACACACACACAACACACGCACACACACATACACACACATGCAAAGAGAGAAAGAAAGGTAGAGAGAGAAAGAGAGAGAGGGACATTTGCAGACACACAGACACACACAAACAGACACTCAAACAGACAAGACATATACACACAGACACATATATTGCAATCAGCCAGCAAAACGTAAAGAACAAACAAGGTAGCAAACTTTAAAAATGTCAAGGAATAAAAGAAATACGTCCCCCTCCTCTCAAAACGTTTCAAACAAAGTGGTAAACGATTGGACCCTGCCCTACTGTATAGGACACGACTCAATGAAGATCTCCTCAGCCTGCAATTTACCTCGGTAAACCTACCCGAAAATGAGCACCCAGCACCCTCACACTCACAGTCTCAGAAAGAAACACGACCCCGCATAGGGGAAGGGACCAGTCTCAGACCTTTAATGGGCGACTTGTCTTTCCTCTAACCACCATGGGCCCCATAGCTTGAACCGACAGTCACCAACCACCTCAACTAGGCCCTACCCGGGATAAATTCAGGTCCCCCCATAAGTGGCAGTTTACAAGTCTGCAGTCATATCGTTAACCGTGATCCGCCTCGTTAATTTCACGGGGAAAGATAACGGGTGTTTTTGGCGTGAAAATGAGTGGGTAATTGGGTATCACCTTTTTCCAGGGGTCTTTTTTTTTTTTTTTTTTTTTTTTAGTGGAAAAAGATAGGGGTGAGGAGAACAATCTGACAGTAGCAACTCGTGTTGATGTTTACAGACCAGTAGGTAGTGTGTTGAAAATCTGCAGCAGGTGAGATAGAATAAGGCCAAAGCGTTTCACTGTTCACATACACTATATTTAAGTAAAGATGATGTATTCGTTTCTTTGTTAAGAGACGGAGTCTTCGCGCCTGTCTGTGTGAGAAAAGAGTTTGCAGTAGAAGAGGGGGCGGGGGGGGGGGGGGGGGGGGGGTGAGCAACGAAGCATATAATTTTGAAAATTCCTGTCATCTGATGATTGCTGACATCTACGCACAAGTTTAGTCATGCATGCCGTTTGTAGCGATTCTTGCCCTCGTTTCGCCAGATGTGTGTGTGTGTGTGTGTGTGTGTGTGTGTGTGTGTGTGTGTGTGTGTGTGTGTGTGTGTGTGTGTGTGTGTGTGTGTGTGTGTGTGTGTATGTGTGTGTGTACGTGTGTGTGTGTGGTTGGGTGTGTGTCTGTGTGTCAGTGTGTGTGTGTCTGTGTGTGTTTGTGTGTGTGGTTGGGTGTGTGTCTGTGTGTGTAGTGTGTGTGTGTGTGTGTGTGTGTGAGAGAGAGAGAGAGAGAGAGAGAGAGAGAGAGAGAGAGAGAGAGAGAGAGAGAGAGAGAGAGGAGAGAGAGAGAGAGAGAGAGAGAGAGAGAGAGAGAGAGAACAACATTGATTTCTGTCTGTATATGTCTGTACATGTTAGGACGCGCGTGTCTGTGTCATTAGTCGACTTTTTCAAGGTAAGGAGACAAGAGAGAAAAAAAGACATAAACAGAAGAAAAGACAACATGCCCAGGAAGCAAGGATTGTTTGAAGAGGTAGTGGCTCATAGTGTGGTATCAGTTACGAGAAATTTAGCAGTGGCAGATCTTCATGCTGAGTAGCCATTGCTGAACATTTTCCTCGTTGGGGCAAGACATCGCAGTCTCCTTTTAATTATTTGAAGAAAGGAACCAGTGATTTATGTTCTCTTCAAGGATCACGAAAGAAAAACAATACAAATACGGACTTTTTCATATCTTAGAAATACAAAACATTCATGTCGGTTACAGGCAGGCCTGGTGAAAAAAGGGTAAAAAGGGTAGAGGTATCCCATAACCTAGGCGTATGTGGCTGTAAAGGAGCGGGGCATCAGAGACCTCAGTCTCTTTAGAAGCCAGCGTATTGAGGGCGGCGCCCATCTCCTCTCCCTCGCTGCTTTACCTTCCCTGACCTTAAAGAGGGCAGGTACCCATTTACAGCTGGGTAGGCTGGGGGACTGTACTGAAGCCAATGCACGCAAACGGTCACCCATCCAACTGGCAACCACGCTCGACAGTGCTTAACCTTAGCTTGGGGAATGCGAGTGCTCTGACCACTGTGCTATTCCGTCACCTGGCTAAAAAAACAAAACAAACAAAAAACAATCAATTAGACATATAATAACGTAAAATAATGTCACAGATACAGGCAACCATTTCCCATACCGCAAATTATTTTCACCTGAAAGTGGACACGCGAACATAAACAGAAAGACAGAAAGAGAAAAATAACTGCAAGCATGGGCACACACACGTCCGCGCGCAACCAAACAAACAAACACACACACACACACACACACACAAACACAAACACACACACACAGATCGCCACTGCAGATTCTTTTCATTTTTCCTCTTCTTCATTCCCTATTTCCTCACACGACCTTTTCCCTCTTATCTGAGAATTCAACTAAACACTACAAAAGCTCCGACCCA
>CM060326.1:41054514-41072014 GCA_030674155.1 Stramonita haemastoma | reverse complement strand
ACACAACACACACACCACACACAACACACACAACGCACGCATGTGCACACACACGCACGAACGCATGCACGTACCCACGCACGCACGCACCACACACACACACACACACACACACACACATACACACACACACACTCTCACACACTCACAAGCACACACACTTTTTCCCCAACCCAAAACTTAACAGGATCTGGACAGTTTCAGTCTTCCAACCCCCTCCCCCACCCTCCCCCATTCATCCCCTCCCCTCTCCCCCCTTCACCCTCAAACCACCCCCAAGCCACCCCCAGGGCTAGATCAGTCTCTTTTTTATTCAAAACGATACCGTCTACTTCACTAACAATTAAACTGAAGATCAATCAATCCAATCAACGCCTTCAGTCATCAACTCAAAACCACACACACGTGCCCCCTTAAGCTTCTTCCTTATTTAAAGCATTTCAATCGCTTCTTTCAAGTCAAGAGAAACAAAGTGAAACAGAAGAAAACCCAAAAAGAAACCTTTTTGAAATTCAACAAAGCCCCGGCAAAATCAAGAATCTTAATCACTATTCCTATAACTCGAGGCATGAGTGATATCGAAATGAGGATCCGTTAAATCGGAGACGAAACGGTTACCCGAAGCTGACAAATCGCAATTCAAATGAAGAAGGATTGAACTGAAGATCTGGGGGGAGGGAGGGGGAGGGGGGCTAAAAGATATAAACGCGCTGGCCCGGAATAAAATGTCAGTCCTGCATATCATTTGAATACATTAGATGGAAAGGGATGCTGCTGCTGCTGAGGTGGTTGTGTTGGCGGTATAGTGAGTGATACAGGCTTGGTTTCGGGAGGTGGGTTTAACGACTGGTACTTAACTGAGTGTGGCCACAGCATCTGGTGTGATCTGTCTTGCTTTGGTCCATAATTATACAATAGCAGTCTTGGAGAATAGCGCATGCAGAGACTGAAGATGGGTGGAGCAAGGATTTTATAGTAGAGAGAGAAAGTGATGTTGGGGGGTGTTTTCTCTTATCTGCTTTTTTGTGCTTGTTTGTTTGTTTTGTTTGTCTGCGTGTTTGTCTGTTTGCATGTTTGTATGTCTGTCTACTTGTGTTTTTGTTTTGTTTGTTTGTGGGTCAGTTGGTTGGATTGGGCGTCCAGTCCTCAATCTGTGTGTGTGTGTGTGTGTGTGTGTGTGTGTGTGTGTGTGTGTGCGTGTGTGTGTGTGCGTGTGTGTGTGTGTGTGTGTGTGTGTGTTCGACCGACTGGCGGCAGGATGCTCAAACACACCAACGCACACACACACGCGCGCGCGTGCACACACACGCACGTAAACACACACACATGCACGCACACACACACACACACACACACACACACACACACACATATTATATATATATATATATATATATATATATATATATATATATATATATATATATATATATATATATATATATATATATAAATAAATGAATGCGTGCCTAGGGTAAGTGAATGTTTGAGATATCAAATCCCGCTTCTTCATCACAACTTTACTTACAGAACATGTAAATAAAATTAAATGAACCCCCCCCCTCCAAGACACCTTAGACACACAAGGGGTAAAACTAAAACCAAAGCTTTGCTACAATGTTTAGAAGCATACTTTGACATTTATCATTCAACAATATTTAAACATTTCTTAGACTGGTGGCGTCATGTTGTCAAAATGACATGCTGTTTAAGAGTGGCCTTTCATAGTGTCAAAATGACAGGCTGTTTAAGAGTGGCCTTTTACGGTGTCAAAATGACAGGCTGTGTTAGAGTGGTCGTTACATGGTGTCAAAATGACAGGCTGTGTTAGAGTGGTCGATGCATGGTGTCAAAATGACAGGCTGTGTTAGGGTGGTCGTTGCATGGTGTCAAAATGACAGGCTGTGATAGAGTGGTCGTTGCATGGTGTCAAAATGACAGGCTGTGATAGAGTGGTCGATGCATGGTGTCAAAATGACAGGCTGTGTTAGAGTGGTCGTTGCATGGTGTCAAAATGACAGGCTGTGTTAGAGTTTGTTACATGGTGTCAAAATGACTGATTGTGTTAGAGTGGTCCCTACATAGTGTCAAATCCAAGCTACAATAACTGTATTATGAATGTAACAGTCAATACATTGCATGACTGCAAACACAGCTACACACTCACACTCACAGAGAGAGAGAGAAAGAAAGAGAGAGAGAGAGAGAGAGAGAGAGAGAGAGAGAGAGAGAGAGAGAGAAGAGAGAGAGGAGAGAGAGAGAGAGAGGAGAGAGAGAGAGAGAGAGAGATTGTGGATAGTTTCGTTACTTAAAGCATCATGGCTATTGGACTGATGGTAGCCTGATGATGATGATAAATCAAGAAAAAAAACAAAACCAAAAGCAAAGGCAAGAATAACAGTGTCCATAAAATGGATGATGACGATAACAAAAGAAATCTTAATACTTCAATGAAAGTACAGAGAAAAACAGCAGAGGCCAGTGACGAGGCACACGTCAGATAATTATCATATTCTAACAACTTACCCACAGAAGATTGCAACTCCTGTTACGGGCCAGGCACGTAATAGACGAGAGAAGACGAAAAAAAAAAGTAGCTTGGCTACCATCACCACTATTTCCCTCCCTGTCACCCACACCACACCACACGCTGTCACCGTTGTTGTTGTTGCCTGTAAATTTAATGTAGTCTGGCTACCATCACCACTATTTCCCTCCCTGTCACCACACTAAGTCACCGTTGTTGTTGTTGCCTGTAAATTTAATGCAGTCTGGCTACCATCACCACTATTTCCCTCCCTGTCACCACACGCCGTCACCGTCACCGTTGTTGCTGTTGCCTGTAAATTTAATGCAGTCTGGCTACCATCACCACTATTTCCCTCCCTGTCACCACACGCCGTCACCGTCACCGTTGTTGCTGTTGCCTGTAAATTTAATGTAGACTGGCTACCATCACCACTATTTCCCTCCCTGTCACCACACGCTGTGACAACCAGGGCTGTAACAACCCTTGTTGTCGCTTGCGTCTCTCTCACGCTGTGTAGACGGACAGAATAGTTAGCGGTTCTTTCCCCATGCATTGGCGTCGCACGCCAGTTGTGTCAAACAGTATAGATCTAGTCAGTCGTGTGTGTGACAGTGACTGGATAACTACTTTCTTCCTAAATAGATTATAAGTAGTTCTTTTTTTTTTTTCCTTTTCCTTTTTGTTGTACTTGCTGTTGTTGTTGGTGGTGGTGGTAGTGGTGGTGATGGTGGTGGTGCGTGAGCGCGCGCGCGCGCGCAATATACTACACCAAATTGAGAGTAAACGGATGATAATAATGACGATGTCCGAGTGTGTGTATTGTGTGTGTGTGTGTGAGTGCGCGCGCGCGTGAGAATGAATGGATGAATGAACGAATGAACGAATTTTATTTGACAAAAGCTACAAGCCCATCAGTCAAAGGGGGTTAATAAAACATGAATAATAACTCGAAATCCAGACAAATATCAACAAATATTTTTAGTTATTACTTACAGAATCTATTTGGTTCATAGTCTGCTTGCGTTTTTCTAGAGCCTGTGTTAGATATATTGCTAAAGATATCATCTCGGACATATTATTAGAAGTTAACACTTTTTGTACACGACTAGTGGACCTGTTGGTTGGGTTTGTCAAAAAAGTAACTTTTTGACGAATTTCTTGGTAAGTTCGACATGTAAACTAAAAGTGCAATCGTCTTCTTCTTCTTCTCCACATGCTGGACATAAATTGATGTCTGTCTCCTCTGTAATATACCATTGTCTACAGTTCAATAAACCACATAATCTCAGCCGAAATTTCAGTAGATTGCTTCGAAGCCTCTTATTAGTTAACGATATCAAATATTGTTCTGGACCAAACGCATCTTTAAATGAGCTATACCAATGGTATTTTTCACTCGACATTAACTTTTCGTGCCAGTTTTGATGGAAACATGAAATAAGTCTATCTTTCAATTCTCTAACAAACATTTCTTCATAACCTACCCCTGACATAGCCAAACAATACCAAATCCATTTATCGTCAAAAGATCTTTTACTTTAGTTGCCCAGTTTACTTTACCATTATTGTGTTGTATAAGTAACATCTCGTATGCTTGTCTGTTTATTCTGGACATAGGCAGCTTGATAAGTTTTAACCAGTATTTAACGCATTTCGTTATGGTTCTAATGTACAATGGATATCTACCCGTTTCGCCATATATAAGTGTATTTGATGCATATAATGGGATACATAAAAACTATTTCATTGCGAAAGTGTGCATGTGAAAGTGTGAATGTGCGGCGCGGAGAGAGAGAGAGAAAGGTAGGAGAGAGAAGAGAGAGAGAGGAAAAGAGAGAGAGAGAGAGAGAGAGAGAGAGAGAGAGAGTGGTGTATGAGTGAGATGTAAGAGGTGTGTATGTGTTGTGGTGTGGGTGTAGTGTATGTGTGTAAGTGTGTGTATATGTGTTTGTGTGTGTGTGTGTGCATGCATGCAAGGATATAGGTGCGGGTGCATGTGTGTGCGCGTACGCACACGCGCGCGCGTGCATGTGTAATTAACATGATTTCAGCATCCTTAAAAATATAATATACCTATAAGTAAAATATAAAAGAAAAATAAAAGCAAAAAAGAAATGCACTCAATAGTCACACACACACACACACACACACACACACACACACACACAACACACACACACACACACACACACACACACACACATACACACACACACACACACACACACACACACACACACACACACACACACACACACACAACATGTGCAAGCGCCCACACGAACACGTATGCCCGTGAACACCTTTAGAGTCTTAAAAAATGATTAAGTGTCAAACAAACAAATCATATCAGTTACAATATCACCAATACCATTATTTTAAGAGAAAAAAAATCCTATAAAATGTCAGCTAATTATATCAAGAAACAATATCTTCATACTGTCCAGTTTATAGTTTATATATGAAAAAGGAATAAAATAAAAATATCAAAAGTAAAAAAGGAAGAAAAAACAAAACAAAACAACATACACAATAATAATAATAATAATAACAAATTTAATGATAATACCCATCACCACTGAGAGCAAGTAAAAAAACTATAAAAAAGGGGGGGGGGGGGGGGGTTGGAACGGACGGTGGGGTATCAAGGAAGAAAGGGGAAAACACAAACAGGTGCACATACAGTTGCACTGAGAAGGCACGCGCGCGTGAACGTGCACATAAACACACACGGGGACTAGATGTAAAAAAAGCACACGAGTGCTTATTCCATTATCCGCGACATAAAGGAAAGAACATACACACACACACACACCACACACACACACACACACACACACACACACACACACACACACACACCACGCACGCACGCACGCACGCACGCACGCACACACACACACACACTCTCTCACTCTCTCTCTCACTTGCGCGCGGGAGCACGCCCCCCCCCCCCCCCCCCCACACACACACACACACCATAAACAACAAATCTGTGGAGAGAGAAGAGAGAGTTCTTGTTATTTGAATAAAATTTGTCCACGATTTATGATAAACATATTTTATTCATTTTTTAACATCTATTGCCGACATATCATTTCATGCTATTCCATCACGTATAAAGGTTTAGTGCTGCACGTATATATACAAAAGGGCTTGAGTCAAGTCAAGTCAGTCAATATTTTATTTTCAGATGGTACATTGAGTAAGCATCGATTTGCTTCATTTCATCAAGCCATCTATCTAAGGAAAAAAAAAAAGAAAGAACATCAAGAAAATAAAAATTAAAAAAATAATTTTTTTGTAAAAAGCAGAGGAAAACATTTCACCAACATTAACCAACATGATTTCAACAGCCTCAAAAATACAATACGCCTATAGAGAATATAAGCAACAACACTAACAATGAAAACTGAAAAAATAAACACACAAAAAAAAACCACACAGAAAATACTCAAATGTCTCTCTCTCTCTCTCTCTCTCTCTTCTCTCTCTCTCTCTCTCTCTCTCTCTCTCTCTCTCTCTCTCTCTTCTCTCTCTCTCTCTCTCTCTCTCCACACACACACACACACACACACACACACACACACACGGAGTTACAATGTTACTAATACCATAATTTAAGACTTAAAGAAAAGAATCAATGAAAAGTCAATAAGCAATTTATGTCAGATTGCAGTATCTGCATACTTCAGTTCATACGTTATATATTAGAAGGAAGAAAAGAAAAGAGAGTGTGTGTGTGTGTGTGTGTGTTGTGTGTGTGTGTGTGTGTGTGTGTGTGTGCGTGTGTGTGTGTGTGTGTGTGTGTGCGTGCGCGCGCACGCGCGCCCTTGAAACCATAACTTTGTGACTAATTGTCCCACGTAACCATTTATTGTTTATTTGTTTACAATCACCCCACTCCCATCTTCCCCTCTCTTTCTGCAACACTGATTCAGTGTTACTATCACGTTGAAATCTGCAACAAAGTTTCACAATGACGTATTCTTGAGCTTGACTGCAGTCAGTTCACGTCATTATGACCCCCCCCCCTCCCTTTCCCCTACCCGATTTCTTGAGGAAGGTAAAGGGCAAAATGGGGAAAAAATAGTTTCCTTTAAGGGTAGATACTTCGGAATGTCTTTTCCGACAAGATGTATGAAGTATGTGGTTTGCTGTATGAAGTCCGATAACAAGCGCTTTCAAAAAAAATATACAACTTTCTGTAAGCTACTACTGCTAATTAAGTTTTTAAAATGCATGGGCTGGCATCATTATCAAGTAATTTTTTAAAAAATTAATGCACATATCAGCACCAACTTATTTTTTAAAAAGTTGATAGCGACATTTATAACACTTGCACCTGCTCACTTTCCATTGATCTGATGATTAAGTGATTTTGCATTACTCTGCATAAGTTTCAAATTCATGCTTTGGCGTCTTTTTTTTTTTGCAGTAGGTTAAGAAGTGCTTGAGCGTTCTAAACGCACACGAGTACCTCTGTATAGTCAGTGAGTTCTTTAAATTTGAATGTAAAGAACATGAAGACAGTGAAAAACTAGATAAGGGTAGCGAGAAAGAGAAGTTCAGAGAGAAAGGTGTATATGCATCTAAGATCTTTGCCTACTCTACATTATCATTCATGCATGGAACTCCGAAGAAAGTCCTTTGTCAAGTTGTTTTATTCATGGTCATTTTTTGTAATGCTTTCTATAACAATGTTGTTTTTTTCTATTGGAATAAAATTTCTTAGTTATGGCATTGAAAATAAACCGCATATTCATTCAAATTCTTATCTCGTAGACAAAGAAATTCAGGCGGGTTAGGAGCCATACATGAAAACAGTGTTCGTGTAAACATAGTATCACGGATATCCACCACAACACAGGATATGAACATCAGCACGCACCCATCACAACATCAAAATGCCCACAAATCAGCAACACCTTAGCCAGTTATACAAACACCCAAGCAAAATCACAAACACTCGAGTGCGAACCAGTATGTCCACGCATCCATGCAATAACACACACACACACACACACACACACACACACACACACACACACACACACACACACACACACACCCCCCCCCCCCCTACACACCTTGATGGAAAAAAGCAAATCGATGCTTACTCAATGTACCATCTGGAAATAAAAATTTGATTGATTGATTGATTGATTGACCTACACGCACACCTACACACACACACCTACACACACACACACCTACACACACACCCCTACACACCCACACCCACACACGTTAAACATTTGCATACATGTGTACACATGTTATAACAGGTATAGTAAGAACAAATTCAAAGAAATACTGTATTCTATTGCGATATTGACCAGTCTTTATAAACACACACATGAAACATTTACACACATGCGCACGCATGGTATAACATGTATAGTAAGAAAAACTATCAAATAATTACTCTATTCTATCAAGATATTGAACAGCATTTAAAACAGACTTTAAAACACACACACACACACTCATGCACGCACACAAGCACGCACGCACGCGCGCACACACACAAGTCCTTCGGATGAGACTATAAACCGAGGTCCCGAGTGCGAATGCGCTCAGAACATCTTTTGCACACGTTAAAACATGTTCCACTATTTGGAAGAGTAGGCCATTGTGTGCCGGTGGGAACGGATGACAACATTTACAAAATTGCATACACACGTGGACTGGATGTAAAAAGCACATGAGCACTTATTCTGTCATCCTCGAAATAAAATGGTAAAATAAGCGCGCGCGCGCACACACACACACACACACACACACACCACACACACAACACACACACACACACACACACACACACACACACACACACAGAGTATTTTTATGGTATAAACCACATTGATATAACATGTTTGACTAAAATATCAATGAAATTAAATATTTTGTCCATTACAATATTGAACACATTTTTAAAATGGAAAAAGGCAGTCTTTGGAGTCATAGCAAACTTTCCTGAAGTTTTTTTCACTGTTGTATTACAGCTGCGAGCCAGGTACTCAACCCTAATCCAACCTGGGTTTTTTTTGGTGTTTTCTTTTGGCTGAAGGGGAAGGTAGGCTTTTCCCAATGCTCTGACCAGCAGTGACACAATGACCGACCAACTGACTTTTGAATCCTGACACCATCTTTTGAAACAGTTCAGACCACATTGTGTGCAATCCAATATGCTTTTAAAATACGGAAGTGGCGAAAAGCTAAACTCCAGCGGTCTTATCTTTACAGCCAGAAAGTACCGACATTCCAAGTAAGTAGTTGCGAAATATCAGTCTTTAAGGTGTGCAAACCTTGTGTTTTTCTCAGTAAAAAAAAAAAAAGTCAGTTGGGTGGTCAAGTGCCAGTGGTGTGTGCTCACCTCACCACCTAACCTTTTCTTCAGGCACTCGAATTTTGTACAAGGCTACCATGACATGCATTGAAATGGAACCAATACTGGCTACAGGAAACATTTTTTGTTGATCTTATAAAGGAAACACGCATCATTTTCTTCACTCATTTCAAAGCACAAAAAAATAAAAGTACATGCTACTGGCAAATGGGTTTCCAGTTCACTTTTGATGGGAGTAAACTGAACTGGACAGCAGCTTTAAGTGTACATTTATTCAGAATAATGCACATAAAATTTTGACCATGAAGTAATAAAACTGGGGGAGGGGGCAGCAAACATGGAGGAAGATAACTGCATTGTTTAAACGGGGGTGGGGGGGGATATAGCCTAGTGGTCAGGACATTGCGCTCGCAATTTGACGACCCTGGTTCGATTCCCCGTCGAGGGGATTTTTCCTCTGGAGTTAACATCAGTGCTGACTCCACTGCCCCCCAAAGGCTATCGTGTGCCGGTGGGAACGGATGACATTTACAAAACTGCATACAAACGGGGACTGGATGTAAAAAAGCACACGACTGCTTATTTAATTATCTTCGATATAAAAGAATCAATAAATGAAAATAAAATAAATAGATAAACAAGTCTACCAGATACAATTCAAAACTACTATGAGTTGGGTACAAAAAGGATAGTTACATCAGGTTGTAAGACATGATGCAGGCAAAAAACAAGCTACACACATACATCATCCCTCATCTGAAGGTGAATAACATGGCTGATATTTGGAATGGTTATATGCAATTACGCAACAGTCCAGATAAAGACCAAAACAAACTTCCAAAACTAGCATTGGAACATAAAATACAAAAAAACCCCACCACTGCAAAAAAAAAAAACACAAACAAACCACACACATCTAAATGCACCACAGACCCCATTTTTGTTATGCTTGGAAAAAAATATAATTTTACTGGATCACATTTAATGTTACTATTCTTGCTGTTTATGCATAAAATAAATCTGAAAAGCAATCTTATGGTGGAAGAGAAGCCACATAACGAACTACTATCCCTTACCATCTTTTTTAAAAATTTCAATACAAGATTTCATTTCAAGAAACCCCCCCCCCCCTTTTCCAAGGTGTACATGACATTTGTCAAAACCAATGCTTGCAGATATGGGCGTGTGAAAAATAACAAAAATCACAACACAATGGATAGCACAAAAAAGAAAAAAGATAAGAGTTTTCACAAAACTGTAGAAAAACAAAAAAGTCAGCATGATGTTTAGATGACTTAATTAATGCATGCTTCTCTCTCTCTCTCTCTCTCTCTCTCTCTCTCTCTCTCTCTCTCTCTCTCTCTCTCTCTCTCTTTAGCATATCACGTACAACGCTAAGGCATCTAGAAACACATACACGCGCGCACGCACGCACGCACGCACGCACACACACACACACACACACACACACACACACACACACACACTAACATACACACGTACAGAAGGGCACTCTAATGCCTGCGGGCTAACCCTCAAGGGCACACCTGCCCACAAACCCAGGGTGCACTCACATAAGCATAAAAAATACAATTAGTGCACCAGTCAAAAAAATCACCCCTCCAAAAAACACACCCAACAATACCAAACAACCCCCAACATGTAAATGAAAATACAAAAGTTCTCACATGGCGGCTGTATTGCACAATTATATTGGGAACTCCTTACTGCAATGGCACAACTAATACCCTGATTAATCTTAAGCGCGCACGCGCGCGCGCGCGCGCGCGCACACACACAGACACACACACACGCACACACACACACATACGCACCCAAAAGAGCGGGGACACACTCACACACACAGGTACACACACACGGGTACACACACGCCCGCACACACACGCCCGCACACGCACGCACGCCCACACACACACGCCCGCACACGCACGCACGCCCACACACACACACACACACACACACACACACACACACACACACACACACACACACAACATCTTCATAGTCTATACCTACAGGGGAACAAACTGATCTATAGCATGAAACAATTTGTACTACTGTCATTTATGAAAATATATCAAATCGGTGGTTTTTCATTATTTCTTTGAGAAACTAACTTTAATAAGCAAGGATTTCCTCTTCGAACTAAACACTTCATGGAAGTTGATAACATTTGGATTTTTATGATAATATTTTGGGATACATTCGTTTCTTAACTGCACAAAAAAAGCTGGGGGAAAAAACAATCAGAATACAGGCAAATGCATCAAGAGCAAAAACATGAAGCTGCTACAAAAAACTATTGATGTCAGGCTATGCTGGAATGTTTTATAAGTAGAGCTGGTTACACCGCCATTGACAATGCACACATTCTACCTGTTACAATGAAAAGGAAAAGGGCATCAGCAATAAATTTCTCTGAGTAATCCCCCCAAAATGTGTCTTTTCATAATCAAGTCCAAGAAAACGATAGTAGATAAATGTTTCCATACAAAATGTCAAATAAGTGATGGGAAAGGAGATATGTGGAAAGAGCACGTGCTTTAAAAGCAAGACTGACTGTCCACCAGCATTCCTTACTCGAGTGCATTTTTTTTTTATCGAAGTGTAAAGCGCACAAAAAACCCAAACATTCACACCGCTAAATTTTTCGTACAATGGCCGTTTCGTACAATTACTTGTTTACAGTTTACGACAAACCTCTAAAACAAACCCACACATGCTCAATTTTCTAGTTTTACACAATCAAGGTTTATAGAAAACACAAAAGTTAGCTAGAAGAGCTTAACAAAAATATATGCCACACGGTATTTAGTTATCTGCTAGAATGCATTACATCACAACATTTTTTATACTGGAAGTTTGGAATATAAACGTTTGAAGCGAATTTTCATACTTGCAGAAAACACTCATGTACAAAACAAATACAGTTGAATGGCTGGGCAAATCCAAGAAAGCCTACAAGATATGGGGCTATTAGCAGTTAGCACTGATTGATGTGAAATTAATCTTGCTAATACAACCAGGATTTTGTGGGCCTCAACCTCTTTTCCTAATTTCATATTTTTTTCTTTGTTTTCATCTCTCTGTCTCCATTCTTTAAAAAATAACTTAACTGGACTTTAAACTTTCCCTGCATTCTATTTCCTTTTCAGATTTAACTGAACAAAAACCAAAAAAAAGCTGATTAATACATTTGCACTGACAATGGAAATCAAAGACTTGCTGGGAGAGAATACAGATCGAGTAGTCTATCAAGGGGCCGGGAGTGCTATGACCTGGGTAACGAGCATGTCTCTGAACTACAGCAAAGCAAAAGACAAGGAAATCACATCAATAACAGACCTACGATCATATTAAAACAAGTATAACATTAAAGGCTAACATTTATTACACAACACTTTGTAGAATAAAAGGTAAAGGCAAAAAAGTGTTTCCATAACCTATGTGGTCGTTGGGGAGGGAGGTAACAGATACCTCAGCTTCTCTAGGGGCCAGCCTATTGAGGGTGGTTCCCATCTCCTCTCCCTTGCTGCTCTCTCTGTTCGGTTTCTAATGGGGGCAGGTATCCATTTACAGCTGGGTGACTATTGAAACCAAGATGCTCAAATGATCACTCTTCTGCATGAAAAACGTGCTCAATGCTGCTTAACCTAAACTTGGTTAAAGTGAGTGTTCTGATCAATCAACTATACCCTACCCAATAACAAAAAGGAAAAACATTACAAGGTTTAAGGTATATGCCGAATTTTTTACCAAATCAAAATACCTGAATTTCTTTCTTAATGTGACGTGACATTCCAATAGTCCTACACCTCCAGCCTTTAAATAAGCAATGGCGAGTTTGTTTTTTTAAAGTCACAGTGTTGGTTACAAAAGCAAAGCTAGCTGTTTCTTTAAACTAAAGAGACAGAGATTTAACTTCATATTATTTGGGTAACTCCTAGTCTCCAAGTACCTCCACACCAAAATATAAAATTGCACACACGGGGGGTTGCAACTTTTGGGTTAGCGGCACAATGTAGCGTACACTTGTTATGATAAATACCTGAGGTAGACTATTCTGTAGATAACGCTGTCACACAAATCCTATGAAACATGCACACGCACAAACACACACAAAAACACAGACACAAGCAGACACTAACACACAAACACACACAGACACAAACAGACACACACACAGACACAAACAGACACACACACACACAAACACACACAGGCTCAAAGACACACACACACACACACACACACACACACACACACACACACACACACACACACACACACACACACACACACACAACACCTGAACAGACCATCTACCCCTGCTTTTTGATAATCCCCATTACTCTAATGCGTTGTTGCAGTTTCTGAGCACTTTTCCCCAATTTTTATATTTATAAATGCAATCTAAAACCAGCACCTTCTTTCTGCTTCTAGATATATAAATTCCTCTAAAATGCACACCCTTCAATCGATTATTTCATCTTACGATCTAAATCCAGCATCCTTCTGTTTTTAGGTTTTCTTTTTTTCTTTTTTTCTAAAAGGCCCATCCCTGAAGCTAATCAGAAGTTTGCCCACCTGTATCCCCATCCTCAGTCTTTACACCTCTTTCCCTATCACTATATATCACAACATTGTTAATACCCCTTCCTAACATTCTTAAAAAAAAAAAAAAAATTCTCGAGCCCTTCCTACCAACCCCGAAGAAAAATGTTTAGCCACTGAGTCAGGGCATGCCGTTATCCACCTGCCTTTTGTGTCCACATGATTGTGGGGCCAGGGTTAGTGTTGAGGTTAGTGTTAGAGTTAGTGTTAAAAGTTAATAGGGGGGTAAGGGTTGTCTTGTCAGATGCTCTGTCTGAATGTTAGAATTCATGTGGACACAATAGCACGTGGACAACTGGTATGTAGCTCAAGACACGATGTTACGCATATGCCGGACCTTGTTTTAGACCAGTTGACCATTGCGTGCTGGTGGGAATGGATAACCACCTGCACACAGGGACTGGATGTAAAAACAATTCACGCAAACACACTTTCGATTATCCTTGAAATAAAAGTTTAGATAATAAAGAAATTAATTAATGGTTTGTAAGTCGCAAAAGCATGAAACTTTAAATCGGAATCACCAGTTCTATCAAAAGCCAAGCTACACACTGGATAAGGGTGTCCACAAATTTCCAATTTAAGTGTCAAAATAGTTTAGACCTCAAACCTTTTTGAATCCATTAAAAAGCATGTGTCCCCCCCAAAAAAAAACCCATGTACGAACAAAGTCTATCAGCCAGCCCTATTTTTCCGTCCCCACTACTCAAAAACGTGTATGAACCCCTACTAAACACCCCTTTCCCTCCCTTCCCTCTCCTTCCAACCTGGTGTCTCCTCCCCCCACAACTACCCCCTTCAAACACACACACACACACACACACACACACACACACACACACACACACACACACACACACACACACACACACACTATGCAACACTTAATATTTTGTGAAATACATTCAAAATAAACGCCTGCAACTACCATACAACCTGACAGATGTGCTTGGTACCACACAGGAATGGTCTACTCCTGACAAATCACTACACAGATTTGCTCACAAGACAGGAAAACTTGTTGCCAATTTTATCGACAAAAAAGATCTGAAACTACCCCATACATTAGTGGTGGTGAAAGCACAGATTTCACAACAGCAATGAATAATCTTGATGACTAGGTTATTTGATGTCTATAATATATATATATATATATATATATATATATATATATATATATATATATATATATATATATATATATATATATATATTTTTTTTTTTTTTTTTTTTTTTTTTTTTTCAGCAAATCAGTCTACTTTAGCCAAAATCAAAACTTATTTGACTGCCTCTTTTGCAATTCCTTTTTTGAGGTATCTTCACTTCACTTCCCAACGACCGTTTAGGTTATGGAACACCTTTACCTACTTTCTAATGACTGGAAAAATATACAAAAACTTTTTTAAAAACCCACAACATTGCAATATAGCATGAGAGCCATGAGAATAAGGAGACACTGACAGACAATTTTACTGGCTTAGAAAAGAATTTGTCAAATTTTGCCATCCTTCTTCGGCAGTACTCTGTCACTTTCATTGCTTAAAAAGCATAAAAAAAGCTTCAGCATATTTCCGATATGTATTGATCGTTGCTCTTAAGCCACCTTGCCAGACATTTAAGGGGGGCGGAGGGGGTAAAGGTTTCTTAAGAGTAGTCTGGGAAAGTTTCTGAAAAATCATTTAACTTTTCCCCTAAAGGAAGCATCTTTTTATACCCCAAAAATCTCAGTGTTAACCTTATCATAAGGAAATAGCCAAATGTCTATGACATACAAAACCATTGAATAAATAAACACATATTCCAATCTATTATACTTCCGTTCCAACTTAAAGAGCTTGAATGATTTTAGGATTGTTGCATCACAGTCCTCTCTCTCTCTCTCTCTCTCTCTCTCTCTCTCTCTCTCTCTCTCTCTCTCTCTCTCTCTCTCTCTCTCTCTCTCTCTCTCTCTCTCTCTCTCTCTCTATATATATATATATATAAAAGCTATCTGCAACACCAATTTTTTCGTTTGTCTTGGAAGTTTTCTTCTTTTACAAACTATAAACATTCAAATTGTTGAAAATGTAAATGCACTGTTTTTGTGATAAACGTGCACAGAAGATAATAGCTTATTTATTTGAATGAATTTTCTGAACATGAAGTTCCATCATTACCCCCCAAAAAATATGCAAGATGGTTTCTATAGAACTACACAGAGAAATCATCTGTCCAAAATTCATAATACTAATATTCACCAATCTTCTATGGTCATAATAATTATGTTTTTAATAGGTTAATTTTAGATGATGAAATAATGTATGAAATACTCTGTTTCTAATCGTATTTTCAAATCGATCAAAATTGAAAAAAAGGCCTTTATACAGTTATGTTACAAAATTGTAATAGATAGTCTACAGCAAAACACAAACAAACAAACAAAACAAAACAACTTTGTCTGCACAGCTCAGGGAAAGCAGACATGTTAAGATATGCACAAGCTGGGAGGTGTTCTGCTATAGAGGACACTTTTAGTTGAAATACAAAACTTTGTTTAACGCTAGTCACACCAAACAGTTTACACACAAAAATTTTTAAAACACCTTACATAAACCAATCGCTGAGAGAATGTCACGCAAGGCCTAGTTTTAAATCTCAAACACACCATTTTTTTTTTATATTTGTATACGACATGTATGTGACAGCCAAACCAAGTAACTGTACATGAACTTTTAATGGTAACTGTCACAGTAAGTTTGCATACAAGAAATGGTAGCAAATTAACCAAAGCTTCTTTACACAAGTTTTAACCAACTTACGATAAAGTGTTGAATCATATGAATAAATCACTGCATCTCGTCTTAACTTGAACAGATAGATTGTTTTTTTCACTTCTTCCGAGATTTACCAGAATTACACAAAACCGTTGTTTTTTCACTTCATCGAGATTTACCAGAATTACACAAAACCGGACACAAGAGTCTCAACAAAAAAAATCCAACGTATAAACCACATGAATTTACCGAATCTTGTGTCTAAGCGATCCGAGATTCAGAAACGCTTGGATAGTTTTTGTTTTTAAAATTCAAACATTGTTTAACACATTCTGTAACCCCCAGCCTCAGAAACAGATGGTAAATTCGAAGCCAAAACCAAATACTTTTGATAATGATGGCACGCATTTCTGCTGGAATGTTGCAATACACATCACTGAACTATTGATACCAGTCTCACAGAATCGTTAAAAAGATATCCCAGGGAGACGATGATTCCAACAACGAGTAGCGGTAGAGATCAGGAAAGGAGTATGCTGATGTAGAGAATGATGCACGAAGCTCATTGTCAATATGAAGGGTTGAATCAACACCATTATCAGACAATTTAGTTTGAAAAAAAACCCCTATGTTGCTTTAAAAATTACCTTAGCCACTGCAAAATAAACACACAAGTATGAGGCCACACGCTTTGCGGAACTGTAGATACAAGGTGTTAAGCAGGACTCCAGCAGCCTCCACTGTATTCGATAGGTCTTCAGCCTCCAAGCCCCTGAAAGCAGTTAACAGACGAGATGGAAAAAGGAGAAAAATGAGGCAGGGGTCTGTGGGGAGAGGTGGGGAAGGGGGGAGAGAGAGGAGAGAGAGAGAGAGAGAGAGAGAGAGAGAGAGAGAGAGAGAGAGAGAGAGAGAGAGAGAGAGAGAGAGAGAGAAGAGAGAGAGAGAGAGCGAGACAGAGACAGAGACAGAGACAGAGACAGAGAGACAGAGACAGACAGACACACAGACACACAGACACACAGACACCCAGACACCCAGACACCCAGACAGACATCCAAAAGCGAGAGAGGCAGGCAGACAAACAGAGAAATACATCCAAAAGGAAGAGAGGAGAAAAGACAGACAGACAGACAGACACAGAGAAATACATCCAAAAGGAAGAGAGGAGAAAAGACAGACAGACAGACAGACAGACAGACAGACAGAAGAGAGAGAGAGAGAGGGAGAGAG
>CM060326.1:41052199-41054414 GCA_030674155.1 Stramonita haemastoma | reverse complement strand
AGAGAGAGAGAGATAGAGAGAGGGAGAGAGGAGGGGGGGGTAGGGAGGGATGGAGGGAGGGAGGGAGGGAGGGAGAGGGAGAGAGAGAGAGAGAGAGAGAGAGAGAGAGAGAGAGAGAGAGAGAGAGGGGTGGGGGGTGGGGGTGGCGGAGATAGGAAGTGTGACAAATTTTCTCAAGTTAAGAGCATTTTACACAAAATATACATGATAGATCTCCATTATAGAACTGAAAACTCTCATCTCTAATCAACGTATCTGAAAATCCAAAACTTACCTAAAATAAATTCTCAATTGAACATAACACTTTCAAGGAGAGTAAATTTATGACTGCCCTTTAACCTTTAAACTGAAATATGTCATTTGATTTCACTGCCTTTTAAGATGAAAATTTATGATCGTTTTCTTAACACTGTCATAATTCCTCTCTATTAAGTGGTTTTAAAACAAAATCCCGGAAACTGACTTTTAAACAAATCTCTCCTTTTAACACATCTGGCACCAACAATATCTCTACACCTTAATGTATTTGAACAGAGCAGCCTATTTATTTTCAGACTGCATGAATGACATTTTTAAGAGTCGAGTATGAAAACAGGAATATTCTCACCGAAATTGTGTCAGAAGCATGTCTTGGCTTCCCCCTCAAGCAGGCAGTTGTAGCATCAGTTGTAGCAACACACTGTTGACAGGTTCTTCCACACAGCACTGTTGTCTGTTCCAAATGAAATGCAGGTCCTGGGAGCATCTCCACTGGCGCTCGGTTCTTTTCTCTGGATGAACATGGAACAGTGCCTGGCGACAGTCGACTTCGGTGGCACTCTCCCGGTTCACTACATACCTAGTAAACAGATGTACATCACAACGTGAATGATAGGAAAATAAACAAAAAAGAAGAAACAGCGGGCGGAAAAATTTTTATTGAAATAAATAGAAATGGAGACTAAACCGGGAAAGAGGTAATTAAGAAGAGAAGTTTGTGAGTAAGAGGATAGTTAAAAGAAATGAGTAGGAATAGTTTTTTTTAAGTATTTAAAAATAAGGAGTCTGAAGTTACAAACCTCTTGAAGGTTAAGCAGCAGAAAAAAAACGCTACGACAGACGAAAACAAGGGACAAGTGACTTCCAAACACAAAAAACAGATTGGACTGAAAATATATCCCACCAGAAAAAAAAATCCCCACAAAACACAGAGGGAAACGAAATTGTAAAATAATTACCATTCTTTCTGAAAGCACAGGTTCTGATTATTGGGATGCTTTGCCGGGTCACAGGCACTTGACAAAGCAGGTCCTGATGTCTGCCATCATTTGTCAGTTCAGCTCACAGGTGCTTGGTAAGGCAGGTCCTGTTAGCTGCTCACACTTCTCAAGTCACGGGCACATGAAAAGGCAGGTCCTGATGGCTGAACACTTTGTCAGGTCACAGGCACTTGGTAAGGCAGGTCTTGATGGCTGCCATTACTTGTCAGGTCACAGGCATTTAATAAGGCAGGTCCTTTTGACTGCCACACTTTTAAAGTCACAGGCACTTGATAAGGCAGGTCCTGATGGCTATTTGAATACTTGTCAGGTCGCGGGCACTTGATAAGGCAGGTCCTTATGGCTGCTCTCATACTTGTCAGGTCACAGGTACTTCCTAGGGCAGGTCCTGATGGCTGCTCTCACATTTGTCACAGGCACTTGATAAGGCAGGTCCTGATGGCTGCTCTCACACTTGTCAGGTCACAGGCACTTGATATGGCAGGTCCTGATAGCTGCTCTCACTTGTCAGGTCAAGGCACTTGATATGGCAGGTCCTGATAGCTGCTCTCACTTGTCAGGTCACAGGCACTTGATAAGGCAGGTCCTGATGGCTGCTCTCACTTGGGCAGGTCACAGGCACTTGATAAGGCAGGTCCTGATGGCTGCTCTCACTTGGCAGGTCACAGGCATTTGATAAGGCAGGTCCTGATGGCTGCTCTCACTTGGCAGGTCACAGGCACGTATGATCCACATGACTTTAACCATCCATTTAGGACCCATGTATCAAAGGATAAGGAGGAGGAGGAATCTGTCCCAAGGAAGTTATGTAAGAATGGAGTGGCAAGAGTTAAAGCCCCTGTTGACCACTTATATGCAAATGGAGTGACAATCATATCCCCTAATAACCACTGTAAATGATCTACAAATGGAGTTACAAACGTCACAATGTCTAATGACCCATGAAAAGCTCCGAA
>CM060326.1:41032199-41042199 GCA_030674155.1 Stramonita haemastoma | reverse complement strand
TTATATCCGTTCTCTTTCATATTCTTACAGACTCACAAACAATATCTTTATCTGTTTTATGTGTATAGCATGAACACATTGTTTTTAAGTGGACACACAGTGTTTAGACAAGAACATGCAAGAACTCTAGCTGTTATCAAATGTCAGGTATAAAAACATTTGAAAATGCATACTAATACTGCTCAAATCTTAACAAGTCCATCCCACATGATGAGAAAGCAAGCATAACAAAGCATAATTAAACAGAACATTCAATACCCGCCCCCAAGTAATCCACACACAAAATTTGCTAACAAAAATTGAACAGAGAAACTTAAGAAATTTGGTTTTACGTAAACAGGTTTCTAAATAGGATACATTTATCCTTTACCCCTTATCCATCCCCTCCCTCTTATCTCCCTATTCCCTATCATTGATTTTTCTGTCTTTTAGAATTCCGCCAAGTGGACCTCATTCTTGCTCTTTCTTTCGTGTGGAGACGTAAACAAAGGGGACAAAAAATCAAATTCAACCTTCTCAAATCAAAACATCGATACCAGCTAATGGGAAAAAAAACCCAAAGAAAAGCAGATGACTCACAAGAGAGGGGGGAAACTGACACATCTGTGTCCAGTTTATTGCCTGATGGGATGACACGTGACGAATGGCTGCGTTTTCAAGACAAGGGAAATACAACTCTCAAAAAAAAAAGAACTAGCATGAACGAGAGAAAGATTGACAACAAGAACATTGATCCAGCCTTGAATAAAAAAAACAAAAAACAACATTCGGGAGTATTAAAGGGGGGTAAAAAAGAAAAGAAATGGTAATGGTTTGTTGTGTGGTATCTTTCAGAGGAGGGAATTGTGGAAAAGGTACACATAATGCAAGGTTTCAGCTGAAGTTTTATTTGTTAAAAGGCAGCTTGGTTATGTGTGTAATGGTGGATACTGTTTAGTCACTGACAGCTCAAGATAGTGTTTTTGTCTCTCCTGCCGCTGCCACCAAGGCTACAGAGTTTTTTTCCAGTGGAAAAGATTGCCATAAATGTGGGCGAGAGCATGTATTCAGTCAATATTTATTTCTGTGTGCAGGGGGGACGTGAGTGAGGGGTGAGGAAATAGGAGAGGGGTGGAGAACGTTATGGTGTGTGGTTATGTTTGCGTGGAGTGTGTGTGTGTGTGTGTGTGTGGTGGGGAGGGTGAGAGTGAGGTGATGAGAGAGTGAGGAGAGGAGAGAGAGAGAGAGATGAATGATGAATGAAGAAAGAGAAGATCGATGAATTATTTAGGTTAGAGTAGCATTACTACTTTTTTATCGGTTGCCTGTCAGGATGCTAGATTACTTCGGAGAAAGGTGGAGATGAGAGAGAGAGGAGAGAGAGAGAGAGAGAGAGAGAGAGAGAGAGAGAGAGAGAGAGAGAGGAGAGAGAGAGAGAGAGAGAGAGAGAGAGCATGCACTGGGCCACTAGAAATCTGGTGTTCATAACAGTAAAATTAAGTTCTTAGGGTATGTACGTCTGTTTTTTGTGTAAAAGAATATTTATTTCTTTCTCATAGCAGCAAGCAGGGTAACTTGTACTGAAAAAAACACACAACATGAGTGAAAAATAACAGCATGCTCTTCTATCAACAATAATGTAGTTGTCTAAATCGCACATGTCATAGTATATATCATTTTCCTATTGTTTTGTCTTTCTATGGCATGGCATAACAATAACGCAAATTGCTGAAGTGATGGCAAGAAATGTATGAGCTAATGTAAACATAAAGGCAGAGAGCAAGAAAAGAGAAACAGTCCACTTCAAGCTTTTGCACAATAAAAACTGGGAAAATGTCTTACGATTGTGCGGATTTTGTACATCCATATTGATTTTAGGTGGAAAAAATGGTTCCCATGAGCCTAAAGTTTATTTGTATCATAAGATGTTGCTGTTGAAAGGGGTTTGGCTCTCTCTCTCTCTCTCTCTCTCTTCTCTTCTCTCTTCTCTCTCTCTCTCCTCTCTCTCTCTCTCTCTCTCTTCTCCTCTCTCTCTCTCTCTCTCTCTCTCTCTCTTCTCTCTCTCTTCTCTCTCTCTCTCTCTCTCTCTCTCAGTGTTTTATGATGTTTTCTCTTGTTTTCTTGTGCGTAATGTTGCTTGTGCGGTGTTTAGAAACTGCTTTGCAGATTTGTTTGTTTTGGATGACATTGTTGTTGTTGCTGTAGCCACTCCTGCTATATTTATTTCTGTACGTTTGGGATTTTTAAAAACTGAGTAGAATTATTCTTGGTCAATGTGTGGGTGTCTCAGGATTGGGAATACCATCTCTAAAACAAATTCTATGGGGTTAAAACTTATGAGGATAAGAAAACTTAAACTAAGAAATCATAAATGGAGTTCCATAATTGAAGAGATTTGCCTTTTTGGTCAAAGATCTGGACAAATATAGCTACTGTATACCCATTAGGAGAAAATGTTCAAACACATTCTGAATTGACACATTCCACGCATACAAAATGTTTGGCAGGAAAGTCAAAATTGTTAATTCTGAAGATCTTTCGGCTGAAAACATATTTTAAATGAGAATGTTAAAGTTGATGGAAACTTTTTTCAAGTAAAAGAATGGATAGAAATGATATATATATATTATCGAATTGCAGATTTAGTTGACGAAAATGGAAATTTTTTTAACCTTTTTAAGGAGAAATAATTATAATATCAGGACAAATGTTATTACATATTTAGGCTGTTTTCAAGCAATTAAAAAGTATATTCGTACAATGGATATTAATATAGATAATAATATATCAAACAACCTTCAAAAGGCTTTGAACCTGATTTTGACTGTTAAAAAAGAAACACGACGTTAATGATATTCTGGTTGAAGACGACAATCTGCCAAAGTGTTGTGATTAGTGGAACAAAACAATAGCTAAGGATCTTAACTGGATAAATATTTTTGACAAGGTACATAAGATAACAGAAATTAAAATGAAATGGTTCTAGATACGACTGATCCACAAAATTTTAGCTGCAAACAATATTCTTGAAAAAATGAAAATTGTTGAAAACAATAAATGCACATTCTATACTCCTGAGAATGAAACTGTTGACCATCTATTCTATGCTTGCAGCAAAACTTCTTATTTTTGGAGAGAATTGCAAAACTTTCTTCATGAAAATTGTGCCAATACACATGGTCTAGTGCTGTAAAAAGAACAGATTTTATTTGGATTTGATTCTCGATCAAAAGGAAATTAAATACTTATCACTGCAATTTTTTTTACATACAAATGTCGAGTACAAAAGCGGTACTTATGTTTTCGGATTTTAGAAAATACATGACAAAACAATACCAAATTAAAGAATATATTGCCAAAACAAACAGGACTTATAGTGTCTTTACAGCTAAATGGCAAAATTACAAACAACTAGTTGATGATGGGTAGATAGTTTTTGAAGAAACCGCTTTTTTGGTGTTGTTTTTTGATGTAATACGTAGCATGGCTACATTGCCTCTTTTGTAAAACAACTGAATATTCACTTGGGGTATTCTCGAATGTAGTCTGTGTACTCTCTTTTATGTTCGTGGTTTTTCCTCTTTTTTTTCGGCTGTTTGTTTGGTTGTATTTATCTTTTTACATCCATACTCTGAGAATATTGCAAATGGTTACGCGTATTTGTTTATAATGTAAGTAACTTTGCTCTATGTCGTGCAAACAAATCAGTTAAAAGTCTTCTTTATTTAGAACGCAGTATAACTTGGCTCATTTACAATGTTCAAATCATTTAAAATGCAATATACATTTGATTCATTTGGAATGTTTGAATCACTTAGTAGCATACGATTAATTCATATGAAAAGTCTAAAAAGTTTGGAATGTAGTATATATTTGGTTTATTGCAAATGTTTGTATAATTTGAAATGTAATCTATATTTGGGTTATTACAAAAAAAGAAAAAAAAATGTGTGGGTGTCTCACGTTTATTCATTTCTAAATGTAATACAATGATGGTGATGATGATGATGATGATGATGATGATGATGATGATGATGACATTGATAATAATCATAATATGATGATAATAATGATGAAAGATGATGATGATGATAATAATGATGAATGATGAATAATAATATAATAATAATAATAATGACGAAATAATAATAATAATAATAATAATAATAATAATAATAAAAATAATAATAATAATAATAATGATGATAATAATATATGGAATTCGTTAAGTACTGAATCTTGTGAAGCAAACAAACCAAAGCGCTTTCATTCAAAAGATTCACACGTGTGCAACCGCTCACTAAAGATAAACAAAATTTTAATTTACGCGTGCGCGTGCGCGCGCACACACACACTCACACACACACCACACACACACACACACACACACACACACACACACACACACACACCACACACACACAACACACACACACACAACGCGCCCAGGCAAGGCAATGGAGATGGATGTGTATTGAAAGCAGGAACAGGTAAGAGATGAACTAATAGTGGAAGATCATATGTCGGAAAATAAGGATTTGTCGTGAAATGTTAGAAAAAAACATACATTCTATTATCTGTTGGATGTCAAAAATGCTGCATTATCTGGATAAATTATTTGATAAAAGTTTTGATTAAACTTCAGATATCTTTTTTACTAAGCATTTCACAAACATGCTTGAAACAAATTGTAAATATTTGTTTTGAATACGTGAAACTGCAAATTACAATTTCAAGCTCACTTAAAACAAAATGCAAACAAACAAAACAACTCAACTCTACAGTCCGAAAACAAACAAAAAACCCGCCAGACAATACAAATAACTGCACACAAATACACAACACATGCCATAGAAGTTTTTAAAAAAAACATTTACGAATATAATCGGGAATATAAACACAAAAATAAAAGATGTCCTTTTTGCACAACGGCTTTCTAAAACTTAAAATATCTGTCCTTTCTCCAACTCATCCCTTTCTCCTTATTCCTCCCAAGCCCCTTATCAATGTGTGTGTGTGTGTGTGTGTGTGTGTGTGTGTGTGTGTGTGTGTGTGTGTGTGTGTGTGTGCGTACGTGCGTGCTGCGTGCGTGCGTGTGTATGTGTGTGTGGTGTTCAATCTTTCAGAACCCCCCACCCCAACCCCCACCAAACGGAACCATTACGTGTCCCATCCTTCTGTTTGGAGACCTGAACTGGAAAGAAGCAAAATCAAGATTAATTCAACCTTGGAAAACGCAATCGCCGATCCCGGCTAATGGAAAATGAAAGAAAAGCAGACAACTCCGCTGAGAAACTGACAAATCTGTTTCCAGTACAATGCCTGATGGGAGGACACGTGACGAATGGCGCTTCTTCCAGGAAAGGGGAGACCACTTCCAAAGGCGAGGAGGGCACGGACGACAGAAAGAACGACAACAAGGACATCGACCCAGCATAGAAACAAAGACGGAGGAATATCAAAGGAGGAGAAAAAAAAAGGCCCAAAAAAAATGGTGGTGGTTCACTGGGTGACATTTCTCAGAGGAGGGTGGTGGTGAAAAGGTACACAGAGGCAAGGGTTTCTGCCGAGGTCTTGTTTTGTTTAAAGCCAAGCTTTGTATGTTTGTTTGTAGTGTTTTGTCTGTGTCAGAAATGATGTTTTGCCTTCGTAAGTGCTGCTGCGCTACTACTGCTATTTACCTGATTGCAACTGATGATGTAAAATGTCTGATAATTCAGTGGCGTCTGTGTGTGATGTGTGTATGTGTATCTGTAGTATGTGGTATGTTTGTGTGTGTGTGTGCACTATATATCTATCTATATTTATTTTATATATCTATATCTATATATCTATATATCATATATATATTACATGATATTAATAGATATGATATAGATATATAGATATATAGATGTTGTAATATATATATATATATATATATATATATTATATATATATCATGTGGATGCTTGGTTGTGTTTCGTTTCAGCATTTTATTAATACTGTGGGTTATCGCAGAATAATATGACGCCAAAACATCTATTTACAGACTAAACATGCAAGTACTGGATTTTTTGCATCAAATGGGGGTGGGTGGGTGGGGGGAGGGGGGGTGTTGAGAATTATTTTTAGTCCATTAGGATAAAATCATGTCTTTGTTCCAACCACAAAAGTTGTTTATATCATGTTATATCATCGTGATTAAATATAGATATAGATAGGAATAAATTGAGAGAGAGAGAGAGAGAGAGAGAGAGAGAGAGAGAGAGAGAGAGAGAGAGAGAGAGAGAGAGAGAGAGAGAGAGAGAGAGAGAGTTTCTTTTCAAGATTTTGTATGTACTAAATAAAATGAAAACCAACAATGCACAACTTTTTCCCGGTTTATCTAAATCCGGAGTTTTCTTATCGAATCAAAGAGTGTCTGAAGGATTGATGGCTTTTGGTTTCATCTATTTTTGATTGGTGATATATGTGTTGATGTTAATACAACACTTTTTTCTTCTGCTGTGACATTTCGTCCTGTTGGAAGCTTTTCTGTGTCTATCTCTGTCTGTCTGTGTGTCTATCTCTCTGTCTGTCTGACTGATTGTGTGTCTTTCCGTTGGTCTGTCCATATGGTCTGTCTATTCGTCTGTCTCTGTCTGTCTGTCCCCCACTCTCTTCTCTCTTGTCCCCATAGATTCTCTATCTCTCTGTGTTTTCTATGTCTCTCTGTCTCTGTCTCTCTATCTCTATTTGTTCTCTCTCTATATCTCTCTCTCTACCCAGACACACACCCACCCACCCCACCCACACACACACAACACACAACACACACACCACAACCAACCACAACACACACAACACAACATCACCACCACCACACACCACTACACACCACACCCACACGTACCCCCTTCACACCACACATAACACCCCACCACACGCACGCACACACAACGCCACCCCGTGTCCTACTTCCCTCTTCACTCACTCTCTACGCAGCACACTCTCGAAGTCATCCCCACGAGATTGCCCCACAAACACCACAGACCAGTCACATATCCAGAAACCCTCCTCCACCTTTGATGTGCAGATTGTTTTAGCGCGTGACCCCCACCCCCACCACCACACACACCCACCCCACCCACCCCTCCCCCCCTACACACAGCCGCCATCTTGTGCCTGCCCTCCCCCAGTGTCCACACGTTGGCAAAGAGGCCCAGGATTCAGCAGGATCAACATCTGCAAATCCTTTTGTAAATCCTTCACCTCCAAAAGCCAAAGACGACAGCAAACAGGGCGGGGCGGGGCCGGAGAGGGGCAGAAAGGGTTAAGGTTAAGGCCTGAGGTCTGACGTTGTGCATTGCGTATTGATGGAATGAATGAATGAATGAATGAATGAAATGAATGAATGTAATGAAGATCTTTATTTTTCAAGGTTACAGAGTAAGCATTACGTACTCTTTTTCATCTGGCTCTTGCCCTGATTGGGAATGTAGCAGTAAAAAAAACACAACTAAAATAAACGGTAATAGCAACCCCCTACCCTACAAACCGCCATCATCAACAACAACACTTCAACCTATATTTAAAAAAAGGAGATGGGGTACATTCAACAAAACGCATTATCTCCAACTGCATACATTGATAATTATTGAAACAAAATGGACAGATATGTCTTCACAACACATAGTCCGCAGCTGACCCGAACATTAATGTCAAGACAGATGCACAACGTATTATTATGTAGATCAAACAGATTAAAATCAAAACGAGAAAAAAAGAACACAATATAAAAGAAAAAAAGAAAAAAAAACAAAATCCATAAAACACCAAAACAACACAAATTGATGGAGAATCTGAGAGCCTTGCTTGTAAAAGTAAGCGAGGGTTTGGGTTTGTTTGGGCTTGGTTGAGATTTTTTTGGTTTTTCTTATCGGTGGCTGTGGTGGATTTTTGTTAACAGTTATTGGTCTTCCATGATGCGGGTTATTAATAAAGCCCTGGCTTGAAGTCTCCCATGATCATGCAGACATCACTGCCAGATAGTTTGTCTATTCTGTCTGTTGGCTGTTATAAAAATAGTTCTATACCTTCTTGTGTGACCTGTTCGATGGAGCATACAGCAGAATAATAATGTTGATGGGTGGGTACTGGTTTAGCATCACGTTTTATTTTGAGCAGATTAGCAACATAATTAAATCATCCGGTAACAACAAACAATGCGCAGTTTTTTTTCCCTGACAAAAATATCAATATCTCTTTGATATAGAAAGATTAAAAGAGTACCAACTTTTCTCACCCATACTGATAAATCTTCTCAGAAGTTGCTGAAATGCCTTGTGAAATAATCGACAAGAAAAAAAAAAGTATAGCGTTTACAGTGCATGGCAAAATAGTGGATCGGTGGTCCCGAGGTAACGCGCCTGCCTAGAAAGCGAAAAGTCCTGGTTGGTAGTGTGCGGTGGCTTGATCCTCGTTTGGGCCCAAAACTTTTCCCCCATCTATTAAGCCATAGATTGTGGTCTTGGTGATAGTCTTTCGGATGAGACGATTAATCGAAGTCCCGTGTGTTACAAACAAATATTTAGCGCAAGTTAAAGAACCCACTGCAACAAGAGAGTTGTCCCTGTCAAAATTATGTGGAAAAAAGCTCTCATAGGGAAACAAATACAAATAAATAAATGTGACGCTCCACCACATAATGAGACGGAATGCACATGAGGTCATTTTTTAGTTATTGACATGTTATTAATGTCCAATAACGTGGCTATCAAATACAGAAAACAGATTGGAAATCGGACAATTCTGTGCAAAGTTATTACAAATTGAAATGAGAGACTGCAGGATGTGACAAAATGAGAAACGGGCAAGTTTATTTTAGTAACAGGTTGTCAGAATGAGTGCTTTGGTATTTTCAAAACACATTTAAAAGCAAAAGGAATAAAAATCATGCCTTGATATTTCATTATAAGATAAATAAACAGATCTAGTTTAATAATCAATCAAAATCTCAAAATTGACAACTTGACCCCCACCTGCCTTTAAAGGCTCCTAGCGCAAAATTGGGTAATGTGCTAAGCGACTCATTTCGTGGTGGAGCGCCACAAATAAGTAAATAAATAATGGGTGGTGCTGCACTTGTGGCAACACGCTCTTCCCTGGGGAAAGCAGCTCGACTTTCACGCAAAAAAAATCTGCCATGACTTAAAGTGATGTAAACAAAAAACATGTTCTGCCAGGCTGTTGTCTCTGCAATCAGTTGAGGAAACATAATTATAATTATTGGTCTAGATTATAGACTCTGCTGTACTCAGCACTCCACTTAGAACGCATCTCAGTTAATTAATCAGCTGCTAGGCATTCCCTTGATCAATAGGCCTACCGGGTTTTCTTTCAGGGTAGTGCATGTGATGCTTAGCTGCATGCCTTTATGTGCCAGCTGGTGCTGGTATCGGCGAAAGGTAGAGGAAGATTGGGGGGTGGGGGTGGGGGTGTGTGAGGGTATCAGATTAACAACTCGTTTGTTTAGCTCTCTACGTGGTATGGATTACGAGTAATGAGTTGTTATTGCTTCTTTCTCTGCATTCATGGTGGATTTGCTGAGGGTTTAAGACAGGAGGTCTTGTTTGTGTTTCCTCACTGTCTGTCTGTTTGTCTGTCTGTGTTTCTGTCTGTCTGTCTGTCTGTGTTTCTGTCTGTATGTCTGTCTCTCTCTCATACACACACATATATAAAATATATAAACACTGATAAACATATCATTATATCGTAATTCTTGTGGGTTTTTTTTGTTTAATTCGAAATTACATTGTCGTCTAAATAATGTTAGGATTTTTTACTTTGCATTTTTGGCTGGTTCTTTTGTTGTTAGTTTGTTTGGTTATTTTGGGGATGGATTTTTTTTTCTCCATTTTTTCCCCTCACACATATCTTACGCCTTTTTGGATTTTCAAGTTTCAAATGTGTGTGTGTGTGTGTGTGTGTGTGTGTGTGTGTGTGTGTGTGTGTGTGTGTGTGTGTGTGTGGTGTGTGTGTATGTGTGTGTGTGTGTGTG
>CM060326.1:41024699-41029699 GCA_030674155.1 Stramonita haemastoma | reverse complement strand
GATTATTTTCTTTTATCGAGTTGGAACCTCGCTCCCTCCCACCCTCCCCCATCCCCCCTGCCTTACTCACGACACGGCAGTTGTACTGAAGTGCAAATCTCTGGTCGCCTCGCCAGGCTGTTTAAATTCATGCCGAAAGGATTTTGGGGAGAGGAGAGAGAGAGAGAGAGAGAGAGAGAGAGAGAGAGGAGAGAGAGAGAGAGGAGAGAGAGAGAGAGAGAGAGAGAGAGAGATGATTTGAGAATCAAGCATCATTGAATGATGACTAGATGAGGAAATGGGATAAGCAATCTCGTGCTGATTCAGAACTGTAGGAAGCAGTTGTAAGAGATCATTCCCAACGGCAAACACGAAGCTGTCTACGAAAAGGGAACAGAGATAAAGAGGACGACAAGATGTCTGCGGCGTTCGCACACGGGGCCGGTTAAAAGTCCATCCGAAGGACATTTTGGATGAGGAGAGAGAGAGAGAGAGAGAGAGAGAGAGAGAGAGAGAGAGAGAGAGAGAGAGAGAGAGAGAGAGAGAGAGAGAGGAGAGAGAGAGAGAGAGAGAGAACAAATGAGAAGCTCTGCTCAACTTTCCGACGGCGCAGAAATAAAAAATGGAAAAAAAGAATTTGCAGTGGATCAAATTACGATATTGTTTCTATGACTTTGTTCAATTTACGTTTATTTATTTTATTGAATGGTTTTAATTTCGAGGATAATTTAACAAGCAGTTATGCGTTTTTTGTTTTTTACATCCAGTACCCAAGTGGATGCAGGGTTTGTCATTTTTGTCATCCGTTCCCACCGGCAGACAATGGCCTACTCTTCGAAAAGCGGAACAGGTTTTGACAGTGTGCGCAAGATGTTCTGCGTGCGTTTGCACACAGGACCTCGGTTTATAGTTGCACGCGAAGGACTTTAGCCTTTTGTGTCAACCTAAGGAAAAGCTAGGTTTTGTTTTGCTTTGTTTTGTTTGGGAAGTAGGTAAGCTGCTGCTGTTTGTTGCTGTAGTTGTATTTTGTAGTTAATTTAAAACAAACTTTTGTCATTGATCTTTATGAAGTCATAACAAAAACGACGCACAAGTCGTATACATTCAAACAAGAAAGAACCATGAAAAGACACAAAAAAATCTTACGATAATTGTATTAGACTGACGGTAGGGTGATAACCTAGTAGTTAAGAGTATTGCACTGAAAGAGTAAGCCATCGTGTGCTGGGGGGAAGGAAGGACAAAATTTAGAAAAATAACTCATGCACTGTGGTGTTGTGTTTAAACTTTATCCCCAAAGCCGGAATGCGGCTACCTTGATGGTTGGCAAAAATAGTTTTAAACAAAAACCTCACCTTTGGCGAACCTCGAAGCTCTAGCCTAGGAAAGTAAAAGAGACCAAAGCAAATTGAACCAAAACAACAAAGTAAAATGCCTACCAGAGTACCTAAAACCCACACACATGGCCAGAATACTACTTAAGATGATAGATACGTATTAAGTTAACATAAACCCGAAAAAAACCCAAAAAAGTGAATGAAATTTGCGACAGAGAAACCCATAAAAGTTTTTTATACATATGTAACCTACTTCTACATGGAGTATCATATCCAACCATCCCAATACATACCAAACACGGACATTGTATTAAAATCTATAAAGAAAAGCCAATACCTAGAAAATGAGATAATTATGATTGCACGAAACTGAACATTAGATACACTGAACACATGAGCACTAAAAAAAGGGCACCAAATCTACCAGACAGTGTATGAGCTACAGGAAGATCTACTGGCATCACTAATAAACCGAAAACTACGTCGCTATGACCACATCAAAAGATCCAAAATGGCATCAACAGCTTTAACTGCTCTTCAAGAAGCAGTAAAAGAAGATAGACGACATGGGTAGACAGGAAAATGATGAACAGACAATACAGAATGGACAGCAAAGCACACAGGCAGTGACCTCGACTCTGGCAGGCAAGAATTTAGTGATCAATCTCATGCTCGCTAGGTGGTGTTGGATGCTTGATGCAGCCCTTAAACTGGATAACTTCGCTGGATACTAAAATAATCAAAGAAGAAGTGATAACATTTCAGTCTGATGCCCCATTAAATCCAACGATGTTAAGCGAATCGAAGAAGAGATGGAGGATGAATAAGAAAACAAGTCTGGTTCTTAACAGTTTTGCCTGTGTAAAAATCGACAGTGTTCTGATTTTTTTTTGGGGGGGTTGGTGTAATAATTACCAAAAAGAAATAAAAAATGAAAAACAAGTGTGACGACCTGACCATAGAAAAATAGATAAACGAGAAAATGTGTCTTGCAGATAGAAAGTACAGTCTTAAATGCTCTTTTAGAATGTATTGCATTATAACTAACTGCTTTGGTTTTAATGGTCGTCAGTGGTAGGTGGCAGAGACAAAGGCTATTTGTGTCAGTCTACTTGTCATTCTACCCGTCGGTCTGTTTGTGTCTGTCTCTCTGTATCTCTGTGTCTGTGTCTGTGCCTGTCTCTGTCTCTCTATCACACACTCACACACACACACACACACACACACACACCACACACACACACACACACACACACACACACACACACACACACACACACACACACAACCAGAAGTTTTCTGTCCCGTACCAAATTAACATTTCAATGAAAACAGCATAATTATAATATTGCCTGCAAATCTCCGGGCTTGTATGACACACAATACAGTCCTTGTTCTTTTTTGTCACATCAGGAACAAGGATCAAGGCTTGAGAAGAATGACATGAGAGAGTAGGGCCGGGGATAGTGAAGAGAGTTAGGGCGGTAAAGGGTAACACATAGGGGAGGGGACACGTTGAGAAATAAAGGAAGGGAAGAGAAAAAGGAAAAAAAAGTCGAGAAGATGAAAGGAAGGGGAGGAAGGGGGAAGGTACCGAGAGGCTGGATGGGATGATTTTTGATGACAGAGAGAATCAGCTAGGTGGAAAACACCAGCCCTATTAGGGGAACTACCGGTCTTGTGATTGGCTTTTGATGTTGGTGCCAAGCCTGTAGTAATGGTGTCGCACACTTGAACTGGTCACAGGGACTGACTGTTTAGCTCTCTTCACAAATCACCTCTCTGACTGTGACCTCTTCAGGGGTCGATGGGATGTTTTGGCTGATGCTAAAAAAAGCCCCGATGCGATTGTGGCTGGCGTTTCAGCGTAACATAAACAGTGATTGTAATGATTGTAGTTTCTCTATGTTAGTTAAAAGTGTAAACAATTGATAACTGAAGTCACCTACAAGGCTGATAATATAGCCTTAGTCAACCATCTGCTGTACAGGTTTCAGATGATCTTATGCAATATATGCTGTTTATATAGTTGGACAGACGAAACTTTGCACAAGAGAGTGAATCCTTGTTCCTCAAAAAACTTACTTTCAGTGAAGCATCATTGGTTGCATGGATCGTTGGATTGTAGCAAAAGCAAAAGCAGCAGCGCAGGGCTCGCAACCACCGCATCAGAAACAACAGTGAATTAACCCATTGCAGCAGCAGCAACAGTGATAAAACCATTGCAGCAGCAGCAACAGTAAAATTGCAACCACCGCTGCAGCAGCACACCAACACAAATGATCAAACCATTGCAACAGCAGCAATGGTGATCAAACAATTGCAACAGCAGCAACAGTGATTGCAGCCACTGTAGCTGCAGCAACAGTGATAAAACCACGCAGCTGCAGCAAAAGTGATTAAAACCATTGCAACTGCAGCAAAGTGATAAAACCATTGCAGCAGCAGAGGTAGAAGCAGTGGAAACAGCAGCAGCAGAAGCAGTAAAAATGACGATAAAACGTTAACGATTTTTTGTGTCTGTCTCTCCGTGTTGAAATAAATACTTAAAGAGGACATCAACTGTCATTGATCTTCCTTAGGAGGACATGACTTTCGTTGATCAACTGGCAAGAAGGCAACATTAATTTCCTGGTGTGCACGCGTTGGCAGGTGCATCATGCAGTGAGGAAAAACTAGGTCTCAGTGACAATGAATCTTCTGCCATGATGCTGCATTGTGAGGCCATAGGAAAAGATAAAGAAAAGCCCCGGATCATGATGGGATCAACAACTCCTTCCTGGAAAAAATGATGTTGTTAATTAGACGCTATTGACCTGCTAGAAGGAGCAATTACCAGTTCGTAAACAGATATCCCTCCTTTTTTTCTTCTTTTTTTTCCACGAACGCACTTGTGTTGTGTATGGGCTCACACAGGCAGTGAGAGGGAGAGAACAACAATTCAGATACAGAGAGAGAGAGAGAGAGAGAGAGAGAGAGAGAGAGGAGAGAGAGAGAGAGAGAGACAGAGACAGAACAGAGACAGAGCAGAGAGAAGAGAGAGAGAGAGACGAGAGACGAGAGAGACAGAGAGAGACAGAAGAGCAGAGAGAGAGACAGAAGAGACGAGACAGAGAGGAGACAGAGAGAGAGACAGAGAGAGACAGAGAGAGAGAGAGAGACAGAGAGAGAGACAGAGAGAGAGAGACAAAGAGACAGAGAGAGAAACAGAGAGGAGAGAGAGAGTGAGAAGAGAGAGAGAGAGAGAAGAGAGAGAGAGAGAGGAGTGAAGAGAGAGAGAGAGAGAGAGGGAGAGGAGAGGAGAGAGGAGAGAGAGGAGAGAGAGAGAGAGGAGAGAGGGAGAGAGAGAGAGAGGAGAGAGAGAGGGAGAGAGAGAGAAGAGAGAGGAGAGAGAGAGAGAGGAGAGAGAGAGAGGAGAGAGAGGAGGAGAGAGGAGAGAGAGAGGAGGAGAGAGAGAGAGGAGGAGAGAGAGAGGAGAGAGCAGTTGATATAGAGGAGTTATGGATAAACAGATAGGTCAAAGAAGACACAAAGACAATCAGACAAACAATCAAACAAACCGATCATATCAAGCGTGCTTGTCCTGTTTCTCTTTGAAGGGTTATTTAGTGCCAGTAACTGTCATTGTGTGCCTGTTTGAATTCAATTGTCCATCCCTTTGTATGTGTATCTCTTATGTCTGTC
>CM060326.1:41012199-41022199 GCA_030674155.1 Stramonita haemastoma | reverse complement strand
AATAAAGAAACAGATGCCTTTTTCACACGTAGAGATATAGAGAGAGAGAGAGGAAAGAGGGATCCCAATTCTATACAGAGAAATTCAGTGAAAAACATAATTAGACAGCAACACAAACAAAAACAGGGGTAAAAACACAGAGAGAGAGGTCTAAACAAGAAAAACAGCTGACCCTAAATAAGGACAAGAAAAAACCCTGTTTGCCAGAAGTCTAAACTGGCCATGGAATCCACCCATTACGGTAACGACTTCTGCCAGTAGCCCGATACTCTCCCCTGATTGACAGGAATCTGACACTGAAGCAGCAGAAGCCAACTATTCCCTTCTCTTCATTGAAGTCAAACACTGGAATGAAGCCTCGCTGCGGCGATGTCAGCTGACACTGATGTCAAATAAAAATCAGGCCAATTTGTTTTCATGGGATTTTTTCTCTCTCTGTGCTTATTTGCTTTCCTTGATTCTTAAAGACTTTAAAACACGTGACAGATGGAAGGGAGGTAATGAGTGCTTTTATCTTGGTGTCTGTTTCCTATTTGGCTTGCGTTTTGCCTTTCTTGCCTCTCTTTTGGGAGGTTTCGTCTTCCTTTCTTGTGTTGAGTGTCTTTCTTTTTCATTCACAGAGATTGACTGAAGGAAATGTGTGTGTGTGTGTGTGTGTGTGTGTGTGTGTGTGTGTGTGTGTGTGTGTGTGTGTGTGTGTGTGTGTTGTGTGTGTGTGTGTGTGTGTGTGTGTGTGTGTGTGTGTGTGTGTGTGTGTGTGTGTGTGTGTGTGTGTAGTGTGTGTGTGTGTGTGTGTGTGGTGTGTGTGTGTGTGTGTGTGTGTGTGTGTGTGTGTGTGTGAATGTTGTCTGTGAATGTGTTTATATTTGTGTGTTTGTGTGTGTGCATGCCCATGTGTTCAGGTGCATGCTAGCCCAGGCATCAAGCATGTGTTTGCACAGTAGCACATTCACTTGCATGCGTGCATGTGCAATTCTGTTCGCATATGTAATGTTATTGTGAGGTCCAGCGCTGCCCCCCCAAAATGTTCTAGATAATAAATGAAGTCTGTTCTTTTATTCTATTTCATTCTTTTTTCTCTCTTCTTTTTCTCTGTTCCTGTCTGCCAACACGCCCTTATCTGTATCCCCCAACCCTCATCCACATCTGTCCTTGTTCAAATGGGTTCTGCTCCCAAGTTCACTAAACTAAAAAAAATATGTGACATAAAGTCTGAAAAAAGAAATAGAAAACATCATTTAATACCTGCTATCTTCCAGGTAAATCTGCCCCTATTGTTCTCTTTGGTTTAAACAAATGTTTATTCTAAAGAAAAACACATTGTGCACATATACATTTGGAGTAGCAATAAGTTAAACCTTGTAGTGTACTCCACCATTAAACAAAGCAAAATTTGTTATTTGGAAATTGAAAACGTTTGACACATCCAATGCATCCTATTGAAAAATGTAAGTTAATAATGAATTAAAGACATAATTTTAAAGCTTGCAACATTTATACTTGTAGAATCTTTGAAACCTCATAATTTGCACACTGATCTTACATATTTTTTACCCCTGGAGTTAGCATCAGTGCAGACTCCACTCTCCCCAAAAGTCATTCCGATGAGACTATAAACCGAGGCCCAGTGTGCTAACACACGCAGAAACATCTTGCGCTCACGTTAAATCCTGTTCCGCTTTTCGTAAGAGTAGGCCATTGTGTGCCAGTAAGAACAGATATTTACAAAACTGCATACACATGGGTACTGGATGTAAAAAAAAGAACATGCGTGCTTATTCCATTATCCTCGATATAAAAGAAGAAATAAATAAATAAACACACATACACCCCCTCTCTCTGAATATATATATATATATATATATATATATATATATATATATATATATATATATATATTATATATATATATATATATATATATATATATATGTATATATATATATACATATTATACATATATATGTCAATATATATATATGTCAAAATATATATATGTCAATATATATATATATGTATGTATGTATATATATATATATATTATATATATATATATATATATATATATATATATATATATATATATAATCCCTCATCGAACGACCTTTGATACTTGAATTGTATGGCATCCTAAGGCACAAGGTAGGCTATGATTACTATTAATAGCTGCCCATGCTTTTGTCCACGATATTTATGTTAAGGCTTTGAGTAATGAATAAGTCTAAAAATGATTTTCTTGTGTCAGTTATGTTTACTTTTTTTTGTAGCTGCGTGAGCTAATAACGATTGATTATCTGAAGAAATGCAGGGACGATAGATTTAAATATCAGTATTGAATCCTCCAAGATTCAGAAACTTAATGGACGTATTAATAACCTAATGAGTATGTACTTCTATCATCTCCCAGTAATATACAATTGCATTGGGTGGCCGGCGGTAAAGACACCATTATTAGCAAACTCTCTTGATCCAGGTTTGGTTTCCACCAAGAAGGCTTCTAAGCCAACTTCATGGAGGTCTACTCTAAGTTTGCAATGTAACTGGTTCTTCACGTAAATAGCAACACCACCCTGTGGATAGTGGGCTTGCCATGCCATAATGGTGGATGAAAGTTTGACAGGAGAACTGAATTACCACATCTCCCCTCCACCCCCCTCCGTGGGGGGTTGCGGGGACTGTCAGTATAAATGGCATTCCCTTTTGAAAAACGTATGCAAGACATGTCCTCTTTTCTATCACTCTCTTTGCTTTTGCGTGGTTCCTTTTCTGCCTGTCACCTCCTTTTTTGCATCTTTTCTGCCTTCTTGGTCAATTCTCCTTTTTTCTTTTTTACCAGAAAGACTTCAAAGATAGCATTTCTCTCTTATGCAGAGGTCAGATGCGTTGGGCCAGACTTGACAGGTGCTTAACGGCAGCATAACGTGTTTTTTTTTTTTTTTTGGTTATATAACAGACAACAATAGTTGCCGTCTGAGCTGCGTCTGACAGGTGAAATACAGAAAAAGAATAGAGATCAAATCGCCACCTATATAAAAGTCTCTGCTGACTGAGATACAGTATTGATATTGGTTATTATTATCCACCCCTCTCCCCCCCCCTTTCTCCAGTATACCTTGTACCCGTACCCCTCCTCCTTCCTTAGTAGCTCTGCCTCTCACTCTCATCTCCTGTTGCTCTACATCTCTACCTCATTTGACATCCTCACTGCTGCTATCACCTTCACCATCAACACTCAGCAAACTTCAAATGTTTCAAGCCAACCCTGACGTACGTCGGAATGTGGCTATTTTAATGGTGGGTAAAAAAAAACGGTTGCATACGCAAAATTCAACCTTTGTTAAACTTTGGAGTTGTAATCGAAGACTGAAAATAACCCAAGCCCTAATATGTAGCTACGAAATCGTTGCTTTTTTTCCTTTCTCTGAGACAGTCGTTTGTTCAGCCATTAATTCATTTCTCTTCTCTCTCTCTCTCTCTCTCTCTCTCTCTCTCTCTCTCTCTCTCTCTCTCTCTCTCTCTCTCTCTCTCTCTCTCTCTCTCTCTCTCTCTCTCTCTCTCTCTCTCTCTCTCCTCTCTCTCTCTCTCTCTCTCTCTCTCTCTCTCTCTCTCTTGCAACCGCCATATCACAGACTATCATCAATCTACACGTGATAACCGAACAATGTTGATGTGCGTCATTTGGTATTAAACTCGCCCTTTTGAAACTAGGAATCCTTCTCAAACTCTTCCACATCATTAGTTCTTGTCATTAAAACAAGGAAAAAAGAGGTCAACGAGAGGTTATGGCTTTCAGTGATGTGCTGTTAGCGTCATGTTTCATGGATCTAGAAGTCATACAAAACAAGACAGATTATTCAATGATATTTGCAAACAGTTTTTTAACAGCACTTTCGTGATTCTGAGAATTAAGATCAGGTGTGCTTAGAAGATATTTCAAGCCTTGAAGTCCTTGATGTTGTCGATTTAGCTTTTGTAATGTTTGTCGTGATAACTTTTTTGTTATATTTGTCCTGTTAGCTTTTGTAATATTTGGAGTTGAGAGGTTATGAGGGATTACAGTTCTCTCTCTGTCTGTCTCTCTGTCTCTCTCTCTGTCTGCTTCTGCTGTCTGTCTGTCTGTCTGTCTGTCTGTCTCTGTCTCTGTTCTGTCTCTCTTTCTCTCTCTCTCTCTCTCTCTCTCTCTCTCTCCTCTCTCTCTCTCTCTCTCTCCTCTCCCTCTCCTCTCTCTCTCTCTCTCTTCTCTCTCTGGCCATGCCGACCATCTGGGTTGTACAAATATACTTTTTGTTTTGTTTCTGAAAATGTGTTTTGTCCCAGTCCCTTCCCACTGTCCCTTGTAATGGGCTTAAAAAGCTTGACACAATAAAATATTGTCATTGTCATTGTCACTGTCTGTCTGTCTGTCTGTCTGTCTGTCTGTCTGTCTTCTGTCTCTGTCTGTCTTCTGTCTCTCTCTTCTCTCTCTCTCTCTCTCTCTCTCTCTCTCTCTCTCTCTCTCTCTCTCTCTCTCTCTCCCTCTGTCTGTCTGTCTGTCGTCTGTCTGTCTGTCTGTCTGTCTGTCTGTCTTTCTCTCTCTCTCTCCTTTTCTCTTCTTCTCTCTTCTCTTTTCTAGTCTCTAGCCGTTGTGGACGTGCCTTGTCAAAGCAATTCCGCTACTCTGACAGTTGATATTCCATCCCCACCCCGCCCCTTCCCTTATCGTCTGCTCTGTCCGTCAATTCCCCGTAACAGTGAGCGGTTTACACTTCCATCCTCCGCCGCCCCCCTCCTCCCTGCCTGTCTGTCTGTGTGGTTGTTGTAGTATCATCTTCCGCCTTGTCATCTGCGTTATCGTCTCTATTATATCGTGGGCCTTTAGTCGAAGGTTTTTTCTGTATAGGATGGATTTCATCGTTGTCTCTCTGTCTCTGTTCTGTCTGTCTGTTTCTGTTTGTCGTTGTCTGTCTTCTGTCTGTCTGTCTGTCTGTCTGTCTGTCTGTCTGTCTGTTCTGTCTTCTGTCTTCTGTCTGTCTGTCTGTCTGTCTGTCTTCTCTCTCTCTCTCTCTCTCTCTCTCTCTCTCTCTCTCTCTCTCTCTCTCTCTCTCTCTCTCTCTCTCTTTTTTCTTCTTTTTATTTTTTTATCTTTAGTAATCGTTTTTCCTTCGCCGTGTTGTTTGTTGTTATTTGGAAGAGGTCGTGGTATGACGGTGGTGATGGTGGTGATGATGGTGATGCTGGTGATGGTGTGCTGTCAGCTGTATGTAAGAGCTCAACTGCACAGCACAGAGACTCTACCTAGCTTTTATCGTTCGACTGCCCTGAGTCTGAAGGTCAACTGAGTCCATTGATTAAGCAATTAGTGTTAGGGATTTGCGTCTTGCAATAGATATATTGGGTTTCCTGGGGGATCATACTATTATTGTATACCCTTTTAAATACTGCAGAATGTTCTACGGTTTTAAGGCTGCTCTCCTACAAGAAGAGTGTTTCGTTTTTTGGTTGGTTTGTTTTTTTCTGTTTGCTTGTTTTTGTAGGTCTTTTTAAAAATAGATTTTCCACTCTCCCTGTGTAGATCTAGTTGTATTTTTTTCATATGAATATGGTCTTTTTTCTTAAGAACTCTGCGAAGGACAACTGTTTTGTTGTTCTCATTGGGGGTTTTGTATGTGTTTTCAGCATAAGCTGCACACGTGACATTGCCTTCTCTTGTAGAGTAGGTCATTCTAATGTGTGTGCTGACACAGACCAAACACACGATCCTACACACACACACACACACACACACACACACACACACACACACACACACACACACACACACACACACACACACACACACACACACACACACACACCACACACAATGCAACTTTTCTCTCATGTCATGTATAGCTATTCCAAGTTTCGTGGCACTCTTCGTTCTGAACAGAGATCGTGAATTTCACAGAAACTCTAGGAATCCACCCCTCCCCCCTCCTCCCACATCTGTCGTCCTCTCACACTATCTGTCCATTGTTGCCTGGAGTGGCGTCCCCTGCCAACCCCCTTCCCGTCAGCCACCAGTGGCAAACATGGCGTCTGCTGTCAGCGTTGGTGAAACTGGACACTTTAATTTGACATAGGGGGGATATTAGTGTCTGACGGCAATAGAGTGATCCTCTAGGGTAGTGTGGTAAATTGTTCACAGCTTTGGGATGAAAGCTTGTCGGAGGATAGTCTTTTCTTAATCACACTTCACAGGCATGTCTGGTCAGGCTTTTGTTTCGGGAAGTTTGAGTTAAAGGTTGTTTTTTTCCCTCAGCCTGGAAACAGAAGTGTGTTTTCTTCATAGTCATTTTCTTAAGCTTCTTCCCGATAGCTCTTTCGACCAGATACATAATTTATCAGGGTGTACAGACGCAAGCGTCCACGTGCACGCGCGTGCACACACCCACACACACACGCGCACAGACACACACACGTTGTATGTATTATATGATATATATACATGCACATTATTTAGATGTACATATATATATACACATATGCCATACATATGTATATATTGTATATATAATTATAGCTCATATATACATCATCGTACACATACGATATACATGCATACATACAGACATACATGCATATATGAGCATGCATGCATGCATGCATGCATGCTGCATGCTGCATGCATGCATGCATGGCATACTAACATACATACATACATACATACATACATACATACATACATACATACATACATACATATACATACATACATACATACATACATAATACATATACACAATAGGAACCAAACAGCTGGACAAAATACTATTAAGCTCAGAAGCACAGCCAGAATATTCACTGTTTCCTTTGGCAGCTGGTAAAGTTGGTGGAGGCTATAGTTGAGAGATAAAGCATATCACTTTCATCCCCTTGGCTCATAAAAGTTCAAATCTCTCCAAGGGTAACTGGTGGATTACGGGGGATGGTCTTTACTGTCTTCAGGGCCAACCTCAAGCACAGACCTGTTAGTACCTTCATTCCCTTCTTGTATAACATGCATGCAGAAAATGAAATACGGAGATGTTCAAAACCCTGTAATTCATGTCAGCGTTCGGTGGGTTACTGAAACATGAACAAGCCCAGCATGCATCGTCTAGTTGGAGAGGATTGGGCTTCATTAGGTTTAACTTGCCTAAGAGACACAGCCTGGAAAATTCAGTGCAGTGTCTCAAAGTCTACTCGGGTGGTTAAGGGAACAGAATAGAATAGTGAAAAATTTATGTTGGCCTTTTTTCTGACATTAAAGGTACTTTGTGCATATTTTCCGACCCAGTACATCCACACATTACACTGTGAAATTACACTCTTTTGTAAAGGAACTAAACGCCTCGTAAGTAGCGTTTGCACGTACACTTTGGAAAATAAAATAATATTTGCCAGTACCCAAACGTATATCAGATAAGGATGCAAGTAGTAGATGCACACACTAATGCACATTCGTGAGCACATGTGCGTGCACAGTCATGCACACACGCAGTCGTGTACACACACACACACACACACACACACACACACACACACACACACACACACACACACACACACACACACACACACACACACACACACACACAGCGCGCGCACACGTGCATTTGATGGATGCCGTAGTTGTCATAGAAGGAAAAAGATGAGACAGATGTCTAGAAGTAGAGAATAAAGAAACAAACACTGTCTGTGGAGATCGGGTTTTACACTTAACGTCAACGTTAGTGCTTTATCTGTGACGAGTTATGTTCAGGTTAAAGGGAGACAATACTTTGTTTCTATTCACCAAATGATATGCTATTACTTCCCTTGCATCAGGAACTCAATCGAGTAACGAGTCAGGCGCGTGCGACACACACACACACACACACACACACACACACACACACACACACACGTATGCACGCACGCACACAAAAACACGTACGCACGTGTGTGTGTGTGTGTGTGTGTGTGTGTGTGTGTGTGTGTGTGTGTGTGTGTGTGTGTGTGTGTGTGTGTGTGTGTGGTGTGTGTGTGTGTGTGTGTGTGTGGAGTGTGTGAGGCAGCCTGGCTCTAATACAAAGCAAGTTTGTCAGAAAGAAAGCGGCCAGGTACAGTGCAAGCAATAACGCTTAGTAGTACACATAATAATAACGATAATATACATTATGATGCACCACAGGAAAATGCAGGGCCGTCACCACATCCCCACACATAAAAAAGCGCACACACAAACAAAAAAATGCGCGCAACAATGTGCGTGTATGCACACCCCTATCCCCATGAAAAAAGGCAATTTCGATGAGACAAAAAAGGGCCGGTTTGTATCCCGTCTTACCCCGACTTTCCACAGAAACAGAGCCCAGGCCACATACAGAATGCTGTACTGTATGCATATACAATATACTAGTTTATTGGATATTATGTGGCCACGGTCTTGTGGCCACGCCACAGCCCCGATGAGGCCAGCCTGGCTCAATTACACAGCAAGTCTGTCGGAAAGAAAGCTGGTACAGTGTAAGCAATAATGCCTAGTAGTACACATATTAATAATGATACTATACAGTATGATGCACCACAGTAAAGTGCAGAGCTGTAGCCACATGCACACACATAAAAAACACCCAAACAAATTTCGAAAAGATTGGACCGTTTGAGTTCCTTCCATCCTGACTTTTGCACAATAACAGAGCCCATGGAACCAACAGAGTACTCTAATGATTGTGTACACAGTTTAATAACCTATATCTTTGATACGTGTGGCACCGGTCGTGTGGCGACTCAACATCCCCGATGAGGGCAGCCTGGCCGATATAGCAAGTTTGTCAGAGGGAAAGCTGGTACAGTGTTCGCAATAATGCCTAGTAGTACACATAATGATAATGCTAAAATACCATATGATGCACAAAAGCAAGTGCAGGGCTGTCTAAACGAGCATAGGCCTACAAACACAAACGAGTGCATGCATGGGTGTAAGTATACTCCCCCCCCCCTCCCAAGCAAAACAAAGACTCGACAAAATGTGACAAAAAAGGGTCGGTTCGATGTTCGTCCTACCCCAACATTTGCACAGTGATAGAGCCCATGGCACCAAGAGAGTGCTGTACTGCATACATATATACTTTACTAGCAACTTAGATATGCTTGGCACCGTTCTTGTGGCGACATTTAAGTCCCAATAAGGGTAGCTTGGCTAAAATGTATAGCAAGTTTGTCAGTAAGAAAGCTGGTACAGTGAAAGCAATTGGCCTAGTAGTAGACATAGCAATACCCCCCCCCCAAAAAAAAAAAAAAAAAAAAAAAAAGAAGATTTGGACAAGATGTGACAAAAAAGGGCCGGTGTAGGCCCATATTGCCCTAACTTTTGCACAGTAACAGAGCCCACGGCACCAAGAGAGTGCTGTATTGTGTGCATAAACACTTTACTAGCATCTTCGATTCGCGTGGCTCCAGTCTTAGGGCAAAACCACAGCCCTGATAAGGACACTTTGGCTCAATTATATAGCAAGTTCGTCAGAAAAAGAGCTCATACAGATTACTGATAATTCCAGGTAGGAGACATAATAATAATGATAATATACAATAAGATAAACCATTGCAAAGTGCAGGTTCGGCGCCACATGCACACACACACACACACACACACACACACACACACACACACACACACACACACACACACACACACACACACACACACACACATTTGCATAAACAAACACAAGCAAGCCCCCTCCCCCCAAAGAAAAAAAGGCGCCACAAGATGTGACCTAAAAGCGCCTGTTTGAGTCCCGACCTACACCGACTTTTGCGTAGTAATAGAGCCCACAGCATGAAGAGAGTGCTGTACTGCATGCTAAAACACTTTACTAGCATCCTTGATATGCGTGGCGCCGGTCTTGTGGTGACACCACAGCCCTGAAGAGAGCAGCCTTGCTCAAATATATAGCACTTTTATCGGAAAGGAAGCTGGTACAGTGTACACAAAAATGCCTAGTAGTACACATAA
>CM060326.1:40992199-41007199 GCA_030674155.1 Stramonita haemastoma | reverse complement strand
TACATAGCTTTCAAAGATGCCAAAAACTTGCCATTCACACCTTGGTTTCTCATGCATTCAAGAAGTTTGTCATGGTGTACAGAATCAAACGCTTTTTTAAAATCAACAAATGCCACATACAATTTTCTGCGTTTCTTACTCATACATTTTTTAACAATTGCATACAAATTAAATATTTGATCTACTGTTGAGTAGCCCTTACGGAAACCTGCTTGACTCTCAGAAATCATATTATTGTCTTCTAGCCAGTTATAGAGTCTTGCATTTAATATAGTTGTATAGCATTTTGAAATAATACTTAACAATGACACTCCCCTGTAATTATCTGTATTATTAGGATCTCCTTTCTTGTAAATAGGTATTATAATCGCTTTTGACCAGTCTTTGGGATATACACCTAAAGTAAAAATAGTGTTGAAAAATTTTACCAAAAACTCCATTACAGCTTTACCTCCATTTTTTAACATTTCAGCAGATATGTTGTCAATGCCACTGGATTTTCCTATTTTAAGTTTTGATATTGCTTGTGTTACTTCATTTACAGATATATCTTTATTCAAAATATGATCGGTTCCTTCCTTCAAATCAATATTGAAATCGTTACCTTCCATGTTATCATCAATGTTCTGAAAAACACTTTTGAAATGATTATACCAGTCATCAGTACTAATATTGTTATAGGTTACTGTGCGGTTACTACAACCCATACTTCTCACTTCTTTCCAGAAATGAGAAGAATTTGAAATGCTATTTGCTAAGGATTCAGCTTTCCTTCTTCTGTAATCTTGTTTTTTTGTTCTTAGCAATTGTTTGTATATTTTCCTTTTCTCAACATAAATCAGTCTGTCTCCTTCACTTCTGGTTTTTCTGAAATTGTTCAGTTTTGACCTACTTTCTTTCTTGGCAACTTCACATTCATCATCAAACCATTCACTCTTTTTACTTTTATGCTGAGACATCTTTTTCAACATGCATGCGCTAGCCTCTTTCAAACTTTCTACAAATATTACTAAAGCCTCTTCTACATTGTTTTCTATTGTGCCTGTGGCCATTGCAAATTTATTCTGTATGTCAACAGTGCTTAATGCCTGAAGAAAGTCATCTCTCTTATTCTCATTCCATATGAATTTGTTGCAAGATACTTTACTTTTAGATGCCTGATTGTGTAACTTATCTGAAATCTTGTTAGCAGTTTCTATCTTCATACAAACCGGAAGATGGTCAGATTCTGTCAAACCATCAACAACCAGAGAAAGTATTCGAACAGATGCTAATAATTCTAAAGAGGCAATAAAATAATCTACTGTACTTGAACCTGAAGATGCTATAAATGTAAAACTACCATCAAAGTCTGGGTTGCAAAGCCCATTCAAAATAACACAATCAAACATGTTACATAACTCGATTAACTGATTACCAAAAACATTTGTTTCTGAATCATGTGATTTTCTAGGCAACTGAAGATTGGAGAAAGAATACAGGTTTTCAAAATCATCAAAATCATCCCCCAAATTGTAGTTATTGCTAGCTGTACGGGCATTAAAATCTCCTGTTAACATTAGATTAAAATCATCATATAAACTTTGAAGCTCAAGCAAACACTGTTCAAGATCTTCCATGCCATATACACCTTGTTTTGTTTTCCAGAATACAGAGTCACAAGGAGGAACATATGTACATACCAATATGATATCTTTGCTACTACCCAATAAATCTCTGTGCAGCTTTACAACAATAGTATTATCAAATTCAATCTCAATCTTTTCCACAAAAGTCTCAAAGGATTTTTTGACTAAAAGAATCACCCCTCCTGAATATCTACCTTGATGTGACAGTTTTTTAGCCCCTGAAATGAACACCATATAGTCCCTAAAAATAGGGAAATCAAAATCTGCTGTAACAAAAGTTTCTGTTAGACAGATTATATCATACCTAAACAAAAAACTAACAAAATCTCTGTTGTCAATTTTAGGTAAAAGACCATTAACATTATAATTTAGAAAATTTATTCCAGAAGTATTTACACCTTGATCAGAACCTGCCCCTACACCTTTGCTTTTAATGCAGCTGCAGAAATATTCTGCCACTGACTGTGAGCTTCTCTGGCCCGGCCGAATCCCTATTTTGGTATGCATGGGCTCTCATCAGTTTGCGACTTAGCTGTTGACCTTGGGGTCGAGCCTTTGTTGATATTTCTGTCACCAGAGTGTAATCTGTCAAAAGAGTCAGTTATACTGCTCTGGCTGCCAGACCTTGCTGGCACTTTACGGCAGCTTTGCTTTGACTGACTCACTTGAGATGCAGCACGCCTTGGCCGAACAGCCTGTTTTGTGCTTACAGACTGTCTGGTCTGCCTGCCTCTCTGTTTTTGTGATGGGTCAACATTCATTGGATTCATCAGTTGACCTGCAATGCATGAATCATCTTTCCTGCAAGGACTTTTAATGCTAGGGTAAGTTTTGCTTTGCATGTGACCCTCTGTGTTTTCTGCTTTGCTGTCAGTGCTTTTATCACCACCTGTTATGACATTTTCTATTTCACTGACTATTGATTTTGGCATCAAGGTTTTATTGTTTTCAGTCAAAATGCTATTATCAGTTATTTCATGGTCCATGTTTCCTTCTCCATCAATTTTATGGTCAGTAGCTTTGTCAGTTAAGTCATCATTCTCAGTTTTGTCAAGTAAGTCCTCCTCCTCTTCAATCTCAGCTTCATCAACCATACCATCGTTGGTGACTTCCAGTTTGTCATCAGTCTTTCGTCTGTTTATACCTGCAAAGTCACTGTCAATATATCCAACATCATTCAGTGGACAACAATTTTCAACCTCGTCTCTGTCACAGTCACTGTTGTCATGTTCAACATTCAAAATTCTTCTTTTATTTTGCTGGAGACTGCATGTGTGTTTGGCAGAAGTCATTCTTTGACTAGATGACACTGGGTTTTGTTCTGAAGAGTCTGTGTTTTTGCGTTTTCCTTTCACAAAAACCATTCTCTGTGGCTCTGGATGTCTTCCCTGACTGACCGCCCCACTATAGGACTGTGGTCCTGGGACAAGCGGCACAGCCCTGCCACTTCTCCTGTCCTGATGAGCAGTCTTCTGTTGTTCTTCTTCACTGACCTGCCTGGTGACGTTGCGGTAGCGGTTGGTAGGCTGTCCTCTGGCTGCTTCCTGGACATCCTGATGAGCCCCATGCTGACGAGGAGGTCCCACACTTCTCTGCCCGGATCTGGTGTACACTCGTGACTGGTAGTTGTCACGCTGCTGGTCTTCTTCAAGCTGCAGAGGATTGTAGTTTTGCGGACCCCTCTGCCTTCCCGTCTGGTGCCTGCCTGGATATACAGGGTGGACACTTCTGTGGTATGTGTCCCTCCCTCTGTCTTCAATTGGAGGCCAGTTCTCTTCATGTTGGTAAGGAAGTTGATGACTCAGGTATTGATCTTTTTGCCAGTGACTGGATTGTTGCTTGTCTTTCACGTGTAGTTTGCCGTGATGAAAATAAGCGATTTTCCCTTGGCCTCGGTGAAAGTCTATTGTTTCCCTCTGATGTGAAGTGAGTTCAGAGGAAACCTTGATTCCGCTTCTCCGGAGACTGTCCCGGAGTTCCCTGTCCCCCATCACCGCCATCTTGTCAGACCATCGACAGAAATGCACGATGATGGGTCGCGGTTCGTCCTTCCAAGAACGTGGCTTTCCAACTCGATAAGCTCTCGCAAGGTCCTTATGGTGCCAGTCCAAGTAGGGTGCGTGGTCATTCAAAATGTCAACGATATACTGAGTAATTGTGTGCTCAGTTTCACCATCATGTTCTTTGATGTTGATGAACTTGACATTGTTTGCTTTAGCACTTTGCTCCATTGATTCTATTTTCCTCTCTAGCTTTTCCAGTCTGTCGTACATCACTTGCCTGTCTTCCTGCAGGTCATTAATGTCCTCCCTGTTTTGCATCACACCCTCTTTCAGTGACACAATCTCTTCAATGAAATGGGATAGTCTTCCATCTAGTGCTTTAAACTTGTCCTCGATGCTGCTCTTTATTCCATTTGAATGCAAAAAGAGTCCCTGCTGAATCTGGGAAAAACGCCAGTCCATTACTTGCATAATATTTGCTGGTGTAGAAAACATTTCACCCTGAGACATTTTTTCACTTTTTCAAGCGCCTGTTTTTCAGCTATGAACTTCTTTTACAGTACACCAGTACGAAGCATGGGAACAACAGTCAAGGACTAATGCACTACGAGATAACTGCTTGGCTTGCGTAGGACATCAGCTTGCAGTGTGAGTGTACCCCTATGGCCAACCAGCGTTGCATTGCACGTGCACTTAACAAGCGTGCTTCCCCAACCCTTTGGATCAAATGTGAGTTGACATCACAGCAAATTTCTTCTATATAACCTTTGTAATTAGTAAAAATGTTAATTTTGGCCTAATTACTGACTTCTGGCATAAACTGTTGATATGTTCCTGTGCACCAGTCCTTAACTGCCACTGTTGCAAAAGTTTGTCATATTACAAGAGTAAACACAGTCACATTTCATGAATAATGAAGAGCACCATTCAAGCACGTCCACTCAGCTTCACACAGGCGCTGCCCCGAGCGAGAGAGAGAGAGAGAGAGAGAGAGAGAGAGGAGAGAGACCCCTCGTCAATTTTGGTTTCCCTTCAAACCGTTTGTTTCTGGATGCAGCTGCTCGACTGTCAGTCTAAAAAATGTTTATCAGATGATAAAAAATCTTACTTAAAATTGCTTGATTCAATCACCGTGGCTCAATTGAAAACAAACCTCTTTTATATCCCTTTCTCTCTCAGTTTCTGCCTTGTTCCTTTTCTTCCTGTCACCATCTCCTGTTTTCTTGGTCATTCCTCTTTTTTCCTCTTGGTCTTTTTTTCCGGAAGCATTTTAAAGAGAACATTTTTCTCCCACGCTGGACAAATTCTCATTTTTGGGGGGTGGGGGTGGGGGTGTGGGGGGGGGGGGGGCTATTTCTATGTTCTAGCTGTATCGATATTATTAGATAATTGTATTTCATATGCCTGTCTTCAGTGTTTTTTTTTAAATTGATGGAATTTAAATGCAATTAGATCTTCATTTCCCGGGGTCTTTTTTAGGCGGTTGTATTTTGTTCATCTGTACTTTACACGTGGGTCTTAGGTGTATTTAAATGTGTTTTTAGATGTCTGTACTTGACGTCTGTATTTTAGTCATCTGTTTTTAAATGCATTTATAGTGTCGGTCTTGTGTACTTAGAGGTGTTTGTCTTCAAGTGTCGGAGTTCTAGGTTATCTGTATTTTAAATCCATGTTAGATGTTGGTATTCTGTGTATTAGATTATTTTAGGTGTTTGTATTCATATACTGTATATAATGTATCTATTCATATGGGAACGGGATAGCTTAGTGGTCAGAGCACTAGCTTTCCCCAGCTAAGGTTAAGCAGCATTGAGCGTGGTAACTAAAACATGTGTTTATTTATATGGGAACGGGATAGCTCAGTGGTCAGAGCACTAGCTTTCCCCCAGCTAAGGTTAAGCAGCATTGAGCGTGGTAACTAAAACATGTGTTTATTTATATGGGAACGGGATAGCTCAGTGGTCAGAGCACTAGCTTTCCCCCAGCTAAGGTTAAGCAGCATTGAGCGTGGTAACTAAAACATGTGTTTATTTATATGGGAACGGGATAGCTCAGTGGTCAGAGCACTAGCTTTCCCCAGCTAAGGTTAAGCAGCATTGAGCGTGGTAACTAAAACATGTGTTTATTTATATGGGAACGGGATAGCTCAGTGGTCAGAGCACTAGCTTTCCCCCAGCTAAGGTTAAGCAGCATTGAGCGTGGTAACTAAAACATGTGTTTATTTATATGGGAACGGGATAGCTCAGTGGTCAGAGCACTAGCTTTCCCCCAGCTAAGGTTAAGCAGCATTGAGCGTGGTAACTAAAACATGTGTTTATTTATATGGGAACGGGATAGCTCAGTGGTCAGAGCACTAGCTTTCCCCCAGCTAAGGTTAAGCAGCATTGAGCGTGGTAACTAAAACATGTGTTTATTTAAATGGGAACGGGATAGCTCAGTGGTCAGAGCACTAGCTTTCCCCCAGCTAAGGTTAAGCAGCATTGAGCGTGGTAACTAAAACATGTGTTTATTTATATGGGAACGGGATAGCTCAGTGGTCAGAGCACTAGCTTTCCCCCAGCTAAGGTTAAGCAGCATTGAGCGTGGTAACTAAAACATGTGTTTATTTATATGGGAACGGGATAGCTTAGTGGTCAGGGCAATCAGGGAAAGCTTTCCCTGAGCTGAGGTAAAGCAGCATTGAACAGGGTAACTAAGTGGATGGGTGACCTTTGTGTGCCTTGCCTTCCATAAGTGCCCCAGTTATAAATGGGTACCTGACCTGTTTAGGGACAGGGAAGGTAAAGCAGGGAGGGAGAGGAGATGGGCGCCGCCCTCAATATCCTGGCCGATATTTCATTATGTATTTTAGCTGTCGCTTCTAATGACCATTTAGATGCCTTTTAAATGTCTATATGTTTTAGCTGCGTATATTCAGGATTGCTTTTAAGATGTATATGATTTAGTCATCTCAATCTTATATGTATTTGGATGACCGCCTTTCGAGTATTTAGATGTTTAGTAAATGTAATCCATCTGTATTTGAGAGGACCTTTTCTTTAGATATCTATATCTATATTTCAAACGTATTTTAGATATCGTCTAAGGTGTATTAGTATATGTTTGAAATACACATAATTTGAATGTAGTTTAGCTGCGTGTGTTATATATGCTTGTATTTCACATGTATTTTTGATGTTGGCCTAAGGTATATCTGGGCTGGTTTTAAATGTCTATTTGTATTTTTCACAAGATAGTGTTTAGATTGTCTATAACTTATCTTTTCATGCAGCTGGAATGTTGGTCGTATATGTATTTGGACGTGTTTTATGAAATGTTTGCGTTTTAATTCTCTGTATTTTTGATGTTAGTGGTGCGTTAATATTTTTGATGTATGAATTTTAGATAGCTTTTCTTTCATAAATTTGTATTTTATCTCGGTTATGATTTTTATCCATCATTAGATCGTTTCATAGGTCGGTCTTATGTATCTTGATGTTTTATAGGTAGATGCCATGTGTATTAAATGTTGTACAGGTAGGTCTTATGTGTATTCACATGTTTTAGAGTAGATGCTATGTGCAGTTAGATGTGTTGATGGTAGGTCGTGTGTATTTAGATGTAGAGTTAAATCATATGTATTAAATTTTAGATGTTTCAGGAGCTGGTCGTATGTGTATTTAGATGCGTTTTATAGGTCGGTCTCATGTGTATGTGTTAGATTTTGTTCTTACGTGTGTTTAGATATTATCTATTTGTACTTACATGCGTTTTGGAGGTTGTTTTTTGTGTATTGAAATATGTTTTTGAGGTCGGTCTCAAGTGCATCGGCATTGCATGCATTTAGGAATCGGTTCATTTAGAGGTAGATGCTGTACGCATAAAGGGGTGCGTCTTAGAAAAAGGTGCTGCAATATTTTGTATTTAGACGTTTTAGAGGTAATGTGTTTTTACATGTTTCAGAGGTCTGGCTTATGTGTATTTAGATGTGTTTTAGAGGTAGGTCTTTTGTGTATTTAGATGTGTTTTAGAGGTCGGTCCTATTATGTGTTCATATGCTTTAGAGGTTAGTCTTGTGTGTATCCACACGCCTAAAAAGTCGATCTTATATATGTTTTTATTTGTTTGAGAGGTTGGCATTTTGTGTATTTAGATAGTTTCAGAGGTCGGTTGTCTGCGTATCGTGTTGGATTAGCGTTTTGTACTTTAGGGTCGATATTATGCTCATTTACGGGTCAGTCTTAAGTGGATTTTATCTTATACCACTTTACGTCACAGCAGATTTCTCTGCGTGAAATTCGGGCTGCTCTCCCCAGGGAGAGCGCGTCGCCACAAGTGCAGCACCTACCAATAATTATTACTTTTTTTTATATATATACAGCCCCGAGCCTCCCTGGGGACTCCAACTCCCTAATTTTTCCTCGGGGATGGCGTCTTATCACGACACCCGTGTGCACGCTGTTTTTAAAAAAATATATATTGTCATCCGCTCCTTCCGGCACACAATAGCCTGCTCTTCCGAAAGGCGGAATGGGGTTTTAACGTGTGCGCAAGATGTTCTGCGTGCGTTTGCACACGGGGCTCGGTTTTTATAGTCTCATCCGAATGACTTTGACATTCAGTTCGATTTTTTTCTCGTCAAACTGGGAATAATGGGCGAGGGTGGGAATCGAATCCAGAACCTCGCGGTTTACTTGTAGGCAGCGAACGTCTTAACCATCCTGCCGCCCTCCTTCCTATTTAGATGCGTTTTAAGAGGTAGGTGTTACGTGGATTTAGATACATTTTAGAGGTTGGTCTTGTATTTATATGCGTTTTAAATATTGGCCTTACGCGTTATATGTTTCAGAAGTTGGTTCTATGCGTTTCTGCATGTTTTAGAAGTTGGCACAATGTGTACGTTTTAAATGTTGATATCTGTTTATAGACGATTTCGAGGCCAGTCTTACGTGTATTTATTGTTTCAGAAGTCGCTCCTAAGGATATTTAGTTATTTTAGAGGCCCAGTGTGTATTTAGATGTGCTTTAATGTAAGGTCGACTCTGTGTTTACACGCGTTTAGAGGTCAGCCTTATGTATATTTAGATTAAGAGGTCGGCCTCATAACTATGTATTTCGATTTATTTTAGAGTTATAGACCTTACCGGCATTTAGATTTTTAAAAGTTGGCCTTATGTGTATTTAGACGAGGTTTAGAGGTCGGCCTCATATGTATACGTGTTTTAGAGGTCGATCTCGTGTGTATTTAGATGTTTTTTTTAGAGGTTGACCTCACCTGTATTTAGATGCGTTTAGACGTCCGTGTTACGTGTATCTAAATGCGTTTTAGATGTCGGCGTCATGTGTATTTAGATGGTTTTTTAGAGGTTGACCTCACCTGTATTTAGATGCGTTTCAGACGTCCGTGTTACGTGTATCTAGATATGTTTTAGACGTCAGCGTTATGTGTATTTAGATGTCGATCTTATGTGCATTTAGATGCTTTTAGACGAAGGCGCTACGTGTATTTAGAGGTTTAAAAGGTCGACCTTGTGTATTTACCCGTCGACCTTATGTGTATTTAGATGACATTTACAAAACTGCATACACACGGGGACTGGATGTAAAAAAGCACAAGAGTGCTTATTCCATTATCCTCGATATAAAAGAATAAATAAATAAATAGACGTGTTTGATAGGTTGGCCTGATGTGTATTTAGACGTTTTAGAGGTCGGCCTTATATGTAGCCTATTAAGATTTTTAAAGGTTGCCCCTATGCATATTTAGATTTTTTAAAAAGTTGATCTTATGCGCATTTATATGTTTAAGAGGTCGGTCTTATGCGTATTTATACGCGTTTGAGGTCAGCCTTATGTGTATTTAGATGCGTTTAGATGGTCAGCCGTGTATGTATTTAGACGTTTGGCATGTTGGTATCCGTTTTGATGCCAGTATTTTGCAGGTCTGTATTTCGACTTATTTATATAATGATCTATATTTAAATGTCTATCTCATATGTCCTTTAATAAGAGGAGGGATCAGGAAGGGGATTTGATGCGATACAGCGGTATTGTACACACACCACTTTCACCATCAGCATATTGTCTAGATGAAATTTGAGCCGCTCTCCCCAGGGGGAAAGTGCATCGCCGCAAAAGCTGCACCACCCCCTAACACACAAATTAAGGTCTGTAGTGGATTGGGAAAAAGTGCGGGTTCAAGTGGGGATCAAACCTGTGACATTTTTTCTATGGTTCCTTTACCTCGTCACCACAGGAACACCATCTGGGGCAGATTTGATGAAAATGCTATTCCGCAATTATCGGTGGACTCCCACGTCTTGTTGACCGAAAAGTTGCCACCGGTCAGTCAGCCGTTACTCGAGGTTTACGTGCGACGACCGTCGTTCGAATCTGGCAGATGTCATCGTCATCGAAGACTAGGCAGACAGACCAGCGTCAGACCTCATCTGTACCTTCTACCATAGGGAACATTATTCCCGTATTGGACTGGCCAGCCACACCCGACACTGTACCAGAATTAACAGAGCGCAACTCCACAGTCTTACGAGACTGAACGATGCCCACGGACGCGTCACGACCGTCGCTTGTAGTTGGCAGACGTCATTATTTACGCAAGCGAGGTCCATCTCAGATTGCAGGCCACTTCCGATTGTCGACCCCCCCCCCCCCCCCCCCCCCCCCCCCCCCCCCCCCCCCCCCCCCCCGACAAGACGCTTCCCGCTGCGTTTAGAACAAGGGAAGTAGTAACCGCGCAGTAATATGGAACCGTTTCATCGTACCGTAATTCCATGAATCGAAATTCCGTCGAAAACGTAGTATTGAGAGAAGAGCACCACTGCTATCGTATAACCGTAAGGCAGATGAACGGCAGTCGAACGATTTCGAACGCGACATTGTCGAACACACTGCGGAAGTTGGCTCGAACAGTCGTAGTGGTACAACTGCGATTGCCTTTCATCAAATAGGCCGCTGGCGTTTCCGATGGCACTACTGATATTTTGGATTTATCTCGATATTTCGGGGTTTTAGTGACGATTTGTTATACAAGTTTCCTTTAGATGACCAATTTAACGTAAAGGCACACAACTATGTTATGTTTCAATTGTTTGGTTTCCGATGTGGAAAATATATTGCTAAATGCACGATTTACGGAGCAAGCAAGCAGGCAAGCAAGCAAGCAAGCAGGCAGGCAAGCAAGCAAGTGTACGCACACACTCACTCACACACACACACACACACACACGAGCGCGTGCACGTGCACATACACATGCACTCACGCACACACAAAACGCAACATCAGAACCATAAAAACACGTCAGAGGTGTGTGCATGAACCCCCCTTCACAGAAGCTAAAAACAAAAGGAACATTTTCAGCTGTTTTGGACAGAGTGCATCTAGTCACGGGAGAGGGGGGATGTGTGGTTGTGGTTTATAATGCATCTTTATTTGAGAAGGGGGCAACAAAACTTCGAAGCAACACCTCGATGTAGAGTCCGGCCTACACACACCGTTATCACAGATGACGAGGTCGATACACTAACAGCTCGGATACCACAGCCCTCACTACACTACTCTACAGTACGCTACGGTACGGTACACTACATTACATTACATTACGCTACACGTCACTACTCATAGTGCTCGTCGCCGCGCTGTGTTGACAGTCCTACGCCAATGCAAAGTCTTGAGACAAAGTTTACGTTTGAACCAGCCGCCATGGCGCAGTGGTTAGCACCTTCGATTTTGGACTGTAACGTTGCGGGTTCGATTCCCATAAGAGTCATAGATTTTTCGAACTCCATCTGGCTCCTACCCAGAGTGAGTGTACTGTGGGCTCAGTGGGGTGACTGGGATCACACAGTCGAGCTTCATCCACTTTACAGATGTGAATTTGAGAGTGTTGCTCAAATTACCTGACCCAACACTGCAGTTGTCTCTTTTTCTCGGGCCCGGTTGACGCCGGGATATATTATGGCAGTAAGCGTAGAGTTCAACCCTGCCAATTAGTCTCAAAGCAGATTTACTTCCACAGCAGCACCGTTACATCATCCTCATCACCACTGATCATCATGCAATAATAAAAAATGCCTCCGATTTGGTAGCCCCCATTGCTCTGGTCTCAAGGTGACCTAAGAATCGGTTTACCCATACATTTCTGTGCCTTATGGTGAGTTTGTGTCAATGCCTTTGGGGTTGGAAGTTCGCGGGGGGGGGGGGGGGGGGGGGGGGGGGGGGGGCGATGGTCGTTGGAGGAACGGTGTGTTGGTCGCTAGAAGGGGGCTTAGTAGGTGGTGTCCTGCGCATGTTAGCTCAGAACAGGCACCACTGAACACCACCAAAGTGACCCAGCAGAAGTGCGGGGCCCCTCTGGCTGGTGACCGCACGGCAGCCTAATATTGATAGGCTCCCTGTGAATTTCTGACCCTGAGGATGAGACAAACAAATCTGGGTATGGCTGTGACGGGGAGATTGAAATGAGCGGCGTGGGAACAGCAGGATCGGGACGTTGCAGAAGATGAGGCAGCAAAAAAAAAAGTTAATTTTTGAAGGACCACTCAGTGAGGATGTCTGTCTAGTTATTTCTTTCCTCGTCTTCTTCCTCCTCCCTCGACTAGGTGTTGCAAGATGTCACTGGCTTGATGCAGTCTTGTGCCGCCCTCCCTACCATTATGGACACCGTCTGCACACAAAATCATCAAACACATCAGTCACCGCGTAACACAGTGTCATCGGTGACACCTGTCAGTCATCAAAGACACAGTATGTGAGGGAGGGTGGCAGAACGGTTAAGACGTTCACCTGCCTAACAAATAAACCGTGAGGTTCTAAGCTGAATTCCCAGCCTTGCCCTTTCTTCCCAGTTTGACGAGAAAATTTACCTGAATGTCGAAGTCCTTCGGATAAAACTGTAAACCGATGACCCCGTGTGTGAATGCAGGTTCAACACCTTGCGCACACGCTAAAAACCCGTTTCATCTTTCGGCTATTTCGTGCCCATAGGAACAGAATGATGTAAATTAAAAATAAAAAAGGGATCCGTTGAGGTGTCATTTTTAGATAGCATCCCCGAAGTCTGAAATGGGCTAGCTAAATGGCGGAGGGGAAAATACTGTCAGATACGCAAAAACTCACCATTAGTGAACCTCGGAGCTCTAGCCGAGGAACCCCCACCCCCCAATAAACATTACATTGTCAGTGACACACTGCTCTCACACTTAACTGTCGTAACTTTGATGTCACACGGAACTGTTACAATACCGCTGCCGTAGTTAACATTTTTTTCTCTCTCTCTCTCTCTCTCTCTCTCTCTCTCTCTCTCTCTCTCTCTCTCTCTCTCTGTCTCTCTCTCTCTCTCTCTCTCTGTATATATATATATATTATATATATATATATATATATATATATATGTGTATATATGTGTATACATGTGTGTGTGTGTATATATATATATATATATATATATATAGAGAGAGAGAGAGAGGAGAGAGAGAGAGAGAGGAGAGAGAGAGAGAGAGAGGAGAGAGAGAGAGAGAGAGAGAGAGAGAGAGAGAGAGAGAGAGAGAATCTTGCGCGATTTGACGACCCGGGTTCGATTCCTGTTCGAGGGGATATTTTTTTTGTGCCGACTCCATTCCCCCAAAAGTTCTTTGGATGAGACTTTTAACCGAGGCCCCGTGTGCGAACGCACGCAGAACATCTTGCGCACACGTTAAATCCTGTTCCGCTTTTTGTAAGTGTAGGTCATAGTGTTCCGGTGGAACAATGACGAGATTTACAAAACTGCATAGACATGGGCATTGGATGTAAAAAAATAAAAAAAAAAAAAAAAAAAAGCACACGAGTGCTTATTCCATTATCCTCGATAATTTTTTCATATTAAAAAACAAAACAAAAAAGGAAACACAAACACGTGCACGCATTCACACACACACACACATTCAAACATGTAATACGTTACCTCTGCCAGAGTCGTGTCCTGACTGTCCTCCAGAACATGCCCTTCATCGTACTCGTACACCAGCCATGAAAAAAAAAATCACAGAAAAAACCGTACATCAGAAACTATCTTCAACAAAACTTGAAACATATCAGTCATCCTTTTACCTTTATCTGCATCCCTCCCTGTTCTCTTTCTCTACCCTCTCCCTAAGCCCCTTCTTCCACCACTCCGATCTCCCGCCCCCTACATACCCCCAACCCCCCAAAAAAAAAACCACACACACAAAAAAAACCACACAATAATAATAATAATAATAATAATAATAATAATAATAATAATAATACATGGAATTTATATAACGCTATATCTTGTAAAAACAAATCAAAGTGCTTGCACTCGACCCTCACAACAAACAAGCAACCAATGACAATAAATAATTCTAGCAAATTCGAAAGCACACTCACACACGCGCGCGCGCACGCACCACACACACACACACACACACCCCCCACACACACACACACACAACAAAACAATAAAAAAAAAAAACCCAAAAAACACAACACCCACCCTGGTCATAACTACTCAACCACTAGTTATTGCCAATACATATACTTTTGGGCAGAGCACTTTTTTTCTCCATTTTTTTCATTTTTATTCTTTTATTCCGAGGATAATGGAATAAGCACTCATTTCCTTTTTTATATCCCGTCCCCGTGTGTACGCAGTTTTGTAAATTTTGACATCCGTTCCCCTACCCGTACAATGCATACTTGTTAAAATTGAATCAAAGTTCAAAATGTGAAAAAAAAAATGTTCATAAATGTATACTACAGAAAAATGCATGTCAACATTTAGTACCCGTCCTTCCCATCTCAGACTAACACTTCTGGTTGGTGTCACACATGTTGACTGACACCCATATAATCAATTGTATTAACAACAGCTGCATACTAATCCAACCCAATCCAATCTTGTTAAAAGCCCTGCCGACCACACAGGCCATATCGGGGCTGTCACTTTGTCAAATTTTCAATCTTTGAATAAAACTGAGCAACTAATGACCATTAAAACAGGGTAATCCAATCCAATCTTGTTTATAGCCCTGCCGACCACACAGGCCATATCGGGGCTGTCCACTTTTTCAATTTTCAATCTTTGAATAAAACTTCGCAACTATAAAGACCATTAAAACAGGGTAATCCAATCCAATCTTATTTATAGCCCTGCCGACCACACAGGCCATATCGGGGCTGTCACTTTGTCAAATTTTCAATCTTTGAATAAAACTGAGCAACTATAATGACCATTAAAACAGGGTAATCCAATCCAATCTTGTTTATAGCCCTGCCGACCACACAGGCCATATCGGGGCTGTCACTTGTCAAATTTTCAAACTTTGAATAAAAAATTCGCAACATATGACCATTTTAAAACGGTAATCCA
>CM060326.1:40981930-40992099 GCA_030674155.1 Stramonita haemastoma | reverse complement strand
ATGAGGCACATCGGTGCGTTGTATTTGTAACCTTGTATCTGTTTCCTAGCAGCCGGAGTCCAAACAAAGAAAGCTTCTTTGTGGCAAGGAAATCGGGTACAGTGTAGGCACCGAAAACCAAGCAGGGCGCAAAAAATAATGACAATATACAGCAATATGATGCACCAGAGGAAACTGCCGGGTCCCCACCACATGCGCGCACACAAACAAATGCACTGACAAACACCGGCGCGCGCGCGCGTGCGCGCATGCATACCCACCCCCCTGCCAGAAAGGTGCCGTTTGGGGCAAAGACGGGACCCAAAGACCCGTTTTCAGGCCCGTCCTGCCCCGACTTTTGCAAGGTTACAGACCCCAAGGCACGAGGATTACATGGCACCGTATGCATACTCGCTCCCTTACAATCTCCAAAGTGTGTGGCGCCGGACTTGTGGCGCCACCGACGCCCTCAAGAGCTGAGAAAGCTTGTTTGTGGCAAGGAAATCGGGTACAGTGTACGCACCGAAAACCAAGCAGGGCGCAAAAAATAATGACAATATACAGCAATATGATGCACCAGGGGAAACTGCCGGGTCCCCGCCACATGCGCGCACACAAACAAACGCACTGACAAATACCGGCGCGCGAATGCGTGCGCACATGCATACCCACCCCCCTGCCAGAAAGGTGCCGTTTGGGGCAAAGACGGGATCCAAAGACCTGTTTTCAGGCCCGTCCTGCCCCGACTTTTGCACGGATACAGACCCCAAGGCACCAGGACTACATGGAACTGTATGCATACTCGCTCCCCTACCATCTCCAAAGTGTGTGGCACCGGACTTGTGGCGGCACCGACGCCCTCAAGAGCTGAGAAAGCTTGTTTGTGGCAAGGAAATCGGGTACAGTGTACGCACCGAAAACGAGGCAGGGCGCAAAAAAATACTGACAATATACAGCAATATGATGCACCAGGGGAAACTGCCGGGTCCCCGCCACATGAGCGCACTCAAACAAACGCACTGACGAATACCGGCGCGCGCGCTTGTGAGCGCCTGCAACCCACCCCCCTGACAGAAAGGTGCCGTTTGGGGCAAAGAGGGGACCCAAAGACACGTTTTCAGTCCCGCCCTTCCCCAACTATTGCACGGTTACAGACCCCAAGGAACCAGGACCACACAGCACCGCATGTATACCATCTTGGTGTCCGTGGGTCTTTTACCGTGCAAAAGTCGGGGCTGGACGGGGCTGAAAACGGCTCTTTGCTTGGCATCTGGGCTCAAAACGGCAACTTTTCGGGCCGGGGGTGGCTATACATGCGCGCACGCGCGCGCGCGCTGGTGTTTATCAGTGTGTTCGTTTGTGTGCGCGCATGTGGTGGCCACCCTGCAGTTTGCCCTGGTGCATCATATTGCTGTATATTGTCATTATTCCTTTAGGCAATGCTTGTTTTTTGTGGCGAACACTTACCAGCTTTCCTTCACCCAAACTAGCTTTCTGAGCTCTTCGGGGCTCTCCTGTCGCCACAAATCCGACGCCACACCTATCCAAGGTGGTGGGTGAGAGTGTATGCATACAGTACGATACCATCTTGGTGCCGTGGGCTCTTTTACCGTGCAAAAGTCGGGGTTGCACGGACTGAAAACGGCTCTTTGGCTGGTATCTGGGCTCAAAACGGCACCTTTTTCGGGCCGGGGGTGGCTATCATTGCGCGCACGCACGCGCGCGCGCTGGTGTTTATCAGTGTGTTCGTTTGTGTGCGCGCATGTGGTGGCCACCCTGCAGTTTGCCCTGGTGCATCATATTGCTGTATATTGTCATTATTCCTTTAGGCAATGCTTGTTTTTTGTGGCGTACACTTACCAGCTTTCCTTCACCCAAACTAGCTTTCTGAGCTCTTCGGGGCTCTCCTGTCGCCACAAATCCGACGCCACACCTATCCAAGATGGTGGGGGAGCGTGTATGCATACAGTACGATACCATCTTGGTGCCGTGGGCTCTTTTACCGTGCAAAAGTCGGGTTGCACGGGGCTGAAAACGGCTCTTTGGCTGGCATCTGGGCTCCAAAACGGCACCTTTTACGGCCGGGGGTGGCTATGCATGCGCGCACGCGCCGCGCGCTGGTGTTTATCAGTGTGTTCGTTTGTGTGCGCGCATGTGGTGGCCACCCTGCAGTTTGCCCTGGTGCATCATATTGCTGTATATTGTCATTATTCCTTTAGGCAATGCTTGTTTTTTGTGGCGTACACTTACCAGCTTTCCTTCACCCAAACTAGCTTTCTGAGCTCTTCGGGGCTCTCCTGTCGCCACAAATCCGACGCCACACCTATCCAAGATGGTGGGGAGCGTGTATGCATACAGTACGATACCATCTTGGTGCCGTGGGCTCTTTTACCGTGCAAAAGTCGGGTTGCACGGGGCTGAAAACGGCTCTTTGGCTGGCATCTGGGCTCCAAACGGCACCTTTTAACCGTCCGGGGGTGGCTATGCATGCGCGCACGCGTCGCGCGCGCTGGTGTTTTATCAGTGTGTTCGTTTGTGTGCGCGCATGTGGTGGCCACCCTGCAGTTTGCCCTGGTGCATCATATTGCTGTATATTGTCATTATTCCTTTAGGCAATGCTTGTTTTTTGTGGCGTACACTTACCAGCTTTCCTTCACCCAAACTAGCTTTCTGAGCTCTTCGGGGCTCTCCTGTCGCCACAAATCCGACGCCACACCTATCCAAGATGGTGGGGGAGCGTGTATGCATACAGTACGATACCATCTTGGTGCCGTGGGCTCTTTACCAAAAGTCGGGGTTGCACGGGGCTGAAAACGGCTCTTTGGCTGGCATCTGGGCTCCAAACGGCACCTTTTACCGTCGGGGGTGGCTATGCATGCGCGCACGCGTGCGCACGCTGGTGTTTATCAGTGTGTTCGTTTGTGTGCGCGCATGTGGTGGCCACCTGCAGTTTGCCTGGTGCATCATATTGCTGATTATTGTCATTATTCGTTTAGGCAATGCTTATTTTTTGTGGCGTACACTTACCAGCTTTCCTTCACCCAAACTAGCTTTCTGAGCTCTTCGGGGCTCTCCTGTCGCCACAAATCCGACGCCACACCTATCCAAGATGGTGGGGGAGCGTGTATGCATACAGTACGATACCATCTTGGTGCCGTGGGCTCTTTTACCGTGCAAAAGTCGGGGTTGCACGGGGCTGAAAACGGCTCTTTGGCTGGCATCTGGGCTCCAAACGGCACTTTTACCGCGGGGGTGGCTATGCATGCGCGCACGCGCGCGCGCCTGGTGTTTATCAGTGTGTTCGTTTGTGTGCGCGCATGTGGTGGCCACCCTGCAGTTTGCCCTGGTGCATCATATTGCTGTATATTGTCATTATTCCTTTAGGCAATGCTTGTTTTTTGTGGCGTACACTTACCAGCTTTCCTTCACCCAAACTAGCTTTCTGAGCTCTTCGGGGCTCTCCTGTCGCCACAAATCCGACGCCACACCTATCCAAGATGGTGGGGGAGCGTGTATGCATACAGTACGATACCATCTTGGTGCCGTGGGCTCTTTTACCGTGCAAAAGTCGGGGTTGCACGGGCTGAAAACGGCTCTTTGGCTGGCATCTGGGCTCCAAACGGCACCTTTTACCGGCCGGGGGTGGCTATGTATGCGCGCACGCGCGCGCGCGCTGGTGTTTATAGTGTGTTCGTTTGTGTGCGCGCATGTGGTGGCCACCCTGCAGTTTGCCCTGGTGCATCATATTGCTGTATATTGTCATTATTCCTTTAGGCAATTGCTTGTTTTTTGTGGCGTACACTTACCAGCTTTCCTTCACCCAAACTAGCTTTCTGAGCTCTTCGGGGCTCTCCTGTCGCCACAAATCCGACGCCACACCTATCCAAGATGGTGGGGGAGCGTGTATGCATACAGTACGATACCATCTTGGTGCCGTGGGCTCTTTACCGTGGAAAAGTCGGGGTTGCACGGGGCTGAAAACGGCTCTTTGGCTGGCATCTGGGCTCCAAACGGCACCTTTTACCGGCCGGGGGTGGCTATGCATGCGCGCACGCGCGCGCGCGCTGGTGTTTATCAGTGTGTTCGTTTGTGTGCGCGCATGTGGTGGCCACCCTGCAGTTTGCCCTGGTGCATCATATTGCTGTATATTGTCATTATTCCTTTAGGCAATGCTTGTTTTTTGTGGCGTACACTTACCAGCTTTCCTTCACCCAAACTAGCTTTCTGAGCTCTTCGGGGCTCTCCTGTAGAGAGAGCGAGTGTGTGTGTGTTTGTGTGTGTGTGTGTGTGTGTGTGAGAGAGAGAGAAGAAGAGAGAGAGAGAGAGAGAGAGAGAGAGAGAGAGAGAGAGAGAGAGAGAGAGAGAGAGAGAGAGAGAGAGAGAGAGAGAGAGAGAGAGAGAGAGAGAGAGAGAGAGAGAGAGAGAGAGAGAGAGAGAGAGAGAGAGAGAGAGAGGAGCAAAGCAAAGCAAAGCAAAGCAAAGCAAAGCAAAGCAAAGCAAAGCAAAGCAAAATTCTTTCATTCGAGGATAATAGATAAGCACTCGTGTGGTTTTTTACATCCAGTCCCGGCCCTTTTCAGGGATAACATCAAGTTAAAAAGATAGCCTCAACTAAACAACAATTATAGTGATACAAATACAAATAGCGAGAGAGAGAGAGAGAGAGAGAGAGAGAGAGAGAGAGAGAGAGAGAGAGAGAAGAGAGAGAGAAGAGAGAGAGAGAGATTTAGGTCCAGTTGTTGGCCTAATGTGGAATTTTTCAAACTGTTATGCACCCGAAATAAACGTGGCAGTTATTCTTAAATAACAACCAATCAGAAAGACCCACTATCAACACACCACTCCTTCTGCATATAAAAGCTTTTTAGTGTTTCTTCTCTGAGCATATAAACCTATTTAAAAGCGCGCGAAATCGACATCCCCCCCCCCTTTTTCTTTTTCCTTTCTATGTCTGTTTCCACTGCAGGGTACCTTGCTACCATCAACAGCAGCAGCATGATAGGTCTCCATCTTCATCCTCCACCCCAGCAAACACCTGCAACCAGGGGTGCCTAGACATTTAATAGTTTGTGACACACCTGTAGTGAAGGTAAGATGTTGCTGCTTGGGTATTTATATGAATCTAAACATTCTTTCAGTTCATCAGACAGTAGTTTTTCAGATATGTATGTTTGGTTTGTATTTTTGCTTACTGTCCAGTGTTGCCTTTCATACACATACACATCTGCATGCGCACTCGCATGTATATAGACATTCATGCACACACAACTCATTCATACATGCAAACGTATATATGCATACGAACATTCATTCATGCAGATAGACGACATGCATGCACAGAATGGCAGACACAAACTGCTACAAACTTATACCCATTTTTGCCACTCCCCTTCCCTCCCCCCCCCCCTCCAATGTTTTGTTTTTTGAATGCTCACACAGTAGCAACAAAGTCTGTCATAATAGCAAAACATGTCTAGTGCTGCTGTGAAGCACCTCACAAGTCAGGCCCAGTGCATTCCTCTTCACCATAAGAGAGAACTGTAATCTTTAAAGTCTATCTGAAAAAAAATGTAGGCAAATGGACCAAGAAGGCAGACAATAGACTCTTGTCTATTGGACAAAGGCAGGTGCAATGAGTGAGAGAGAAAAGAGAATTAGCAGAGATTTTACAGAAATTAGTGATGCTATCCATATTGATACCCGCCCCCCCACCACCTTTATGCCCACTGGGCGATCTGTCCGACTGATATCGCAGATGTAAAGAGACTTTAGCAGACACTTAAGCAATCTGCCGCCCATTTTTCTTTCACAGAATGGGGTCACATTCCCAACTCATGTCCTAAATTCAGCCACCAATCACTGCAAGGCAGCACCTTGCTTGAAAATCAGCATGGGCCGCCAATTCCTCCCTCCACCCCCCGAATTTGAATTTCAAAACAAACCCGTGCTGCTTTAACTGCCACGCTGATAGATCTAAAAGGAGGTCGCCCACGCTGCACTCCTGTGCACGCACGCACGCACGCACACAGAGACACACACAGTGCATTGATTTAATACATTCTCTTTAAGTGTAGGACAAACATGCTCCCTGTATAATAAAGAATTAAACTTCCTATGGTCAAATAAGATACTAAATCAGAGATTTACTTCAGAAACTATCTTAACCCATAGTGCAAATAAACAATTTAGGATGAAAAGGTACGAAGCTAATTCTCTTAGAGGCAGATCAAAGCCTAGTTATTGCACATCTCTAGATAATCCAAATGTTTAAGCAAAATAACAAGCATAGACACAACCACTTGCTAATATTTCCAAGACCCAGAAACAAACTATACAAATCAAGCTTCTTGTATTCGGTTGTCTAGAGGTAATGCACCTGTCTAGAAAGCGGAAAGTCCGGGCCAAAGTGTGCGGTGGTTTGAATCCTGTTTGGGCCCAAAACTTTTCCTCCATCCATTAGATCATGAGTGGTGGTCTTTCAGATGAGACAATAACCGAGGTCCTGTGTGTTAAACATCATGATTTAGCGCACGTGAAAGAACCCACGGCAACATGAAGTTTGTCCCTGGCAAAACTCTAGAAAAAAGCCAATCTGATAGGGGAAATAAATACACCTGCAGACAGGAAAAAGAAAATAAATAATGGGTAGGCACTGTACTTGTGGCGACGCGCTCTTCCGGGGAGAGCAGCCTGAATTTCACGCAGAGAAATCTGCTGTGACATAAAGTGGTTTAGAAGACGATTTGTAAACTTGTACAGTGATCTTTCCTTTGTAATTTGCTCTCTCTCTCTCTCTCTCTCTCTCTCTCTCTCTCTCTCTCTCTCTCTCTCTCTCTCTCTCTTCTCTCTCTCTCTCTCTCTCTCTCTCTCTCTCTCTCTCTCTCTCTCTCTCTCTCTCTCTCTCTCTCTCTCTCTCCCCCCCCTTTCGTTTCCATCTTCACACATGCTATCCTAGACTTATCATGGAGAGGAGTGTTTGGTTATTATGTTGGACTGAAATTGTATTTTTATAATTTCAATAATAGAGAGGTCTTCTTATGTCTATTGTCTTCTTATGTAGCTTTTTGTGTTTAAAGTGTTTTTTGAATTTTACGTGGGTAGATTTTTTTCCCTGTTATGGCTACTTTGCTTGCTTCCCCCCCCCCCCCCCACACACACACTCAACACACACACACACACACACATACATACATACATACATACATACACACACACGTGCACACACACATACACACACACACACACACGTGTACACACACACACACACACACACACACACACACCAATATATATATATATATATATTTATTTATTTATTATTTATATATATTAGCCTAGTCTTTGGACTTACTTATCCCTACATACTTGAGCACGATTTGAGAATGTTATACTTGGGTACCTTATGGGGCGTTCCACTATCATGTAGATTTTGTTTTCAAAATTCTTTGATTGTTGTTGATTTTCTTGGTGTTTTTTTTTTATAGTTTCCTCCTCTCACTACTTCTACTTATTTTACGTTAATATATTCCGTGCATCTGTCCACATAATATTCGAGTGAGCTGTGGACTATGCGTTGGCGAATACATTTTTTTCCCTTTTTTGTTTAAATAGTTATCCGTGTATCCAGTTATGATTACGTGTTTTTGTTGAATTTATCCCGTTTTCTTCTTTTAAAATATTGGTAGAACTGCTGTGTTGGTGATGCTGGTATGTAGGGGTAGAGAGGGGGTTTCTTAGATTTATTCCTTGGTCAGGGCAAGGGCCGGATGAAAAAAAGCATGTAATACTTACTCTGTAACAATTGAAAAATAAAGATTATTCATTCATTCATTCATTCATTCATTCATTCATTCATTCTCTCTCTCTCTCTCTCTCTCTCTCTCTCCTCTCTCTCTCCTCTCTCTCTCTCTCTCTCTCTCTCTCTCTCTCTCTCTCTCTCTCTCTCTCTCTCTCTCTCTCTCTCTCTAAGCTTATACCTTCAAAACATCACCTACCATTCATGTCTGTTTCAGAGGTCTATAACTATCTGACTCACCTCAAACAATCAAAAACGCGTGGTCTTGATGGAATAGACAGAAATATATTAAAATTATCAGCTCCAGTTATCACAGACACACTAACATATATATATACAACCTCTGCCTTGATAAGAACTATTTCCCCAATGCCTTCAAATGTGCTAAAGTGATCCCCATCTACAAGTCTGGTGATACCTCAGATCCTTCAAACTATAGACCAATCTCTATTATACCTATCCTTTCAAAACCCCTGGAAAAACATATGAATAAACACTTAGTCCATCATATTGAAACAAATAACTTACTTCATCCTAATCAGTCTGGATTTAGACAAAAGCACTCGTGCCATACAGCACTAATCAGTCTTGTAGACAATTGGCTATCAAGCATTAATGACAATAAATTTTGTGGAGTATTATTTGTTGATTTCAAAAAAGCTTTTGATACAATTGACCACAAACTTCTCCTTACATAACATTTCAACAAAAACAATACGACTACTAAATTCCTATCTTACAAACAGGCAACAGTGTGTCTCAATAGCTACATCAACATACAAACTAAAAACCATTCATTATGGAATACCACAGGGATCATGGGACCATGATCATTGGGACCAATTCTCTTTTCATTATACATAAATGACCTCCCTTTACATATCCATTCCAAATGTGAACTATTTGCTGATGACACACAACCATACATACGAGCCATAACAACATTGACTATCTTGCAACCATATTACAAAAAGCACTGACGAACTTGTCAAATGGACAGAACAAAACCACATGTCTATTCATCCCCAAAAAACAAAATGCATGCTTATCACCACCAGACAAAAGCGACAGAATTTATCACATAAACTGTTTAAAATCTACATAAAAAATGAAGCAATTGAGCAAACCTCTCACCACAAAGTACTAGGAGTAACAATTGATGAAAATCTCAGCTGGTTCTACCACATATCTCATCTATGCAAATACTTGTCCCTTAAAGTTTACCAGTTGACTAAAATTAAACACTTTCTTGACTTCAACTCAAGGAAACTGTTCTTTCAAGCTTATATACAATCCTCAATAGACTATGCAGCAACCCTGTGGGATTCTGCCAGTGCAAATACCATGAAACCGTTACTTAGCCTGTATAAACGTGGTCTTAAACTGGTCCTATTGAAGAAAACAACCTTGTAAGAAGTGGACTATAATCAGTTGAATATTCTTCCCCTACACCAAAGACTGAAATATAACAAAGGCATCATGATGTTTAAGATAATGACAGGAAATGTCCCCACACACTTAAAAGATAATTTCCCAATAAATCATTCCAGAAATATGGAAAAGCCAAGAGTCCCAATCCCAAGAATAGACTTGTTCAAATCTAGTTTACTATACTCAAGTCCTACCCTGTGGAACTCCCTTCCTGATTCAATTAAACAGCACCAATCATCAACAACCTTCAAAAATCACCTCCTAAACCACTTAAAACATCAAAAATAAGCACTCGTGTGCTTTTTTACATCCAATCCCCGCCCTTTTCAGAGTGCTTATGTGAGAGTGTGTTTGTGTGTCTGTGTGTGTGTGTTTGTGTGTGTGTGTCTGTGTGTCTGTGTGTGTGTCTGTGCGTGAGTGAGTGTGAGTGTGTGTAAAACATTATCCGATTGAAAAAAATGATATGCCTATTTTTTTTAAACATCTAGGATGTTTTATGTTGTTGTTGGGTTTTTTTTTGTTTTTTTTTAAAAATTTTTAATTATAATTTTATTGGTAGTATCTCTCCCCCCCCCCCCTCCAATAAGGATGCTAGTTTTTTTTTTTTAAATATCAAAAAATTCCCCTTTTTATCCAAATGTATGATTTATATTACATGTACAATTTTTGATAGATAGTGGTGGATTGATGTTTTCGGTTGTTTATTTCATTTTGTTCTCTTGTTTGCTCCTTATCTACTAACGCTTTTCTTTTTTTCCATAATCAAAATTTTTTATTGTGACTTCTGATTTTTGTCTTCTGAAAGAGTGCATTTTATTACCTTATCATATATAGTGTCCTTTATTCTTGTGTGTTGTTTGGTACTGCGTAAAGTCTTGTTTAGTATATTTTCAACTTGATGTATCCCTGAAAAGGGCGGGGACTGGATGTAAAAAAGCACACGAGTGCTTATCTATTATCCTCG
>CM060326.1:40962006-40972006 GCA_030674155.1 Stramonita haemastoma | reverse complement strand
ACTACACCACACCACACCACACCACACTACACTACACTACACAACACTACACTACACTACACTACACTACACTACACTACACTACACTACACTACACTACACTACACTACACTCACCTCACCTCACTACACCACACCACACCACACCACACCACACCACACCACACTACACACACCACACCACACACCACACCACACCACACCACACTACATACACTTCACTACACTACACTACACTACACTTCACTTCCTACACTACACTACACTACACTACACTACACTACTACACTACACCATATCACACCACACCACACCACAGTACACTCTACTACACTACACCACACCACACTACACTACACTATACTACACCACACCACACCACACTACACCACACCACACCACACCACACTACACACATACACTACACTACACTACACACACCACACCACACCACACCACACCACACCACACTACACTACACTACACTTCACACACTACTCTTCACTACACTTCACTTCACTACACTACACTACACCACACCACACCACACCACACCACACCACACCAACCACACACACCCACACCACACCACACCACACCACACCACACCACACCACACACACCACCACACCACCACACCACACCAACCACACCACACTACACTACACTACACACACCACACCACACCACACTACACTACACTACACTACACTACCTAATCGTAGAGTGGTCAAGGAAGAGGGGAAAGAAGTAAGAGAAGAAAGACGGCAAAAATTTAATGTGTGTGGAACCACTTTTTCACTACAAAATTTTATACAGGAGTCAACAAAACACATCAGTAGACCAAAGTGAACATCACCTACACAAAATGAAGTCATTCTTATTCTTTAAATGCTAAGTTAGTCTCAAGGCCTTTTCTCTAAACATACATAGGTTGTACGCATAGAAACTCAACTCAAACAAAACACACACACACACACACAGATCTGTAACATCTAGCTTCATTAAAAAAAAAAAGCACAAAGGTACAGGTGCAGAATTTGAGGTAATGGGTCTTAAAGCAAATTTACCTGTCTGGATAAAATTGAGTTATTTCTTTACAGCCGGACACATTGCAATATTCTTGCTGCGTAGATAGTACACCTCTGAATTGTTCTTTTGTATGTTCCGAGTTCTTACCTGCCTAGCTTTTCTTGTTTTTTTTGTCTGTCTGTCTGTCTGTCTGTCTGTCTGTCTGTCTGTCTGTCTGTTTCTATATTTCTTTTGTCACACTATCTTCCAAACTTTTTCTTTTTTTCAAATGGCCTTGTAAAGCAAAGTTTCAGTGTTTAATACTCTGAGTGTGAGTGTGTGTGTGTGTGTGTGTGTGTGTGTGTGTGTGTGTGTGTGTGTGTGTGTGTGTGTGTGTGTGTGTGTGTGTGTGAGTGAGAGAGGAGAGAGAGAGAGAGAGAGGAGACAGAGAAGGAGACAGAGAGAAGAGAGAGACAGAGACAGAGAGAGAGACAGACAGAGAGAGAGAGAGAGAAGAGAGAGAGAGAGAGAGACAGAGAGAGAGAGAGGAGAGAGAGAGAGAGAGAGAGAGAGAGAGAGAGAGAGAGAGAGAGAGAGAGAGAGGAGAGAAAAGAGAGAGAGAGAGAGAGAGAGGAGAGAGGAGAGAGAGAGGACAGAGAGAGAGAGAGAGGAGAGACAGAGAGAGAGAATTATGAACTCGTATGAAATAATGGTATTACAAGGAACCGTTCAATTAGGACATAAACGGAGAACAAGTTAAACAAGTACACAAAAAACTCCCTACGAACTTACCTTACAAACTACCTAACTAACTGCCTGACTACCTACCTAACAAACAAACGAACTAACTAACTAACTAACTGACCAACTGACTAAGTTGATGCGTACGTAATTAAGTAATTAACTAACTAGCAAACAACTAACTACTTACCAAACTAAAAAAACAAAAACAAAAACCCTAACTCACTAAGTAACCAATTAACCTAGCTAACAAATAACCAACTACCCAACTACCTAACTCACTGACTCACTCATCAGCCCACCGAATCACTCACTGACTCACTCACTCACTCACCCATTCATTCACCAGCCAACTCGCCAGCTTACCTACCAATGATTTTAGTATACAAGGAAAGAAAAAAGTGTCTTAACACTCCAATTATCAAGTGGGAATGTTGCTAGGACAACACACAACAGTTGTATGCAATTCGAATATGATGACCTTTTTTTTTTGAGAAGCTTATAGAGCGCGAGTGTGTGTGTGTGTGTGTGTGTGTGTGTGTGTGTGTGTGTGTGTGTGTGTGTGTGTGTGTGTGTGTGTGTGTGTGTGTGTGTGTGTGTGGTGTGTGTGTGTGTTATTTATTTATTTACTTATCTATCATCTACATCTTTTATAGCGAGAATGATGGAATAAGCACTCATGTGCTTGTCTACATCCAGTCTCTGCGTGTATGCAGCTTAATAAAATGTTGGTGACACACCAACGGCACACAATAACCTACTCATACGAAAAGCAAAACATGATTTAACGTGTGCGCAAGACGTTCTGCATGCGTTTGCACACGGAGCCTCGGTTTATAGTCTCATCCGAAGGACTTCAGTGTGTGTGTATATGTGTGTGTGTGTGTGTGTGTGTGTGTGTGTGTGTGTGTGTGTGTGTGTGTGTGTGTGTGTGCGCTTGCGCGCGCGCGCGCGCGCGTGTGTGTGTGTATGCGTGTGTATGTGTCCATGTGTGTGTAGTAGTAGTAGTAGTAGTAGTAGTAGTAGTAGTAGTAGTAGTAGTAGTAGTAGTAGTAGTAGTAGTAGTAGTAGTAGCAGCAGCAGCAGCAGCAGCAGCAGCAGCAGTAGTAGTAGTAGTAGTAGTAGTAGTAGTAGTAGTAGTAGTAGTAGTAGTAGTAGTAGTAGTAGTAGTAGTAGTAGTAGTAGTAGTGGCAGCAGTAGTGGCAGCAGTAGTGGCAGCAGTTAGTGGCAGCAGCAGCAGCAGCAGTAGTAGTAGTAGTAGTAGTAGTAGTAGTAGTAGTAGTAGTAGTAGTAGTAGTAGTAGTAGTAGTAGTAGTAGTAGTAGTAGTGTGCATATGTGTATCTGCGCGCGCGCGTGTGTTTATATGTATATGTGTCGTGTAGTGTAGTGTAGTGTAGTGTGGTTTTATGTGGTTTGGTGTGGTGTGGTGTTGTGATGTGTGTATGGGTTGTGAGTGCCGGTGTGCGCTCTTGTGTGTGTGTGTGTGGTGTGTGTGTGTGTGTGTGTGTGTGTGTGTGTGTGTGTGTGTGTGTGTGTGTGTGTGTGTGTGTGTGTGTGTCTGTGTCTGTGTCTGTCTCTGTGTCTGTGTCTGTGTCTGTGTCTGTGTTTGTCTATGGTTGTAAGTGTGTGTGGTTGTGTGTGTGCCTTATATAAAAAGACAGCATGGTAGATTTTTGTGAAATGGATATAAAACATCACTTTAGGCACGGCAAACAAAGGCCAAGCCAGACCAGACCAGGCCAGTCAATACAAGGCTAGGCCAGGAAAAAGGCAAGGCAAGGAAAAGCAAAGCAAGGTCTGTCCATCCAAGGCAAGGGAAGGCAAGGTTAGTCCAGGCAAGGCACTGCAAGATCAGTCCAGGCAAGGCAAGGCAAAGCGAAGCAAAGGATTGAAAGGCAAGGTAAGGTAAGGCAAAGTAAAGCAAGGTAAGTCAAGTCAAGGTAAAGCAAAGCAAAGTATGGCAAGGAAAAGCAAGGTAAAGCAAGGCAAGACAGGTTGAGGCAGGGCAAGACAATGCAAAGCAAGACAAGGCAAGGCAAATCAAAGCAAAACAAAACAAGGCAAAGCAAGGCAAGGCAAAGTAAAACAAGGCAAGCCAATGCAAAAGGAGGCAAGGCAAGGCAAAGGGTATTTCAAAATATTATCACAGGTACATGAAGGTTTTTTTTTTATTTTTTATTGTATATAACTAACTAAACACATGGAACACAATTTGACCTTTCGGGTAAGTCAAACTGCAATATGGGTTGAAATCTCGACGGCGTATGGTGAATTAAGGGAGGGGATATTTACGATTCCTCATATTAAATGCAGGTCTGCCAGTGCCTTAATTCCCTTCGTGTAAATACACATGCAGAACAGAATACCTATATTCACATTTAAGATCTCGTAATTCACGTCAGCGTTCGGTGGGTTATGGAAACACGAACATACCCAGCCTACACCCCCGAAGTTGGAATGCGGCTACGTTCAGGGTGGAAAAACAGTTGCAAGCACAAAACCCAAACCAGCAATCAATGAAGGTTTATTTTGTTTTGTTGTTGCTGTTTTTAAGGAAAAGCGCTAAGGCGAATGTATGAACAGGCAACTAGTGTTTCGGTAAAAGAGACACAACAAAACCAGGATTTATAAGCAGTGATAGTGCTGATCAAAGACATTGCTCTTAATCTATATGTGAGAAAATGAACTTAATGCAATGTATGTGTAACACTAAGTAAATATGTCACTTTGAGGGCACCCATGTACAGCACTTTTTATAAATCATAAAGAGAACAATCAAAATGGACTCAACTATTTGTGTGTACCTTCTTGCTACAGTATCATTTCTTTGATGTAGGGAATAAAAAAAGGTTAGTGTTTTAGGGTGCTATGTTGGCTTTTTTATATTAAAGTGTAACATCCAAAGATCAGTACTCCTAAAACATCTAGCTCAGTTCAAAATGTGCGTCAAATTTAAAGTAATTCCACTGACAAATATGAGTATAGATAATATGGGCAATCAAATTGTCATCTTAAAGCAGTGGGAAAAAATTGTGAAAGAGAAAGAACGTAGTTGTTGTGTTTCCACCCCCATACCTGACCAAGTAGTAAGCTTGACCTCTCCCCCTAAAAATATCATGGGTCTAAACACTTACCCAGAAAAAAAAAAAATTCTTCTCGGAGTTCATTCGGCTGTTTAGTACTTTCCAGAGCTTTGGTTTTTGATACAAGAAATATTTCGTTTTTGTATTTATATTTGCATTCTTGCTGTTATTAATATCACCAACATTGTCGTTGTCTTTACTACCACTGCTGGTAGTGCTGCTGGTGCTGATTTTTGTTTGTTGCTGCTGTTGTTGTTGATGATGTTGTTATTTGTCGCTGGTAATGACGCACAATATAGTGCCTTCATCACAGACTGTGTGCATTTTTCAGTGTAACCTGTGTAATACCTGAAAACCAACGTCAACGTGTCTTTCCTGTTGAGGTCAGCGTTACTTTTTTGCTTTACCCCCGGGGGGCTAACATCAGGCCTTGTATTCTAACGTCATCAGACTGCGTTGATTGTGTGACCGCACGCTTAACGATGTTGACGTCATCAATAGAGAGGGTAGGTTTTAAGTCTTCGGAAGGTCCTTACCTTCTTCATGAAACTCGATTGGATGAAATGACTTATTTATCATACGTCAGTACGTTGTCGTGCAATTGCAAAAGTGGCAGTGGACTTTAAATTAGCGTATTTATTCTTTTTCTTCCTTCACTTCTCCCCCCCCCCCCTCTCGCGCCCCTACCCCCCTTTCCTTCTTTCGCTTTGTTCTCTCTTTGACCCTGCTTTACTTTTCTGCGTCTGCCTAGCTTCCTCTCTTGCTTTTCCTCTTGAACCATCCTGTCTTTCTCTCTGCGCCTCTGTCTCTTTCTCCCAGGCGGGTTGCAGATAGATGGGTAGTTTTCTGTGGAACTACCATGCCTGTTGGTGTTGTTGTTGGTGTTGTTGTTGGTGTTGTTGTTGGTGGTAGTGGTGTTGTTGTTGTTGGTGGTGGTGGTGGTGTACGTTCCCCAGCTGAACAACCTTTGGAGCGACATGATATGCCATCTATCTCATTCATCTCCAAGGCTCCTCTACATAAGATGAGCACATCCCTTTTCATTTACAAGCCCGCATGTGTACTTTTGCTCGTTTCTCTTTGAGAGTGGCTTTTTCTACAAAGTATCTTTTTAGAGAAAGGTGTCTTGCTGCTATGGTTTATTTTACTTGCACTAAATGCATGCAGCACAGAAAACTTTGATTCTTTATATGACATACTTGCATCAGCCTATTTCTCAAAGTGTAGCGGATGGTATTTATGGAGGAAAAGTTCAGGGTCGGACGAGGATCAAACCTGTGATTTGTTTGTTTCCTATATTGGTGAGTTACCTCTTGACCACGGAACAACGATGATCTATATCTTATAAGTGGACCAGTTAACGTGGGGGTAGGAGTGTGTGGCATGGCGATACATAATTATAATGTTTGTCGTCGTGTTCGACGATGACCTCCAAAAACAAGTCGAGGAAGCAGCTGTTTCGGAAATTTGGCAGAAATTTGATTATTTTGGAAGTGCCTTACCCGCTGCACACCCCCATTCTCTCAGATAAAATGGCATATGAACAGTCAGTGTTGAGGATGTTCTCCAAAGGCCAACTAGCCCCCAGAGTTGCAGCACATAAGGACTGTGCAAGTCAAGCCTTCTTGTCAGAAAGTCGCAGTCGATCACTAAAGACAATGTTGTAAAATGGAGTTCCATGAATGAAAAAGGTACTGATTGTACAGCTTCCGATTTTGCTGTTGCCCCCAGTGTACTAAAGTTTGGTGTGCTTTTTTATAGACGCTCAGAGACAGACAGACAGACAGACAGACAGACAGACAGGCACAGAGAGAGAGAGAGAGACAGAGAAAGAACACAACTCGATGTGACCAAATGAAGAGGGTGGCGAGATGACCATAAAGTGAAATGACACGTTCTCTTCATGTCAATACAAGGCGGTAATTACCGTCAATGATGGAGATAGTGTTATAAAGACACATATCTGGTTGAGGCGTTCTTGCAGACAAAGCGTGTTGCCAAGGAGACAGGTCATAGTTAGATATAGAAATGGGAGCTGTGCCAAAATTGAAAGAAATAAGACAAAGCTTTTATTACTCATCACCACTGCCATCCGATTCTGTTAATAACTGCAACTGCCATTGCTGCTGCAAGATCAGAAACAATAACAGCAGTAACACCAACACCATCACTACCATGACCACCACCACCACCACCACCACTACTACTACTACTACTACCACTCCTCCTCCTCCTCTCCTCCTCCTCCTCCTCCTACTACTACTACTACTACTACTACTACTACTACTACTACTACTACTACTACTACTAAACACTACTACTACTACTACTACTACTACTACTACTACTACTACTACTACTACTACTACTACTACTGCTGCTGCTGCTGCTACTACAAGTACACCTCCTCCTCTTCTTCCTCCCCCTCCTCCTCCTCCTCCTACTACTACTACTACTGCTACTGCTACTACTGCTACTACTACTACTACTACTACTACTACTACTACTACTACTACTACTACTACTACTACTACTACTACTACTACTACTACTTCTACTACCACTACTTCTAATGCTAACACAACATACTACTGCTACTGCTTTTCTTGTTGCAGCTGTTATTGTTTTAATTGCTGCTACAGTTGTTGCCGCTGTTATTGCTGCTAATGAGATGAATTGCTGCTGATGATTGCTGCATGCTACTCCCATGTTGCTGTTGCTACATTTGTTGCAGATGTTGCTGCTGTCCTCCACTGTTGCTTCTAATGTTCTCGTTGCTGTTGTTGCTGTGGTTTGTAACAGTTGCAAAATATGCAATATAGTGTTACGGATGTTTTATCATGCGCAGTTCCGAATAGCTGATTCTCCTTTATACTTATTTCCAGTGTTGTTGTTTCTGCTCTGATAATTTTATAGCTGTTAATTGTAAATGAAAAAAATACACATTAGGATTTTTTAAAATACATTTTTGAGAGTGATAGAGAATCTGTAGATGGGTTTACGTAATTCTTCCATTGGAGTACGTCAAAGGTGTCTGCTCTCTCTCCCATCCTCTTGATCTTTTTTTTTTTCTAAAAGAGAATAGAAAAATGAAAGAGAGAGAGAGAGAGAGAGAGAGAGAGAGAGAGAGAGAGAGAGAGAGAGAGAGAGAGAGAGAGAGAGAGAGAGAGAGAGAGAGAGAAGAGAGAGAGAGAGAGAGAGAGAGAGGAGAGAGAGAGAGAGAGAGAGAGAGAGAGAGAGAGAGAGAGAGAGGAGAGAGAGAGAGAGAGAGAGAGGGAGAGAGAGGAGAGAGAGAGAGAGAGAGAGAGAGGAGAGAGAGAACGGATGATCATTAAAACTATGGATACCAAAACAAAATATAGTCTGATTATAATGTATATTAGAGAGATAGATAGACAGACAGACAGACAGACAGACAAAGAGACAGACAGATGTACAGATAGTCAGACAGACAGAAACACAGACAGACTGAGACAGGCAGACAAACAGACAGTCAGACAGACAGACAGACAGGCAAACAAAGCAATCATCTTCTGTGGCCCCTAGCAATGACCTTGCGACTTAGCCAATGCCTGTGTATCAGGAACGACGCAGATCACGGTGATGAGTCCATTGCTCCAATATTCAGCCCTGCAGCCAAATTGTCGTCTGCTGTTTCAGTGATGTGTTGTCCCCCCTGTCTACCAGACATTATGTTATGGTAATAAGCCAGATCTCTCTGTTTAATACCGTTTTGCTGTTCTTACTAGTACTGTTATTTTTATTTGTTACTGATGTTGAAAAGTTTTGGAGATAGTAGTAGTGCGCATCCGTCAGTCTCAGAAGATTATGGAATTGCGTTCTAGGCTCTAGAACGCCAATCCTGGGTAAGTATGGAGTTCAAGCTGTTACCCGTGTGGCAGACGCACCCTCTCCATGTCGCTGGAATGGTCTATTAGAAAGGCAATCGCTGATACGAATGGTTCCAGTGCCGTTGCAGAAGCTGCCAGAACGTTGCCATTAAATTATTGGCCTACAGCCTAGAACCGCCATTGGGACTTCAACTCCCCGATTTTTCCTCAGAGATGGTGTCTAAACACGATACCTGTGTGCATGCTGTTTTCTTCTTTTTTTTTTAAACATATCTTGTTGTCGTCCACTCCTACTGGCACACAATTGCCTGCTCTTCCTAAAGGCGGAACGTTTTTTTTTTTTTAACGTGCACAAGATGTTTTGCATGCGATTGCACACGGGGACTCGGGTAATAGTCTCATTTTTTTTATATATTGTGATGACTTTGTACTAACAGTTGTGTGTTTTTTCTTTGAAAAAAGGATATATTGAACTATACCAGATTTTTTAAACTGTCAAAGTTTTCCTTGCTTTATTTTTATTACCTTTTTGCTGTTTTAGTGCTAGGTCTAAATAAAAAAGAAATACAACTCTAATTCTTCACACTGAGTTTAAAGTCAAGTCTAGTCCGGTCAACGACTGTGACGTTTTATTTCATTGCAACGCACTGGGTAGGCTACCGTGGACTTTTCACTGATCAAACATTTTCTGTCTAGAACTAAGTTCTCTTATAATCGTTAAGGAAAGCTAAGCACCTTAAACTTGTATTTACGATTAACTGACATTTTATTCATTATAGGAAGCTACAAAATCTCTCTTCTGTCATCTTCTTTCTTTTTTTAAATATTGTTTCGTTCTTCTATTTCAAGGATAGTGGATAATGGAATAAGCAATCATGTGCTTCTTTTACATCCAGTCCCCATGTGCATGCAGTTTCATTTTGTTATCCGTTCTCACTGGCACATAATGGCCTACTCTTCTGAAATGTGGAAAGAGTTTAACGTGTGCTTCAGGCCAAAAGGTTTGTCGGTTTTTGATGTAAAAAAGTGCCCAGGCCTATAAGAAAATGTTGCAGTTCTTTGAAATGGTATGCTCAGAATGTAAATACCCTTGCAAGAGTGGAGGGGGGCAGGGGCAGGTGGTATGGGGTAGGGGCAGGATAGCCTAGTGGTTAGTGTTGAGCTCATGATCTGACGGCCTGGGTTCAAACCGTCACTGAGACACGCATTCGAGAGGACCCTTTCCCTAGAGTTTACACTGGCATTGAATCCACCGCCCCTACAGTTCTTCGGATGAGATTTGAAACTGAGGTCTTGTGTGTGAACACATGCTGA
>CM060326.1:40954506-40957006 GCA_030674155.1 Stramonita haemastoma | reverse complement strand
TACATATATATACATACGTGTGAGTTAAACAATTCCCAAGGACCACAGTGTTGTCAACAAACTCACTAAATATATGACGTCAATGGAAAAAAGTTCGTAATCAAATCGCTGGAAAAAAACCCTGCCCCCGCACAAAACCAAAGAAACATGCGAACACTACGCCCACCAAAATACAAAAAGATTACAAGCAAACACAAGCCAAACTATGCACACAAACAAACAAACAAAGAAAACAAACAAAACAAAAAAGATCCGCCAAGAAAAAAAACAAAACAAGCACACAAAACAGCCCTGCAATACAGGGCACATATTTCAGAAAAGAGCAGCCCGATTTCTCAACTATATAATGTCGGTTGCATGTAAGCATTCTACAAAACGACACACTGCTACAAAAAAAACAACGATGCAACTTGAGGATAAAGTACACACAGCAATTGAATAACTTCACCTTATGTGACAGGACCAGTACAGTGAAACGTAAAGATTGAGGCGAAAGCGCAAGGACACCGAATTCACATCTATACCATAGCGTTGTCAGTTATGTACGGGATTGGACCAGTGATAGATCTCTTCTGACGTATGTAAGTCATTGTGAAAGTCTAGGCATGCTGTGCGTATACAGATTCCAATGATCAGCTGTTTGATAAACATGTTTTTGTCTTTGCTTCCTAGTCCCTGTTGGGCCTGTCTATTTATACGCATGTAGTGTCATATTATCTGCAACTTCAGTACAGCTGTGTTTTTTTTTCTAGTTACTTTTTTTTTTTGATAACTCGTATGTCACAGTTCTGAACGGTTCGTGCACGTTTTGTTTTGTTTGTCGTTTTATAGGGATGATGCAAGACTGTGTATGTATGCATGTATGTCTGTATTGGTCAATGGGAGCGCACAAATTAAAACTTGTTCCACTTTTAGGAAGATAAGGCCATTATGTGCCGGTGGGAATAGATGATAACATTTACAAAACATCATATGCACGAGGGACTGGATGTAAAAAAGGACATGATTATTCCATTCTCCTCAAAATCAAAAAGATAAGTAAAAAAAAAAAAAAAAAAAAAAAGTCCTTTTATGTGTCTGTCTTTCTACATGTGTGTGTGTGTGTGTGTGTGTGTGTGTGTGTGTGTGTGTGTGTGTGTGTGTGTGTGTGTGTGTTTGTATTACACCCCTAAACCTGCCATCTGAGTACACAGCAGTGCTTGTAATTTCCAAGGAAAATTATGAGGAATTCTTTGCGCTTGTGGGTTCACAAATATTTTGCACTTAACCAGTTACTGGTCCGTTTTCACGTCTGTCATGGGACAACTTTTATCAAACGAACACTGCTTCTTTATCCAAAGACCTGCCAACAGTGAGAAAATATGGTGGCACCTCTGTACACAAGAATCCAAGAGGACGTCAGAATACTGGAAGTACGTTAGTTCTCCACTAATGAAGTAGCATTGCCATGTTTTCTCCATGGTGGCGCTATGACGTAGGGGGTCAAATTCCAAAGGAGTGCCGGAACAGCTGATGTGACGTCAGACCATAGATTTGTACGTCAGCTTCTACAGAGTGCGGGCAGACGTAATTAATTGTACGCTCGCTAACATTTGGTTCATAAGGCTCATCTCGCTTTTCTAGCTTCTGTTCTTGCTGTAATGTTTGTTTTTATGAAGCTCGTGTTTACAAAGAGAGACTTATGGCAAACTTCTAACACACCTGCCTCCCTTTTGTCCTTTCCAACTATTTTCTTTGTCCAACTTTGCTCTTTTCCTCCTTAGCTCCAGTCTTCTGGCTATATCTGTTAAAAAAAACACACCAAAAATCATTAGATCTGAAGGTTCTACAACCCCTCGTGAACATAATACGCCCCAAACAGCAGACTGCTGGAACCCTCTCATACCCCTTCCTACCCCTCTACCCGCTTCTATCCTAGTGCGAAAAAAACGACACATTAGTATAGATTGGCATACTTGAGTACCCCATGCTGTTAATTAGCTGGAATTAACAGCCCCATGATTATCAACAGCAGTCATCACAGCAATGATTGAGAAAGGCACTAACAGCTACACACTTAGCTACCCATAAAATGTGTTAGCCTTTTGATTTCGTTTGCCTGCTTGCCTTGTAAAGCTAAATCTGTAGTATTCAGTCGATCTAAGGTGCTTGAAATGGGTGATGGCTCTGTTTTGACTGGCTTGAAGAGATATTTACGTACGGTGTTTGTTTTGTGTAAGTGGAAATAACATTATGTGTATTCCAACCCTGCCCAGCATATAGATCTTAAGAAATGTGCTTGATCTTTTAGCTGAACCTATATCCTACCTGCACCCCACCTATTGTCACATGTGTAGGCATATGTATGTATGTATGTATGTATGTATGTATGTATGTATGTATGTATGTATGTATGTATGTATGTATGTATGAATGAATGGATGGATGGATGGATGGATGGATGGATTTATGGATGGATGGATGGATGGATGGATGTTTGGATGTTTGTATGTTTGTATGT
>CM060326.1:40952414-40954406 GCA_030674155.1 Stramonita haemastoma | reverse complement strand
ACTGTTTTGACTGTTTTTCTTTCGAGCGCGCGCGCGCGCGCGCGCGCGTGCGTGCGTGCGTGCGTGTGTGTGTGTGTGTGTGTGTGTGTGTGTGTGTGTGTGTGTGTGTGTGTGTGTGCATGTGTATGCGTATTTGTGTGCATATATAATTATGTTTCTCAAATTTGCACACATGTTGCATACATACAACTGTACACACTTGAATTGTATGTGTATCCTCAAACACTTATGTAGGAAGCACACATACCTCTTGAACACCCGTGCCCTTATCATGAAAGTAACGCAAGCCTAAAAAGTATGCCAGCAAAAGAAAAACTCGTGTGAGGTGAACCTTTTTTTTTGTTCTTTGTCTGGCTAGCTATCGATAGAATTGCCACCACCGCCACCATTATCGCTACTACTGGTGTTACTACTGCTGCTGCTGCTGCTTTTGACAGGTGGAGAGAACAAGTTGATGGAAAAGGAACAAACAGGTGGACCACTTAGTAATTGATAGCGTTGATAGGCACCGTCAGCATCATGAACCTGTTTCCTCTACAAGTGCTGGTGTCACGGAGTAGGGGATACGTTCTCCTTCCAGTTCTGTTGGCCCTCTCTGTTGAAAGAAAAAAAAAGAATAAGAAGCAAAGCAAAACGTACCAACAAAGAAGTGCCCCCCCCCCCCCCCCTTCCAAAATAAAAGAAAAAAGAAAAATACAAGATTTATACACCCCATGCCCTTTCTACGACCTTAATCATTTTTGCTTTATATTTTGGGTAGTTGTTGCTTACCCCCCCCCCCCCCCCCTTTCTCTAGGACAGTTCGTCCATGTGGATTACCTCTTGAATGCATCAAATTAATCTATAGCTCGCTATTAGCATATCTGTTTTATTTTTTCCCCTTTGCTATATTTATCGTTTGAACAATTCGCATTCCCAGTCAATCCAGTCCAAGTGTCCCACTTGTGTGGCTAATGAGGTAAGTCTAAAGGTTTCCAACCCTCATTTTGTATTGTGTTCCTGTGCAACATCATTCTGATGTCACCCTACACGGCCTAGATCAAGGCCTGATGACAAAATCTTCGCGCGTGATAATAAAGCTGTCTTCTAACATCTAAAATGTAATCGTCAAAAGACACAATCTTCACCCCACTATTTCCCCCACTTTTGTTTAGTTGTGTGATTTTTTTTTCTTCTTTCCATATTAAAATTTTGTTTTGGTTTACTTTTTTTTAATCTTTTGCTCACATTTTCTTTTAACCACAGTAGATTTGACGCATCATCCAAAACAATCCGGAGGGATGAGTTTGTTGGGGAAGAAAACAACCAGGTGTGTACAGTACTGGCACCTGGCAGTATCAGACTGGAGTACAGTGCATGGATGGCATGAGAACATAATAGGGGGCCGGGTGGGCTACAAAATGGGTCAGGATGGGGAAAGGAGGAAGGGGGGAGGGAGCGGAGGTTTCATGGGTGGGGAGGAAGGTAAGTGAAGATGGAGAAGGATCAATATCAGTATAATTGTTGTGGTGCCAAGTGGCCAACTCACGTATGATGTCGACACGGATTCTAAGAAGATGGCCTAATTACTGGTTTGACCTCCTTAATGCTTGTTAGGTCGTGGGGTATGACCTGTCTAATTTTTGTTCATTCGCTTTCGTTTCTTACTCTCTTTCTTTTGTCTTCATTTTTTTATCATTTGCTATCTTTCTTTTGGTATTTTTCTTCTTCTTTACTATATGTCAGTCTACCTCTATTTATTTTTTCTCTCCCACTGTCCATCCATCCATCAGTCGGTCCCTAGATCAGGTATACACTCAACCACGTTGTTAGGCAAATTGTCGTTTTCGCTGTCTTTCTCTGTGATGGGAGTGTTTGTGTATGTGTTGTAAGTAAAGGTGTGTATGCACGAGTGATTGTGCAAGCGCGTACGTACGTACGTACGTACGTACGTACGTTTGTATGTATGTATGTATGTATGTATGTATGTATGTATGTATGTATGTATGTATG
>CM060326.1:40942414-40949914 GCA_030674155.1 Stramonita haemastoma | reverse complement strand
GCGTGCGTACGTGTTTGGTTGCATGTGTGTGTATGTGTGTACGTGCGCGTGTTTATATATATATATATATATATATATATATATATATATATATATAATATAATATATATATATATATTATATATATATCTGTGTGTGTGTGAGTCTGTCTTTCTGTCTGCGTGCTTGCTCGTATGATCGTGCGTACGATGCGTACGTGCGTAGTATAGTCACTGAGTAAGCCCAACGCGCTATCTCTGAACGTAAATGATGCCATTGTGGAACTCGGTTGCTTCTCCCACACATCTCAATCCACAGAGATAGTAAGGCAATCAGCCACACCAACACGAGGACAGACAGACAGACAGACAGGCAGGAATGTAGTAAAGAAACGGGTATGTAGAATGTTCTGTGTAAAGAGCTGTACTGCCTCATTACGGCAACAAAGAAAGAAAGATGGAATGAAAAAAAAAAACCAAGAAAGAACGAAAGAAAAAAAAAAGAGAAAAAAATATCAGAAAGGCAGAATGAAAAAAAAAATCGCCTGATTATGCTGAACAAGATATAATAAAGAAGATAAAAAGAAAGAGGGACAGACAAAAAATAGGTATACTAAGAAATGAGAGAAAGAAACATAGAGAAAGGTAAGAGAGCAAACAGAAAAAAAAACCTAAAAGCAAAAAGCCCACCAAATATGCAATAAAAAAGAAAGAAAGAAAAAAAAAGAGAAAGAAGTTATAGAACGTAGAGAAAAAAAATACATAGGCAGACATACAGATAGACAAACAGATTGACGAGCATACAGAATGTTCAGTGGAGTGTATTTCTTTTAACTTAAATTCACTCAAGAAAGACCCATCATTTTACAGTACTAGATCACTAAATGAATCAGTGTATTTTGGCTAATGATTCACAGGACTGTACCCCTTCTACTCTGCAAAACTAATTTCTCTATACTACTTCTATCGGTCTGTAGATCGGTGGTCTAGAGGTAGGGCGCCTATCTAGAAAGCGAAAAGTCCGGGTTGGAGTGTGCGGTGGTTCGAATCCCGTTTCGGCCCCAAACTTTCCTCCCGTCCATTAGAACATGAGTGGTGGTCTGTGTGTTAGTCTTTCGGACGAGATGATACACCGAGTTCCCGTGTGTTACACATCATTATTTAGCGCACATTAAAAAAAACCACGGCAACAAGAGGGTTTTCCCTGGCAAAATTATGTAGAGAAAAGTCATTCTGATAGGGAAACAAATACAACTGCAGACAGGAAAAACAAACACAAAAATGGGTAGGCGCTGCACTTGTGGCGACGTGCTCTCCCCGAAAAGAGCAGCCCGAATTTCACGCAGAGAAATCTGCTCTGACATAAAGTGGTATAAAGAAAGAAAGAAAGAAAGAAAGAAAGAAAGAAAGAAAGAAAGAAAGAAAAAAAGAAAGAAAGAAAGACAAAAAGAAATAAAGCTTATCATGTCTTAACACCATTGGGATTTTGCTATTTTCATACCATGTTCAGTACAGTACTTCAATGAAACAGTGTTTGGGGTTTTGTTTTGAAAATAAAACAAAAAGGTATTCTGAACTTGTCAACTGAGAAATAAATGATTTCACGTGAACCGAAAATATTATCTGTGGGGGTCTTGTGATGATTTTTCAGTAGGTATCACCTTCATCAGCATTACACACACACACAAACACACACACACACACACACACACACACACACACACACACACACACACACACACACACACACACACACACACACACACACACTAACATCAATACACACCTACCACCACCCCCTTACACACATAAACGCACACCTACCCACCCACACACATACACACAAACAAACACACACACATAAACGCACACCTACCCCCACCGCCCACAAACAAACAAACACACACACACACACACATACATACACACACATACACACACACACACACACACACACACACACACACACACACACACACACACACACACACACACACACACACACACACACACACATACACACACGTGCCTGCGCGTAATAAACAAAAAACAACAACAAAAACAAAACAGAGTAGGGATCATCATTCTCTGCTCCGTTGCTTGATAACAGCTGTATAAGATTGCTCCGTGATGCAGATAAAAACAACAACAATCACTGCCCACTGAAAATTGCCGTAGTGCGCTCCTGGAATTACATTTCTTGACATTTTACTCCCACTGGGTCAAGCGACCCGTTACTTGATTCTTTTTAAGACGCCAGTATCATTATCCTCATCCTCATCATGTGTGTGTGTGTGTGTGTGTGTGTGTGTGTGTGTGTGTGTGTGTGTGTGTGTGTGTGTGTGTGTGTGTTGTGTGTATGTGTGTGTGTGTGTGTGTGTGCGCGCGCGCGCGCGCGCGCACGTATGTGTGTGTGTGATGCACAAATGTTTTTGCGTATGTGTATGCTATTATGGCTGTAAATATACACGCGCTTGCCTAGATATTAAGTGTACACATCTGTGTATGCTTCTTTAGATTGACCATACCACTGTTTTTATACAAAAAGATCGGAAATTTTACTGCCCATTTTATTTCAGCAGATTTTTCTCTTTGTTTAGTATCTTAATATCAATTCAGCAGTTGCAAAATTAAAATTATTTCGCTCCTTTGCCTTCTTTCTTCTGTCTTTCACTTAGCAGACATTTTGTAGGGTGTACAGAATAATCTACCTTCAAGGACACATCTTTGAGAAGCGAGATGGATATGTTTACTACTCTCAGTGAGATTCACATTAACTGTCTGTGACCAAGGATGTCTCTAAGCGTTGTTTTGCTCTCTACGTTCACAACCGTCGTTTCTGCAAACACAAGTCCTCCGTTCTCTAGAGTTGTTTTTTTCCCACTGTATATCCATCTCTTTCTTATTCTTCTCGATTTCGTTCTTTCTTCCGCTTCTACATCTAATCTATAAAAGCGAATATGCTTTCGTATTAGCACTCCATCTACCTGTCAGCCTGTGTTTAGAGCTGTCTGTCTGTCTGTCCGTCTTCCTTTTCCTCCTTGTACAACAAACGTCACCCGCATGGCACGCGAGATACGGGAACGAAACAAAACGGCACATTGCGTCACAACAATGGTTGTTTCTTCTCAACCAATCAGCTGCGAGGAAAATACGCCAGCGCGCGTCTCGTCTGCTTCCCTGCGGCTATATGAGCAGACGTGCATCTCTGCTGAACTCAAACGTCGATGAGATTCTTCTACGCTTCCAACGCTCGAATTGAGAACTGACAGAAACCAGAAAACCTAGAACTTTGCTCATAATATTTTGCTTTTTGCTTCGTTGGATGATCTTCCAAAGTTAACGTCTGAAGAAAGTCAGAGATTTGGATCCACTCGTGTCTAAGAGTATATTGGTAGTTGCTTTATCACAGAAACTGGTATTCTCTCCTGAGTTGTGGCTTGCTGCCAGACAAGCAGTGTTACCAGAGCACGTGCAGCGACTGTCCTTGAACGTTATCGATCGATCCAAGAGGCTACGGAGCTATCACACACTTTTTGGACTTTGATTTAAGGTGAGGGTTTGTTTTGTTTGTCTGTTTCTTTCTTTCTGCATGTCTATATGTCTGATTTTCTCTCATTCTTTTCTTTCTTTTCTTCTCTTTCTTTTTTATTTAACTTCTTTTTCTTTCTTTCTCTTTTTTCTTTCTTTCCTTTCTTTTCGCTTATTTTCTGTCTTTCTTCTTTCTTCCAAGTTTCTTTTTGATATTTTACTCTTTTTTGTGGTCCTGTTTTTTTCATTCATTCTTTCTTTCCTTTCCTTTTTCTCTTTTCTTTTTTCTATATTTTTCATTTCCTTCATATTGATATTTTCTTTCTTTCTTTCTTCTTTTCTTTCTTTCTTTCTTCTTTCTTTCTTTCTTTCTTTCTTCTTTCTTTCTACTTTCTGTCTGCCTTTCTTTCTATCTTTCTTTCTTTCTTTCTATCATCATTGTATACCACATTCCTTCATGGCAGAGTTCTCTGTTTGACATTACTTTAAAAAAAGGTCTTTCTCTGTAGGGAAGAGCGGGTCACCACAGGAGAAGCACCTTTTATCATTTTCTGATGATTTATTTTTTTATCAGTCTGTGTACTTGCTTCCCTCGCGTTTTAGTATTTAGCCAGGGACAAATTCTCTTGCTAGCCATGGATGTGGACAATTCTTTTATCACCATGCGTTCTTTTTTATACGTTAGCTGTATGTTATAATACGATCTAGTTTTAGAGAGAGAGAGAGAGAGAGAGAGACAGAGAGACAGAGAGAGGGAGACAAGAGAGGGAGACAGAGAGAGTCAGCAGATCTGGTTGTAAAGCCTTAAAGACACGCGATGCGAGAATTGCTTTTTGTCTGGAATCGGTCACTTGACCTTGAATCTCTGTATTTTCTGTTCTCTTTTTTTCTTGTTTTTCTTTCTTTCTTATTTGACTTGATTTCTTTTTTTTGTTTTTCTGTTTTTTTTCTTTTCTTTTTTCTTTCTTTCTTTCTTTCTTTCTTTTCTTTCTTCTTTCTTTCTTTCTTTCTTTCTTTCTTTCTTTCTTTCTTTCTTTCTTTCTTTCTTTCTTTCTTTCTTTCTTTCTTTCTTTCTTTTCTTTCTTTCTTTCTTTTCTTTCTTTCTTTCTTTCTTTCTTTCTTTCTTCTTTCTTTCTTTCTTTCTTTCTTTCTTTCTTTCTTTCTTTCTTTCTTTGTTCTTTTCTTGCTTGTTTGTTTTCTGATCAGCGTTTGTTGTATTTATCTTTTTGTTCCTTCAGGCATTCACTCTCTATCAGATGTTCTTTTGTTTAAATAATAAAGCACACCCCACAGGCACGAAGAAATATATCCTCTTGCAAAGTACACTCTCTGTGCATGGTCTGAATATAGATGAATATTTGATGAGGAGGGAAAAGGTTGTTTGTTTTCCTGATATAACATCTTAAGGATAAAGACACACTGACGTAAAAGCTTTATGCATCTACATGCAAAATAAAACATGAATAATAAAAACCATTCTTTCTGCTTTTTACAGAAACAAGTCCAAAAACTCTACCACCCAACCTTCAAAAGAAGTGAACTCCATGCCCTTAGAGACGACACCTTTCTCCAACACCATCACCACCCTCACCATGCCTCAGTCCACACCAGCCACCACCACCCCCTCTCTCTCCACCATGCCCATGAACCACAACAAGAACCTGGCTCCAAACAGTCACAACTCCAACATGGAGCGCTACGAAATCAAGTCCGGGAAGCTGCTCCTCCAACATCGCCTGGGCTCCAAGACCACCTGGCTCCCAGTCTTCGTCAGGGTGTACAAGAACACCTTCGAGCACTTCGCCGTCGTCAGCAGGGACCAGGCCATCTCTGTGCACTCCACCTACGTCAATCTGAGGACCTCCACCTGCACAGACTTCGAAGATTCCCCTACAGGGTTCAAAGTTATCCAGAACAATTACGAAGGCACGGTGATCACCTTTGATGCTGGCAACAAGGTCATGGTGTCAGACTGGGTGGATGCCTTCACCTGTACCACTCCGCCCTGTTCCCCCACCCAGGCAGGGTGTCATCCGCGCTCTCTCCCGCCATTCCCCGATCTCCGATGATGCCTTCCTTGCCTGAAGTGGACGAGGAGGAATGAACACTTGGTTTTATTTAAAAACAAATGTTTTGAACTCATTTTCCCCACATTCCAAATTTGGAAATGCAGATTTATAAAGGCAGGGGTTGACCCTAGGGTTTCAACGACTCTTTACTCTCTTTGAGCTGAGGTCTGCCTCCTTGATGGTCGTCTCTCTCTAGCTGGAAGGGTCTGGCACCTGCCTCTGCTGAAAACTGTTGGCTCAATCATTGAGCGACCTCGCAAGGTCCAAGACTGTTGATTGCAGACAGATAGAATGGCCACGATCTGTTGTGATACTGCATGCCTTCTATGGGCTGTGTTGTTAGACTTCACAGCAGTGAAGCTACATACATTCACTGTACTGACTCAGTAAGGGTGATGCAGGAAAGGATCTCATCAAAAAAAAAGGACAATTACGTAGATTTTTGTCTAGGTGGTCTAATCTGCAAAAAAGAAAAAAAAAATGTTCTGGTGAACAAGCTATGTGCTGAGGCAAATGTTGACTGTTTTAAAGTTTAGAAGTGCGTTGTGTTAAATTCAGGGAAACGTTTTCATAGATGGATGGTTTGATGTAGGTTGTTTCTGATATACATATATATATATATAAATATATATATATATATATATATATAAATATATATGTGTGTGTGTGTGTTTGTGTGTGTGTGTGTGTGTGTGTGTGTGTGTGTGTGTGTGTGTGTGTGTGTGTGTGTGTGTGTGTGTGTGTGTGTGGAGAGAGAGAGAGAGAGAGAGAGAGAGAGAGAGAGAGAGAGAGAGAGAGAGAGAGAGAGAGAGAGAGAGAGAGAGAGAGTGTTTGGGGTGGGGTGGTGTTGTGTGGATGAAAATTGTTTGAAAAAAAAGAAAGAATGAATGTTGATTTGAATATGGTATATGACTGTTTCCTAACTTTCTATTGACACAATTTGAAGCTTGTTGCTGGGATATGCCAATGTGTTCATATTTGCTGTGTTCTTTATATGATGTAAGTGAAATTGTGATACCGATTTTGAAAAAAAAGTTATTTAACGTGTGATGCTATTACAAGGTTATATACAATGTATATTTCGTGTTGGATATGATTGAAACTGTACGTGTATGTCATATCTACTGGATAAAAAAAAAACAACGGAATCACACCAGTGCCTGAAATATTACAGAAATCTTTTAAAAGTCATTCCTACTGATACAGATTACTTGCTCACTCTTCTTGTGGACAAAACAACTTTTAGCTTAAGACATTTATCTACCTTTCGATAACGACGTATTATGTCTGTGACTTTCTTACCTGTGCCATTTTATACAAAATCGGTTCTCAGGCTGCGTTTTGGATTCATTATCGTCTTTTAGGAATTAGCCTGCGCAGATTTAGCTTCTCTCCTCTCTCTCTCTCTCTCTCTCTCTCTCTCTCTCTCTCTCCTCCTCTCTCTCCTCTCTCTCTCTCTCTCTCTCTCTCTCCTCTCTCTCTCTCTCCATCCCTCCCTCCACTCTCTCTCTCTATTTAGAGTAACAGGCTTTTCTAAATTTAAAAAAGTCCCGCTTTAGAGAATGGAACAAAAGAGAGCTTAGATACAAACTTGGTCAGCCGGAGAGAAAAAATAGAAGGGGCACAATGTAAGGGAAGGGGCATAAGAAGGAGGGGAGGGGGGGAAGGAGAAAACAGTGGCTACAGAATGTGGAAGGACAAGAAATGGACGCACATGACACCATGTCCGTCACACATTCGTCCCCCTCTCCCCTTAAAAAAGCCCGTTAAAAAAACTAACACTCGCAAGTGATGTGAACGGGGGGAGTAAAGAGTGTGTTCCCACCAAACACTGTGTGTTTTGGGCTGCCATGGTTGCTGCTAACTAACAAGGAAGTTGGCTTAGCACTTCCAAACGACACTAAAATAGCCCCCCTTTTGCT
>CM060326.1:40924914-40934914 GCA_030674155.1 Stramonita haemastoma | reverse complement strand
CATTTTTTTTTAATTAAAAAGAAAACAGCGATTGGCATACACTGTGCGGGAGACAAGAGTGCATCTTCTGGGTGAAACCAAGGGTGTTAAACAAGGGAACGCCCAACAGCAACAAGAGGAGCTACCTGTACTCACCTTTTCGTCTGTCGTACGTTGACATTTAGCTACATCGATTTTTGTTTTTGTGCACCGTTCGCAATGAGGTGAACAAAGTGTGACTTTGTCAATACACCGCTGATGAAGAATTGTTTGCAAGGCGTGTCAGGTTTCTCTCTCTCTCTGTCTCTCTGTCTCTGTCTGTCTCTGTCTGTCTGTCTGTCTCTCTCTGACTCTCTCTGTGTCTCTCTGTGTCTGTCTGTCTGTCTGTCTGTCTGTCTGTCTGTCTGTCTCTCTCTGTCTCTGTCTCTGTCTCTGTCTCTCTCTCTCTCTCTCTCTCTCTCTCTCTCTCTCTCTCTCTCTCTCTCTCTCTCCAGGCGGTTTCAGCATCATGGAGTGCATAAGGCGTGGATGTGTCACCACAGACCAGTTTATTAGGTTTGATGATGTCATTTGTCATTGTGTCTACCCCTGGCTGATTGGTTTGGGTGGTTCCATGCTTCTGCTTGTTATCTGTTTGTCTGGCAGTCTGTATCACTACCCGACTCCCCCATCCCCCCCTCTCTCTCTCTCTGTGGTGGTTACTTCCTTCTGCTTGTTATCTGTTTGTCTGGCAGTCTGTATCTCTTCCCCCCCCCCTCTCTCTCTCTGGTGGTTATATGCTTTTGCTTGTTATCTGTTTGTCTGGCAGTCTTCATTGCTTCTCTCTCTCTCTCTGTCTCTCTCTGTCTCTCTGTCTCTGTCTGTGTGTCTGTGTGTCTGTGTGTCTGTGTGTCTGTGTGTCTGTGTGTCTGTCTGTCTGTCTGTCTGTCTGTCTGTCTGTCTGTCTGTCTGTCTCTCTCTCTCTCTCTCTCTCTCTCTCTCTCTCTCTCTCTTCTTTCTCTCTCTCTCTCTCTTCTCTCTCTCTCTCTCTCTCTCTCTCTCCTCTCTCTCTCTCTCTCTCTCTCTCTCTCTCTCTCTCTCTCTCTCTCTCTCTCTCTCTCTCTCTCTCTCTCTCTCTCTCTTTCTCCCCCCTTATTAATTTTATATGCTGTTTCAGGTTGAGAGCATTGGGTTTCCATGCTAACAAAAATGGTTCCAGACTGGGACACCCATACGATAATCATGTCCATAATGTGGTCATAATGTTGATGATGAAATACATTTTTTCGTTTCAATGTAAGGTGTATTAAACTATACGTAATAAACATAATTTTTTCAAGCCTACAAACAGCAGGGATTCAAAATATTGTTTATATAGTTTGTCGTCTGAAAATGAACATATAATTAAATCTGTAGCTGATGTTCATTGCAAAGATACAGAAACTAAGACAAATCCATGTCAGCACCAATTGATTCAATATGTAATGATATAGTCACTTTAAAGAGTGCTATATCTCAAGTAAGCCAGTTTAAGAAATATTGATATCACATTAATTTGAACGGATTGTCAAATCGAAAAGTGTTATTTCATTTCAGTTTGATTTTTCTTTTCTTTTCTTTGTATGTACTAGGTGATTTGTAACTGTAGAGACGTCAGTGTTAATGTTCGTTTAATATAAATGAATCGATGTTTCCTTTTGCTCGACTTAATTATACTGATCACGTATTTTATTTTTTGTTTACTGTTTCACAAAAAAAAATATTGGTGCTATCTCCCTTGTTAAAAGGTACAGTTGGGTAATGACAATAAATTGTTTAATGTCAAAGCCTCTATGTCTCTGTCTCTCTCTCTCTGTCTGCCTGTCTGCCTGTCTGTCTGTCTGTCCGTCTGTCTGTCTGTGTGTCTGTCTCTGTCTCTGTCTCTCTCTCTCTGTCTCTGTCTGTCTCTCCTTCTCTGCCCTGTGACAAGGAGCAAACCGGCAGCGCACACTTTGAATCAGCCGTGAAGAAAAACCATCGTTTATTCGTTACCACGCTAGTAACTGGGCTGACAACAGCTGTGGAGTCTGCGTTGACTGCCCTGTTAATCTGCAGCTCCGTTTAGAGTTAGAGGACCTTGAGAAGACCAGTTATAGACCCCCCCCCCCTCTCTCGTTCCCATATAGGGTGACCCTCCCTAGATCCACCATTACATCATTCAGACCTACACGCCCTATGCAGTCCTTAACATGCCGCCAGCACCTTTTGCTCTTTTTATTTATTTCGCCATGTTTTTTTGCTTTTTTTAAATACAAAATTGGTGCTAGCGTGGTTTCCATGTCAAAGTTTTGCTTCACAGTTGGTTTTGTACATGACGTAAATTTTGAAACAAATTGCATATTCCAATGAATCACAAGACCCCTGCTGTATGGCTGGTAAAGCTTTAGCATGCGTAGTTTTGTTCATTGTTTTTGCTTTGCCAAAGAAGTAACAGCAATCGATCATATTTTGCACTACTTGTGTTTGTTGCAGCTGTTGAACCATGATCTGGAATCAATGTCATAATGATTATCTGGGCGGTTGAAAAATGGTTTTCTTGTCCTAGAGAATACGTGTTGTGTCCTGTCCCCTTCCCACTGAACCCTTGCCAATGGGCTTGAAATTACCATTGTCATTTTTTTCTCTTCTGTTTATCTATCTCTCATTCACACCCTCACATCTTACTGCCTCTTGCAACATTGTAATGTGCAAGTGACAAAGGAAGAAGAGAACCAAGTGCAGATAAAGAAAAGCCTGCATGGATATAAGTGTGCAGGTAAGCAGCCAGCTTATAAAAACGTCAAAGCACTAGCAAGTGCACATATACACAAATACAAATTATACAAGCATGCAACATTGCACGCGCGCGAGCACGTTTACACAGACACATGCACGCACGCACGCACATATGCACACACGCCTACATGCACCCACGCACGCATACACACACACGCATGCACGCTGCCACAGTCGAACGCACACACACCAACGCATGCGCACAAACAAACAGACATACATACACACACACGCACACACGCATGCATGCACGCTCCCAGACACCCACGCATGCGCACTAACACACGCACACACAAATCTCACACACACATACACACACACACACACACACACACACAAATAGACATCCTTAATTTTTGTTTACTCAAGTTAATCTATTTTCCTTTGCTTTGTTCCAGCAGCAGCAGCAGCAGCAGCAGCAGCAGCAGCAGCAGCAGCAGCAGCAGCAGCAGCCAGCAGCAGCAGCAGCAGCACCAATAGCAGCGGTGGTGGCAATTCTATCGACAGCTAGCTAGACAAAGAACAAAAAACTGGTTCACCTTACACAGGTATTTCTTTTGCTGGAATACTTTTTAGGCCTGTGTTACTTTCATGATGAAGGCACGAACATTTAATAGGTATGTGTGCCTCCCACACAAATCTTTGAGGATGTACATAGAATAAATTCAAGTGTCTACTTTTGTATGTAAGCAACAACTGTGCACATTATAGAACACGCATAATATGTACACAATATATACATACATACACGTGTTTATACACACACACATACACGCACGCACGCACACACATACACGCAAACTTACCAATTTTTTTCTTCGATAGTCAGGTATCAATTAAAGTGGAAAACTGAAGACTACTACTACTACTACTACTACTACTACTACTACTACTACTACTACTACTACTACTACTACTACTACTACTACTACTACTACTACTACTACAACTACTACTACTACTACTACTACTACTACAACTACTACTACACACATACAGTCTAATATCACAACTTGTGAAAAGACGTTAGATGAATTTGAACACACAGACACATTCTTGAATTTCTTTATTCAAGTTGATCAATTTTCCTTTTCTTTGTTTTTATGCATAGTTCTATGAGTTTCTGATTGTTAGATCTGTGTTTCCTTTTATCTTTTTTTCAGCTCTGCAGATCCACCGACATTAACTTTTACCTCACCCCCCCCCTCCCCATTTCCTGTCTAATATCACTCTCTAGTGGATCAAATTAAAAACGAAAAGTATGAACTAACGAAATCGCATCCGTTCTTAAGCGCACGAGCGTATGTATATAAAGAGAATTAACAAAGCATTATCAACAATGAAAACAATAACCAAACAAAACCAACCTAACCAAAAACAAAATTACAGATACACCATTTTTAAGTTAAAGAAATCAACACCAGAAACTAAGCACTTAACGAAAGACACGAAGAAGCAGAGAAAGAAAGAAAGACACAAACGACTCACATAAGAAAAGAAAATACTCGGATGGACTCGAAAATAGACACATTGTCCCCATTTTAAACTTGCCTATTTTGCATACAAATCGTTTTTCTTTTTAATTTAGCGTGTGTTAACTAAGAAAAGCGGTAACAAAAGAGCTCTGGAAAGAAAACTTGATTGTAAAGAAACAGAAGATAAACTAAACAACGGGATGGCAGAAGAAACAGTTATAAATAACAAAGAAATGAATAAAAGAAAGAATAAAAAAGAACGGAATGAATGACTGAAAGAAGACAGGACAGATAGGATAAAGAAATGATCAGAATAACAAAGACAGAGAGGACAAATGGAACGGAAAACAAAAGAAAGAAAGAAGGAAAGAAAGAAAGAATATGGGATGCATGCAAATATACAAAAAAGGAAGAAATCGACAAAGGTCAGGGAAAAATTGAATGCGCGCACGCACACACACACACACACACACACACACACACACACGCACGCACGCACGCACGCACGCACACACACACACACACACACACACACACACACACACACACACACACACACACACACACACACACACACACACAGAGAATACACCATGTTATAAGAGGGAAAAAAATAACAGCCACTGTATTTCTCATAATAAATAAAATGTGATCACTTTGCTACTTTATCTCAGCCGAGAGTGTGATGTCTATTTTAATGGCAATTTGAGTAAGAGAAGTGTGCTTTTTAGTCTCCAGCTTTATCTTTAAATAAATGCGACTTTGGTTTTGCTCCTTGTGTGGATTTTTGATGCTTTGTCGATTATGGTGGCTATATCCGAAATATCACTAGATAAAAATAGCCCCTGGTTTGGTCACACTGTCTGTTATTCTTTGTATCTGTGAATCCATTTCTAAAATTTAAGTTGTCTGTTTGTCTGTCTATCTGTTTGCCTGTATGTTAGTCTGTTTGTTTATAAATTGGTCTCTCAGAGCGATAGTGCCTCGATATTTCTTTATTTTTTCAAGACTCTTGATGGATTCGCTTGTGTTGCTGCTATTGTTGTTTTTGAAGTTGCTACTGTTGTTGGGGATGGGATAGCTCAGTGATCAGAGCACTTGCTTTTCCCACGCTAAAGTTCAGCAGCATCGAGCGCAATTACCTATTGGATGGGTGACCGTTTGAGCGCTTTGGCTTCAGTACAGTCCCCCAGTTCACCCTGTTGTAAATGGGTACCTACCCTATTTAGAGTCAGAAAGGGAGAAGAGATGGGCGCCACCCTCAATATGCTGGCCCCTAGAGAAGCTGAGGTCTCTCACATCCCGCTCTCCTACGACTACATAGGTTACGAGACACCTTTACCTTTTACTGTCGTTGGTTCTGTTTTTTGTTATCTGTTGTTTGTATTTTCTACTGTTGTTGCTGTTGTTGTTGATATTAATTTATTGTTACCTTTTCCGCTACCCTCTCTTCCGCAGCACTATGTCTCTTTTTGTTTCTTTTTTTGTCTCTCCGTCAGATTCAGATTCTGAGTGCTTGTCTGCGTATCAGTGTATGTGTCCGTGTATCTGTGTATAAGTGTATTTTTCTGTGTGTCTGTGTATCAGTGTATCTGTCCGTGTGTTTGTGTATCAGTGTATTTATCTGAGTGTCAGTGTCTATGTCTGTGTGTGTGTGACTGTGTATCAGTGTGTTTGTCTATGTATCAGTGTATTTGTCTGTGTGTCAGTGCATTTGTCTGTGTATCAGTGAATGTGTCTGTGTATTAATAAATTGTATGTATGGCAGTATATTTGTTTGTGTATCATTGTATTTGTCTGTGTATAAGTGAACTTGTCTGTATATATCAGTGTATTTGTCTGTGCATCAGTGTATTTGTCTTTGGAATAGTGCTTTTGTGTGTGCATAAGTGTATTTGTCAATAATTATGTTAGTAAATATGTGACGCTCCACCACGAAATGAGTCGCTTAGCACATTACCTAATTTTGCGCTAGGAGCCTTTAAAGGCAGGTGGGGGTCAAGTTGTCAATTTTGTGATTTTGATTGATTATTAAACTAGATCTGTTTATTTATCTTATAATGAAATATTAACGTATCATTTTTATTCCTTTTGCTTTTAAATGTGTTTTGAAAATACCAAAGCACTCATTCTGGCAACCTGTTACTAAAATAAACTTGACCGTTTCTCAGTTTGTCAAATCCTGCAGTCTATCATTTCAATTTGTAATAATGTTGCACAGAATTGTCCGATTTTCAATCTGTCTCTTGTATTTGATAGCCACTTTATTGCACATTAATAACATGTCAATAACTAAAAATCGACCTCATGTGCACTCCGTCTCATTATGTGGTGGAGCGTCACATATGTCAGTGTATCAGTGAATATGTCTGTGTATCAGTGAATTTGTCTGCGTTTCAGTGAATTCGTCTGTGTTTCAGCCGATTCGTCTGTGTTTCAGCCGATTCGTCTGTGTTTCAGCCGATTCGTCTGTGTTTCAGTGAATTTGTCTGTGTATCTGTGCATCAGTGTCTCTCCTTGGCCTTTCTTCATAGAGCTACTGCAACATAACAGAGTCAGAACATATGTTTTAACTCCAGGGGGAAAACATCTCCTGAAGTGGGTGTCTCAGTGGTGGCTCGAGCCAAGGCTCGAAACTGTTGGCCATCAAATCGCAAGCACAACATGAAGAGAGAGAGAGAGAGAGAGAGAGAGAGAGAGAGAGAGAGAGAGAGAGAGAGAGAGAGAGAGAGAGAAGAGAGAGAGAGAGAGAGAGAGAGAGAGAGAGAGAGAGAGAGAGGAGAGAGAGAGAGAGAGAGAGAGAGAGAGAGAGAGGGGAGAGAGAGAGAGAGAGAGAGAGAGAGAGAGAGAGAAAGACAGAGAAAGAGACAGAGAGAGAGAGACAGAGAAAGATACAGAGAGAGACAGAGAGAGAGACAGAGACAGAGACAGAGAAAGACAGAGATAGAGAGACAGAGAGAGAGAGAGACAGAGAGAGAGACAGAGAGAGAGAGACAGAGAGAGAGGCAGATAGAGAGAGACAGAGAGAGAGAGACACAGAGACAGACAGAGAGAGAGAGAGACAGAGAGAGACAGAGACAGAGAGACAGAGAGACAGACAGAGAGACAGACAGAGAGTACATCAGGTATTATAACGAAAAAAAAATCCACGTATATATAGATATATATCTTTGTGTTGTTTAAATAACCTCTATAATACAAACAATAGGAAAAAAAAAACCAACAACCACTTTGCCTCTTTATCACAGCCATGCCCTCGATGTCTGTTTGAAGGGCCATGTGAACAACAGCCATGTTTCGAATCTGATTTCAATCTGAAAATAAGTTGTTTTTTGCCCCCTGGATATCATGCTTTAGATAATGCAGTTTCAGTTTTGTTCTCTTTTTTTGTTGCGTTATTTTGATGCTTAGTCGATAACATTGACTATTTCTGAAATAACCCTCCGATATTGACACTCCTCTTGGTTTGTTCTCACTGCCAGGTGTTCTGTCTGTCTGTCTGTCTGTCTATTTGTCTGTCTAGCCTTTCTCATTTTCTGTGTGTTAGTCTTTTTGTCTGTTAATTGGTTTACTTAAATGTCTTGTCATTTCAATGTTTTCACACTGTTGTTGTTGTTGTTGTTGTGTTGTTGTTGTTTATTGATGTTGTTTGTTGCTGTTGTTTTTTGTTGTTGTTGTTGCTGCTTTTGAAGTACGTTGGTACAGTTTTAATGACCTCTCCCTCGTCTCTATTGACATCTCTCTCCTCTTAATGATCCCTCCCTCCCTCCTCTCTAATGACTTTCCTCTCCTCTTTAATGACCTCTCCCTCCACTCCAATGACCTCTGCTTCCTCTCGTATGATATATCTCTCTTCTCTTTAACCAGGATCCGTGTCTCTCTCTGTTTTCTCCTTTGCTTTAACGTCTGTACAGTTGTCTGTGCGTGCACTCTGTCCTTCTATCAGTCTATTTAAAGAATAAATAGTTTGCTGTCTAGACACTAATCTGATAATCTAGCTACCTTACCTTAGTGCAGATGACCGTAAAAGCTACAGAAATATTCAAAATCAAATTAAAATCAAATTCGTCATAGTTAGGGAATTAGAAAAGCTGAGACATGCGTTTTTAACATTCAGCCCTTGCCCTTAAAAAAGGGATATGCTTAACAAAAAAGCAGAAAACAGACCTGCTTAGAAAGAAAGGGAATTAAAAGAAAGAGCAATATCTAGCAGAAAAATAACACCCTTTATTGCCACATGGGTGTTGAAATTGCAATAACGCTCTTCAAAACATCCATGAGAGTCTTAAAGACTATCGTATATAAAGTATTTTAGAAGATATTTTATAAGTGTGTAATCACCAAAGTCTGATACTTGTTTGCGTAAAGCGTCTTTGGCACAGGTAAAGTCAATGATTCAATTGTTGTGTGTGAAAAACTCTTAGGTAACAACCTTTTGCTGTAAAACCTGGACAATCAGTACAATAGTGGGCTACTTTTCTTGCCTATGTGTAATCTTCTTGTAAATTTCATCATTTTTTTCTGAGTTTTATGCCTACCTACATATCAATGAATCAGTCAGTCCCTACAGCAGGATGGTCGTCGGGAAGAGAGAAGAGGCGTGTTGCGGTAAAGTTAAAGTTAAAGTCTGTCCCGAGCCTAAGGCTCATCAGGCCGGTGCTTATCCCGGTTTCTGTGGCGTTAAGCGACTGGGAGTCATAGACTCCCCCCTGGATAGGACGCCAGTCTATGGCAGGGTTAACCCCCAACACAAGGTTGGTACCCCTTTTACACCTGGGTGGGGTGAGAAAATAGCCGTAAAGTGCCTTTTTCCAAGGGCACAACGCCATAGCCGAAAGCTGGGATCGAACCCGCAACCTTTAGATTACGAGTCCAACGCCCTAACCACTAGACTACAGCGGCGGCTGTGTTGCGGTAGGTTTTCAGTTTTCTCCAGGCTGTTCTGTTCTCAGCCTTTTGCAGCAACACAGCCATGTCAAGGTCATTCCGATGCTGAATGTCCTTCATCGTGTTCTTCATCTGTCTGTCCCTGCATCCTCCTCCACTGGGTGCGCCCTGTAATACAGACATTACAAGTTAATATCATTTTGTTTGTTTTTGCGTTGCTTCTTATCTAAGGAAAAGGATAAAATGGATATATCAACAAAACGTGCAACCAAAGAGAAAAAGCACTAACAAAATACCAACGACAAGAACAACTGCAACGTAAACAATATAATTATACAATATATACTAAACCAAAACAACAGCAATGCCTCCACCCCTCCTCAAAAAGAAAATAGAAAATAAAGCTCCCCCCACCCTAAAACAACAGTAACAACAAGGCCCAAAATACATAAAAAAGGAAGAAGAATATAGGAGCATAAAATCCAGATTACGTTATTGATCGATGGAACACGTCATTCGGAAAGTAGATGACATAAAAGGACCATAAAATAGCCAGCTTCAAAAAGAATCCATCTATCGAGAACAAATGACTACAATATAGCCACCAGTAGCTTGAAAACAAGTATATGATCAAACTCACTTCGCTGAATAACCGCATGTGCGGCCCGCAGCAGCAGCAAAGCAGAAGAAGAAGAAGAAGAAGAAGAAGAAGAAGAAGAAGAAGAAGAAGAAGAAAGAAGAAGAAGAAGAAGAAGAAGAAAAATATGAAGGAGACGAAGGAGACGAAGGAGAAGAAGAAGAAAAGAAGAAGAAGAAGAAGAAGAAGAAGAAGAAGAAGAAGAAGAAGAAGAAGAAGAAGAAGAAAA
>CM060326.1:40906008-40909670 GCA_030674155.1 Stramonita haemastoma | reverse complement strand
TACAAATACATACATAATCATACATACAATACATACATACATACATGCATGCATGCATGCATGCATGCATGCATGCTGCCTGCCTGCCTGCCTGCCTGCCTGCCTGCCTGCCTGCCTGCCTACCTACCTACATACATACATACATACATACATACATACATACATACATACATACATACATACATACATACATACATACATACATACATACACATTCGTCTAATATCACTTCGAGTGAATAGACGTTAAATTGAAGACAAACAACAAACAACAATACATACACACATACACATAATTATACACATCCAATAGGAACCATACGCTGGACAAAATACCTATTAAGCTCAGAAGCACAGCCAGAATATTCACCGTTTCCTTTGGCAGCTGGTAAACTAAAGTTGGTGAAGGCTATAGTTGAGTAGATAAAGCATATATCACTTTCATCCCTTGACTCTTAAAAGTTCAAATCTCCGCAAAGGTGACTTGTGAAATTACGGGGGATGGTCTTTACTGTCTCCAGGGCCAACCTTAAACGCAGACCTCTTAGTACCTTCATTCCCTTCTTGTATAATGCACATGCAGAAAATAAACTTTAAATTTAAACTCTGGAATTTATGTCAGCGTTCCGTGGGTTACTGAAACATGAACAAGCCCAGCATGCATCGTCTAGTTGGAGAGGATTGGGCTCCATTAGGTTCAACTTGCCGCAGAGACACACAGCCTGGAAAATCTAGTGCAGTGTCCCAAAGACTACTCGGGTGGTAAAGGGAACATAAATGCATAGTAGAATTTTATGTTGGCCCTTGACGTTAACGACAAGGGTACAGTACTTTATACATAATTTTTCAACCTAATGGGCTACACCCACACATTACACTGTAAAAGAACGCTCTTTAGTAAAGGCTAAACGCCTCGTAAGTAGCGTTTGCACGTACACTTAGGAAAATATAATTATATTTGCCAGTACCCAAACGTATATCAGATAAGTATGCAAGTAGTAGATGCACACACTAATGCACATTCGTGAGCACATGTGCGTGCACAGTCATGCACACACGCAGTCGTGTAACACACACACACACACCACACACACACACACACACACACACACACACAGCGCGCGCACACGTGCATTTGATGGATGCCGCAGTTGTCATAGAAGGAGAAAGATGAGACAGACGTCTAGAAGTAGAGAATAAAGAAACAAACACTTTCTGTGGAGATCGGGTTTTACACTTAACGTCAACGTTAGTGCTTTATCTGTGACGAGTGATGTTCAAGTTAAAGGGAGACAATACTTTGTTTCTATTCACCAAATGATATGCTATTACTTCCCTTGCATCAGGAACTCAATCGAGTAACGAGTCAGGCGCGTGCGACACCACACACACACACACCACACACACACAACACACACACCACACACACACACAACACCACACACACACGTATGCACGCACGCACACAAAAACACGTACGCACGTGTGTGTGTGTGTGTGTGTGTGGTGTGTGTGTGTGTGTGTGTGTGTGGTGTGTTGTGTATTGTGTGTGTGTGTGTGTGTGTGTGTGTGTGTGTGTGTGTGTGTGTGTGTGTGTGTGTGTATGTGTGTGTGTGTGTATGTGAGGGCAGCCTGGCTCTAATACAAAGCAAGTTTGTCAGAAAGAAAGCGGCCAGGTACAGTGCAAGCAATAGCGCTTAGTAGTACACATTAATAATAACGATAATATACATTATGATGCACCACAGGAAAATGCAGGGCCGTCACCACATCCCCACACATAAAAAAGCGCACACACAAACAAACAAAATGCGCGCAACAATGCGCGTGTATGCCACACCCTATCCCCATGAAAAAAGGCAATTTCGATGAGACAAAAAAGGGCCGGTTTGTATCCCGTCCTACCCCGACTTTCCACAGAAACAGAGCCCAGGCCACATACAGAATGCTGTACTGTATGCATATACAATATACTAGTTTATTGGATATTATGTGGCCACGGTCTTTTGGCCACGTCACAGCCCGATGAGGCCCGCCTGGCTCAATTACACAGCAAGTCTGTCGGAAAGAAAGCTGGTACAGTGTAAGCAATAATGCCTAGTAGTACACATACTAATAATGATGCTATACAGTATGATGCACCACAGCAAAGTGCAGGGCTGTAGCCACATGCACACACATAAAAAAACACCCAAAAAAATTTCGAAAAGATTGGACCGTTTGAGTTCCTTCCATCCTGACTTTTGCACAATAACAGAGCCCATGGAACCAACAGAGTAGTCTAATGTTTGTGTACATAGTTTAATAGCCTATATCTTTGATACGTGTGGCACCGGTCGTGTGGCGACTCAACATCCCCGATGAGGGCAGCCTGGCCGATATAGCAAGTTTGTCAGGGGAAAGCTGGTACAGTGTTCGCAATAATGCCTAGTAGTACACATAATGATAATGCTAAAATACCATATGATGCACAAAAGCAAGTGCAGGGCTGTCTAAACGAGCATAGGCCTACAAACACAAACGAGTGCATGCTATGGGTGTAAGCATACCCCCCCCCCCCCTCCCAAGCAAAACAAAGACTCGACAAAATGTGACAAAAAAGGGTCGGTTCGATGTTCGTCCTACCCCAACATTTGCACAGTAACAGAGCCCACGGCACCAAGAGAGTGCTGTACTGCATACATATATACTTTACTAGCAACTTAGATATGCTTGGCACCGTTCTTGTGGCGACATTTAAGTCCCAATAAGGGTAGCTTGGCTAAAATGTATAGCAAGTTTGTCAGTAAGAAAGCTGGTACAGTGAAAGCAATTGGCCTAGTAGTAGACATAGCAATACACCCCCCCCAAAAAAAAAAAAAAAAAAAAAAAGAAGTTTTGGACAAGATGTGACAAAAAAGGGCCGGTGTGAGGCCCATACTGCCCTAACTTTTGCACAGTAACAGAGCCCACGGCACCAAGAGAATGCTGTATTGTGTGCAATAAACACTTTACTAGCAACTTCGATTCGCGTGGCTCCAGTCTTAGGGCAAAACCACAGCCCTAATAAGGACCACTTTGGCTCAATTTTATAGCAAGTTCGTCAAAAAAAGGCTCATACAGATTACTGATAATTCCAGGTAAGAGACTAATAATAATGATAATATACAATAAGATGAACCATTGCAAAGTGGCAGGTTAGGCGCCACATGCACACACACACACACACACACACACACACACACACACACAACACACACACACACACACACATTTGCATAAACAAACACAAGCAAGCCCCCTCCCCCCAAAGAAAAAAAGGCGCCACAAGATGTGACTAAAAGCGCCTGTTTGAGTCCCGACCTACACCGACTTTTGCGTAGTAATAGAGCCCACAGCATGAAGAGAGTGCTGTACTGCATGCTAAAACACTTTACTAGCATCCTTGATATGCGTGGCGCCGGTCTTGTGGTGACACCACAGCCCTGAAGAGGGCAGCCTTGCTCAAATATATAGCACGTTTATCGGAAAGGAAGCTGGTACAGTGTACACAAAAATGCCTAGTAGTACACATAATCGTATTGAAAATATACAATATGATGTATCACAGTAAAGTGCAGGATCGTCACCACATGCACACACATAAAAAAAACCGCACAAAAAAATAGGAACAAGCACATGCAT
>CM060326.1:40886008-40901008 GCA_030674155.1 Stramonita haemastoma | reverse complement strand
ATGCTATGTGCAGTTAGATGTGTTGATGGTAGGTCGTGTGTATTTATATGTAGAGTTAAATCATATGTATTAAATTTTAGATGTTTCACAAGTTGGTCGTATGTGTATTTAGATGCGTTTTATAGGTCGGTCCCATGTGTATGTGTTAGATTTTGTTCTTACGTGTGTTTAGATATTAAAGAGGTCAGTCTTATTTGTACTTACATGCGTTTTGGAGGTTGTTTTTTGTGTATTGAAATATGTTTTTAAGGTCGGTCTCAAGTGCATTGGCATTGCATGCATTTAGGAACTGGTTCATTTAGAGGTAGATGCTGTACGTATAAAGGGGTGCGTCTTAGAAAAAGGTGCTACAATATTTTGTATTCAGACGTTTTAGAGGTAATGTGTTTTTACATGTTTCAGAGGTCTGGCTTATGTGTATTTAGATGTGTTTTAGAGGTAGGTCTTTTGTGTATTTAGATGTGTTTTAGAGGTCGGTCCTATATGTGTTCATATGCTTTAGAGGTTAGTCTTGTGTGTATCCACACGCCTAAAAGGTCGACCTTATGTATGTTTTTATTTGTTTGAGAGGTTGGCATTTTGTGTATTTAGATAGTTTCAGAGGTCGGTTGTCTGCGTATCGTGTTGGATTAGCGTTTTGTATTCTAGGGTCGATATTATGCTTATGTACGGGTCGGTCTTAAGTGGATTTTATCTTGTACCACTTTACGTCACAGCAGATTTCTCTGCGTGAAATTCGGGCTGCTCTCCCCAGGGAGAGCGCGTCGCCACAAGTGCAGCACCTACCAATAATTATTACTTTTTTATATATACAGCCCCGAGCCTCCCTGGGGACTCCAACTCCCTAATTTTTCCTCGGGGATGGCGTCTTATCACGACACCCGTGTGCACGCTGTTTTTTTTTTTTTTTTTTTTTTTTTTATATTGTCATCCGCTCCTTCCGGCACACAATGGCCTGCTCTTCCAAAAGGCAGAATGGGGTTTTAACGTGTGCGCAAGATGTTCTGCGTGCGTTTGCACACGGGGCCTCGGTTTATAGTCTCATCCGAATGACTTTGACATTCAGTTCGATTTTTTTCTCGTCAAACTGGGAATAATGGGCGAGGGTGGGAATCGAATCCAGAACCTCTCGGCTTACTTGTAGGCAGCGAACGTCTTAACCATCCTGCCACCTTCCTTCCTATTTAGATGCGTTTTAAGAGGTAGGTGTTATGTGGATTTAGATACATTTTAGAGGTTGGTCTTGTATTTATGCGTTTTAGATATTGGCCTTACGCGTTATATGTTTCAGAAGTTGGTTCTATGCGTTTCTGTATGTTTTAGAAGTTGGCACAATGTGTACGTTTTAGATATTGATATCTGTTTATAGATGATTTTGAGGCCAGTCTTGTGTATTTATTGTTTCAGAGGTCGCTCCTATGGATATTTAGTTATTTTAGAGGCCCAGTGTGTATTTAGATGTGCTTTAATGTAAGGTCGACTCGGTGTTTACACGCGTTTAGAGGTCAGCCTTATGTATATTTAGATTAAGAGGTCGGCCTCATAACTATGTATTTCGATTTATTTTAGAGTTATACCTTACCAGCATTTAGATTTTTAAAAGTTGGCATTATGTGTATTTAGACGAGTTTTAGAGGTCGGCCTAATATGTATACGTGTTTTAGAGGTCGGCCTCATATGTACACGTGTTTTAGAGGTCGGCCTCGTATGTATACGTGTTTTAGAGGTCGATCTCATGTGTATTTAGATGCGTTTTAGACGTCCGTGTTACGTGTATCTAAATGCGTTTTAGATGTCAGCGTTATGTGTATTTAGATGCGTTTTAGACGTCCGTGTTACGTGTATCTAAATGCGTTTTAGATGTCGGCGTTGTGTATTTAGATGTTTTTTTTAGAGGTTGACCTCACCTGTATTTAAATGCGTTTTAGACGTCCATGTTATGTGTATCTAGATATGTTTTAGACGTCGGCGTTATGCGTATTTACCAGTCGATCTTGTGTATTTAGACATGTTTGATAGGTTGGCCCGATGTGTATTTAGACGTTTTAGAGGTTGGCCTTATATGTATTAAGATGTTTTTTAAAGGTTGCCCTTATGCGTATTTAGATTTTTTAAAAAGTTGGTCTTATGCGCATTTATATGTTTAAGAGGTCGGTCTTATGCGTATTTATATGTGTTCGAGGTCAGCCTTATGTGTATTTAGATGCGTTTAGATGGTCAGCCGTGTATGTATTTAGACGTTTGGCATGTTGGTATCCGTTTTGATGCCAGTATTTTGCAGGTCTGTACTTAGACTTATTTATATAATGATCTATATTTAAATGTCTATCTCATATGTCCTTTAATAAGAGGAGGGATCAGGAAGGGGATTTGATGCGATACAGAGGCATTGTACATACACCACTTTCACAATCAGCATATTGTCTAGATGAAATTTGAGCCGCTCTCCCCAGGGGGATAGTGCATCGCCACAAAAGCTGCACCACCTCCTAACACACAAATTAAGGTCTGTGGTGGATTGGGAAAAAGTGCGGGTTCAAGTGGGGATCAAACTTGTGACATTTTTTCTATGGTTCCTTTACCTCGACACCACAGGAACACCATTTGGGGCAGATTTGATGAAAATGCTATTCCGCAATTATCGGTGGACTCCACGTCTTGTTGACCGAAAAGTTGCGACCGGTCAGTCAACCGTTACTCGAGGTTTACGTGCGACGACCGCCTGGCAGACGTCATCGTCATCGAAGACTAGGCAGACAGACCAGCGTCAGACCTCATCTGTACCCTCTACCATAGGGACCATTATTCCCGTGTCGGACTGGCCAGCCACACCCGACACTGTACCAGAATTAACAGAGCGCAACTCCACAGTCTTACGAGACTGAAGATGCCCACGGACGTGTCATGACCGTCGCTTGTAGTTGGCAGACCATTATTTACGCAAGCGAGGTCCATCTCAGATTGCAGGCCACTTCCGATGATCGATCCCCCCCCCCCGCCCCCCCTCCCACAAGACGCTTCCGCTGCGTTTAGAACAAGGGAAGTAGTAACCGCGCAGTAATATGGAACCGTTTCATCGTACCATAATTCCATGAATCGAGCGGGCCGATCCGGCGAAATTCCGTCGAGAACGTAGTATTGAGAGAAGAGCATCACTGCTATCGTATAACCGTAAGGCAGATGAACGGCAGTCGAACGATTTCGAACGCGACATCGTCGAACACACTGCAGAAGTCGGATCGAACAGTCGTAGTGGTACAACTGCGATTGCCTTTCATCAAATAGGCCGCTGGCGTTTCCGATGGCACTACTGATATTTAGGATTTATCTCGATATTTCGGGGCTTTAGTGACGATTTGTTATACAAGTTTCCTTTAGATGACCATTTTAACGTAAAGGCACACAGCTATGTTATGTTTGGTTTCCGATGTGGAAAATATATTGCTAAATGCACGATTTACGGAGCAAGCAAAGCAGGCAAGCAAGCAGGCAGGCAAGCAAGCAAGTGTACGCGCACACTCACTCTCTCTCTCAGACACACACACACACGCGCGCGCGCGCGCACGTGCACATACACATGCACTCATGCACACACAAAACGCAACATCAGAACCCTAAAAACACGTCAGACGTGTGTGCATGAACCCCCTTCACAGAAGCTAAAAACAAAAGGAACATTTTCAGCTGTTTTTGTACAGAGTGCATCTAGTCACGGGAGAGGGGGGATGTGTGGGTGTGGTTATAATGCATCTTTATTTGAGAAGGGGGCAACAAAACTTCGAAGCAACACCCCGATGTCGAGTCCGGCCTCCACACACCGTTATCACAGATGACGAGGTCGATACACTAATAGCTCTGATACCACAGCCCTCACTACACTACTCTACAGTACGCTACGCTACGGTACACTGCATTACATTACACTACACTTCACTACGCATAGTGCTCGTCGCCGCGCTGTGTTGACAGTCCTACGCCAATGCAAAGTCTTGAGACAAAGTTTATGTTTGAACCAGCCGCCATGGCGCAGTGGTTAGCGCCTTCGATTTTGGACTGCAACGTTGCGGGTTCGATTCCCATAAGAGTCATAGATTTTTCGAACTCCGTCTGGCTCCTACCCAGAGAGAGTGTACTGTGGGCTCAGTGGGGAGACTGGGATCACACAGTTGAGCTTCATCCACTTTACAGATGTGAATTTGAGAGTGTTGCTCAAATTACCTGACCAACACTGCAGTTGTCTGTATCTCTCGGACCCAGTTGACGCCGGGATATATTATGACAGTAAGTGTAGAGTTCAACCCTGCCAATTAGTCTCAAAGCAGATGTACTTCCACAGCAGCACCGTTACATCATCCTCATCGCCACTGATCATCATGCAATAATAAAAAATGCCTCCGATTTGGTAGCCCCCATTGCTCTGGTCTCAAGGTGACCTAAGAATCGGTTTACCCATACATTTCTGTGCCTTATGGTGAGTTTGTGTCAATGCCTTTGGGGATGGAGGTTCGCGGGGGGGGGGGGGGGGGGGGGGGGAGGGGGATGGTCGTTGGAGGAACGTTGTGGTGGTCGTACCTCGGGTGAGTGACTGACTCAGTCTGGCTCCGTGACTGAGCTAATACTGTCGCTAGAAGGGGGCTTAGTAGGTGGTGTCCTGCGCATGTTAGCTCAGAACAGGCACCACTGAATACCACCAAAGTGACCCAGCAGAAGTGCGGGGCCCCTCTGGCTGGTGACCTCACGGCAGCCTAATATTGATAGGCTCCCTGTGAATTTCTGACCCTGAGGATGGGACAAAACAAATCTGGGTATGGCTGTGACGGGGAGATTGAAATGAGCGGCGTGGGAACAGCAGGATCGGGACGTTGCAGAAGATGAGGCAGCAAAAAAAAAAAAAGGTTCATTTTTGAAGGACCACTCAGTGAGGATGTCTGTCTAGTTATTTCGTTCCTCGTCTTTTTCCTCCTCCCTCGACTAGGTGTTGCAAGATGTCACTGGCTTGATGCAGTCTTGTGCCGCCCTCCCTACCATTATGGACACCGTCTGCACACAAAATCATCAAACACATCAGTCACTGCGTAACACAGTGTCATCGGTGACACCTGTCAGTCATCAAAGACACAGTATGTGAGGGAGGGTGGCAGAACGGTTAAGACGTTCACCTGCCTAACAAATAAACCGTGAGGTTCTAAGCTGAATTCCCAGCCATGCCCTTTCTTCCCAATTTGACGAGAAAATTTACCTGAATGTCGAAGTCCTTCGGATAAAACTGTAAACCATGACCCCGTGTGTGAATGCAGGTTCAACACCTTGCGCACACGCTAAAAACCCGTTTCATCTTTCGGCTATTTCGTGCCCATAGGAACAGAATGATGTAAATTAAAAATAAAAAAGGGATCGGCTGAGGAGTCATTTTTAGATAGCACCCCCAAAGTCTGAAATGGGCCAGCTAAATGGCGGAGGGGAAAATACGGTCGGATACGCAAAAACTCACCATTAGTGAACCTCGGAGCTCTAGCCGAGGAACCCCCCCCCCCCCATAAAAATTACATTATCAGTGACACACTGCTCTCACACTTAACTGTCGTAACTTTGATGTCACACGGAACTGTTACAATACCGCTGCCGTAGTTATCAATCAATTCTCTCTCTCTCTCTCTGTATATATATATATATATATATATATATATATATATATATATATATATATATATATATAAGAGAGAGAGAGAGAGAGAGAGAGAGAGAGAGAGAGAGAGAGAGAGAGAGAGAGAGAGAGAGAGAGGAGGAGAGAGAGAGAGAGAGAGAGAGAGGAATCTTGCGCGATTTGACGACCCGGGTTCAATTCCTGTTCGAGGGGATATCTTTTTAGTGCCGACTGCATTCCCCGAAAAGTCCTTTGGATGAGACTTTTAACCGAGGCCCTGTGTGCGAACGCACGCAGAACATCTTGCGCACACGTTAAATCCTGTTCCGCTTTTCGTAAGTGTAGGCCATAGTGTTCCGGTGGAACAGATGACGAGATTTACAAAACTGCATACACATGGGGATTGGATGTAAAAAAAATAAAATAAAATAAAAAACAAAAAGCACACGAGTGCTTATTCCATTATCCTCGATAATTTTTTCATATAAAAAAAAACAAAAAAGGAAACACAAACACGTGCACGCATTCACACACACACACACATACATACATACATGTAATACGTTACCTCTACCAGAGTCGTGTCCTGACTGTCCTTCTCCAGAACATGCCCTTCATCGTACTCGTACACCAGCCATGAAAAAAAAATCACAGAAAAAACCGTACATCAGAAACTATCTTCAACAAAACGTGAACATATCAGTCATCCTCTTACCTCTATCTGCCTCCCTCCCTGTTCTCTTTCTCTACCTCTCCCTGAGCCCCTTCTTCCACCACTCCCATCTCCCGTCCCCTACATACCCCCCCAACCCCCCCCCCACACACACACACAACAAAACAATTTTTTTTTTAAACTGCAAAAAAACACAACACCTACCCTGGTCATAACTACTTAACCACTAGTTATGCCAATACAAATCATACTTTTGGGCAGAGCACTTTTTTTTCTCCATTTTCTCCATTTTTTTTTCTTTTATTCCGAGGATAATGGACTAAGCACTCATTTCCTTTTTTATATCCCGTCCCCGTGTGTATGCAGTTTTGTAAATTTTGACATCCGTTCCCGTACCCGTACATGCATGCTTGTTAAAATTGAATCAAAGTTGAAAATGTGGAAAAAAAAAAGTTCATACCGTTATACTACAGAAAAATGCATGTCAACATTTAGTACCCGTCCTTCCCATCTCAGACTAACAGTTCTGGTTGGTGTCACACATGTTGACTGACACCCATATAATCAATTGTATTAACAACAGCTGCATACTAATCCAACCCAATCCAATATTTATAGCCCTGCCAACCATTTATAGCCCTGTCGATGGGGGCTGTCACTTTGTCAAATTTTCAATCTTTGAATAAAGCTGTGCAACTATATGACCATTAAAACAGGGAAATCCAATCCAATCTTGTTTATAGCCCTGCCGACCACACAGGCCATATCGGGGCTGTCACTTTTGTCAAATGTTCAATCTTTAAATAAAACTGTGCAACTATGTAATGATTAATTAAAACAGGGAAATCCAATCCAATCATGTTAGTTTATAGCCCTGCCGACCACACAGGCCATATCGGGGCTGTCACTTTGTCAAATTTTCAATCTTTGAATAAAACTGTGCAACTATGTAATGATTAATTAAAACAGGCTAATCCAATCCAATCATGTTGTTTATAGCCCTGCCGACCACACAGGCCATATCGGGGCTGTCACCTCGTAAAATTTTAAATCTCGAAACAGAACTGTGCAACATTAATTATACAGACTAAAACAGGGTATAAAACCAACTTTACTGTCATGCCTTGAATCAACACCCTGGTCAACCATAAGGGTCATTCCTGGGTGGGCACCGCGTTGAGGGAGAAACCACATCAATCACACATCATCAGAGGATTTTCTGGTCATCCTTCTGCGCTTGTGTTTGCCAGGGACGTGATGTGAAGAAAAGATTCATGTCTTCGACAGTGGATTATCATTTCGTATGACATGTGCCAGTGACAATCTTCAGGCGAAAAAAAAAAAGAAGTCATTGATTATTTTTCTGTGGTGAAGTACTGTTCTGTGTAACAATCAGTGCCAGTGATGTGTGTGATACGTGAAGCGAAAGAATTCTCTAATTGTGAGTAAGCGGAAACAAATTGCCAGTGGGAGTTGTGATATGATTGTTATTTTTATTGCAAATTTTCATTATTATGCAAAATGTTTTCTTTGTGCGCCTAAGTTTGAAATAGCCTTCCCACCAGCTATGTGACATTTTCCCGGGATTTCATCATTGACTGGATTACGCACAGTATTATCACGCTCAGTCCATCAACGTTTCACCTACACAGTAATCCAATCCAACATAATCCAATCTGATCATGTTGTTTATCGCCCCGCCGACAACACAGGCCATATCACGACTGTCACCTCGTCAAATTTAAAACTCAAATTAAAACTGTGCAATTATATGCAGATTAAAACGGGGTATAAAACCAACTTCACTGTCCTTGCTTGTATGGACGCCCTGGTCAACCATAAGGGTCAGCCCAGGACGGCCACCGTGTTGTGGGAAAAACCACATCGATCACACAGTATATAGGTCATTATTGGAATAACATTTAGGACTCCGACTTCGGAACTGTTCTAGTTCTTTGTATTCTTTGCGGGGATGATTTGTACAATTTGTGTTTGTTCTGTGTAGATAAATTATATAATTATTTTATGGTTGTTTTGTGGAGATAAATTATATAATTTATGTTTGTTTCGCGGGGATCAATTATATATAATTTATGTTTGTTTTGTGGAGATTGAATACTTTGTGTTTGTTTTGTGGAGATTGAATAATTTGTGTTTGTTTTGTGGAAATCGTTTACATAATTTGTGTTTGTGGAAATAATATAACTTGTGTTCATTTTACGGAGATTATTTCCATAATTTTGTTTGTTTTGTAAGAAGAATTTATATAACCATTTGCTTTCACTCTTGCAATCGAAAGAGTGGTACTTCTTATAGTACCAGATTGAGATCGTAGTTGCGCGCGAATGGATCCTGTCTATGTTTAGGCGAATGGTGTACGAATGCGAAATAAATCTTTGAAAGACGAATTTTTTTTACTTTGTTTTATAAATTATTATCTGAAGCAGAGTGTGTCAAGTGTGGAGAAAGCTGGTTGTGATATCATCAGTGGTGCCCCAAAGGGACAGTTGAAGGTGAAAGTTGGAAAGTGTAGGTGGGCGATATACTACAGGAACTTGAACAGTTACAGAATTCATTGAATAGTTAAAATGAGTTGTAAATGATATGTGTGGCATCCACATCTAGAGTGAAGACTGGGGCAAGCCGACTTATCACCCTTGTCTGGAAAAGTCTGTGAAAAATAAAACTGACTGGTAAGGTACAAAAGTTTGATATCATTCTTATATTGTTTAACAGAATTGTAAGACTTGTGTCATTATTTTAATGCACCACTGGATATGCAAGCAGATAACAAAGACAGTCACTGATGCGGCTGCAAATTTGAATAATTAATGGGAACAATGACTCTGTGTGCATGTGCGTGTGTGTGTGTTTGTGTGTTTGTGTGTGTGTGTGTGTGTGTGTGTGTGTGTGTGTGTGTGTGTGTGTGTGTGTGCGCGTGCACGCGTGTGTGTATGTGAAATGGATTTGTTTTTAAAATCTATATAGCCAGCTTCTTCTAATTATGTAATTGAAAGTGCGCTGATGTTTTCCGGATGTTTTGAATTCACACGTTTGTGACAGGTTATCGTGAGTGCAATAATTATGTACAGAGAAAGCATGCATTCAGGTATTCTGTTTAGAGACTCCATGATACAGAAGTTCCACCATTTGTTAATTCCAATTGGATGTGATCATCCTTCTCCCCATTGTGTTTGTGTCTACTACAACGCTGGATTGATAACCGTGTTGGGACTAACGTCCATATCCTCAATCATAATACTAACACAAAGATTTTTGACAAGAGTTATCTATAAAACGTCTTGAAAATCATGACATTGGGGGCTCCGAGATTTGAAAATGATATCACTGGTGACTCCCATTTTTGAAAATTACAACACTGTGACTCCGAGATTTGAAAATGACAACACTGGTGACTCCGAGATTTGAAAATGACAACACTGGTAACTCCGAGTTTTGAAAATTATAACACTGGTGACTCCGATTTTAGAAAATGACAACACTGTGAGTCCGAGATTTGAAAATTATATCACTGGTGACTCCCATTATTGAAAATCATAACACTGGTGACTCCGAGATTTGAAAATGACAACACTGTGACTCCGAGATTTGAAAATGACAACACTGTGAGTCCGAGTTTTGAAAACTATAACACTGTTGACTCCGATTTTTTTTTAAATGACAACACTGGTAACTCCGAGTTTTGAAAACTATAACACTGTGACTCCGAGATTTGAAAATGACAACACTGTGAGTCCGAGTTTGGAAAATTATATCACTGGTGACTCCGATTTTTGAAAATGACAACACTGGTAACTCCGAGATTTGAAAATTACAACACTGGTGACTCCGAGTTTTGAAAATGACAACACTGGTGACTCCGAGTTTTGAAAACGACAACACTGGTAACTCCGAGTTTTGAAAATTATAACACTGGTGACTCCGAGATTTGAAAATGACAACACTGGTAACTCCGAGTTTTGAAAATGACAACACTGGTAACTCCGAGTTTTGAAAATGACAACTCTGGTAACTCCGAGTTTTGAAAATTATAACACTGGTGACTCCGATTTTTGAAAATGACAACACTGGTAACTCTGATTTTTGAAAATTATAACACCGGTGACTCCGATTTTTGAAAATGACAACACTGGTGACTCCGAATTCTGAAAATTAAAACACTGGTGACTCCGAGTTTTGAAAATTATACGAAGGGTACATTCTAAAACATATTAATTTGCCAGGGTTTTCGAAACGCGACCATTTTTTAAAATGAAGTTTGGGGTGAGCTCTTCATCAAACTTGGAGACTGCACAATCAGGATACCCTGACGAGGAGGAAAGAACTATGTTGTGTGATTCAAATACACAAGGTTTTCAGTGTTTCGGAATTCATTTCTGAAAGAAGTTCAATTAGAGTATATCATTATGGACTTTAATGTGTGTGTGTGTGTGTGTGTGTGTGTGTGTGTGTGTGGGGGGGGGGTTACACGTACCTGTGTATGTCTGCGTACGTATGTATTAACATTTTGTGTACACCTGTGTGCATGCATGGTGTGCGCGTGTATGTTTATATCCAAATGCTCAGCAAAAAAAAATCAGAATTATTTTCTATATGACAAGTGCTTAGTTTTATACAAAAAACTTCACGTTCGTGGAGTGCTTTAAAACGCAGGCTTGTAAACTGGTCTCAAAACATAAAAAAAAAATTATAAGCTAAAATTACTAGCTTGTTCCTCCAATGGACTTGTATGGGATGTGTTTCTTTTATGAATAAACACCCGTTTAAATCAACGTTCAAGTCCTGGATTAGAAGACGTTTGATTCTACTGGGTTCGAAAATCCATTTAGAATGGAGGCCCCGTTTAATTTTTTTATTCTTTAAAAGCGACGTGTCGATATGGTATCGGTACGATGAACCTTGTTACAAAAAGCCTTGTTCAGTTTGAATCCTGAAACAGAAGTGTCCAACAGACTATGCTAGTCCCTTTTAGAAATCAAGAAAAACAAATATTTCGTTTACAATCTATTTTCAAATATCAATTCTCAATGAAATAAACTTATTATTCACTTCTACATGCATCTCCAAACATAAACTTCGAAGGGGAAAAGATTACCGCCCCCCACCACATTTCTTTAACAAGATATCTTCAAACAGGAGCGCTTTAAGTTCACAGTTACCAAAATCATCGGCAAGTCAAAGGTAAAACTGTTAGACAGGTCATCAATACAGGCTGTCTTCATAGTTCGAAATAATTCAGAAGTCTGTATTTCCTTCACTGCGGTCCCAAGTTAGGATGTGTTAAGAGTTTGAATGATAAAAGGTATCTTCAGTATAAATACTAAAAACAATTATTTCAAAGCCTGGATGAAATAGTAATTATCTTAAGCCTGCATGGAAAGACGAAAAAAAGTAAATGTCTTAAGTGTGAATAATAATACAATATAATAAAATGTAATTATATATTCAGTCTAAATGTTGAAAATCATTTTAAATATGGATAAAAACAAATTATCTAAGTCCGGATGAAAGCAGATAAATTTTGATACAACTTGATAAAAAACACAGTAATGATCTTAAGTCTGGATGATGATAGAAGGAAAGGATGTTTTTCGTACGCTTTTGTTTGCTGTGATTCTAAAACTCTCGGAAGATTGATACCGATTTCTATGCCTATTTAACCGGCACGCGTTTGTACACGAAAAGGAGATATGCTCTGGCACGTTTACAGTTAAGATCATTTCAATAAAATCCACGCCCCCCCCCCCCCCCCCAAGCAAAACAAAACCAATTTCCATCCGTCATCTACCAGGAAAAGATCAGATTTACATATACTGGGTTTGGCTGCTTTTTCCTCTTTCCTTATTTTTTGTAAAGATCAGATTGCGGTTTTTTTCCTTCAGCAAAACTACTATCTAATAAAGTCACAGACATAGCCTAAGGGGTACTGAATAGGGAGTCTTGGTTTTCCTACCGCCATTGTGATGAACACGAATGCTGAGCATGCATTATTCTCTCTCTCTCTCTCTCTCTCTCTCTCTCTCTCTCTCTCTCTCTCTCTCTCTCTCTCTCTCTCTCTCTCCCCTTCCCCCCTTCGCTCTCTCCCCCTCCCTCTCTCTACTTTTGTAGGTTTCCTTTCTTTGCCTCGTTCTTGCCTTTCTACTGTTCTGGTTTTCTTTTCCCTAAGTGCAATCCTCCTCCAGCTCCACAGCTCTCTTCCACTCATCCGCAGCGATCCAAAGAGGGTATCATCATTCTGTGGTCTTCTACTTCGCACAGGATTGCCCGCGCATGGTCCTTCCTGTCTCGTTCGTTTATGGCAGGTAAGGCTGGCATAGGAGTGTTGAACCTGATGCTGCCCTAACCACTCAGCTATTGCACTTACAAATAATGAATAAGAAGCCTAACAAGACGACTTTTTTGTCCACTGTGCCGAATCTTCTCAAAGGTCTGTTCATCTTGCCAGCAAAAAAAGAAAAGTAAGCCTGTGTATTTATTGTAGGTCTTGAACTTAAGACTTCTTTTCGAACTCCTATAGAAGTCCCTGAAGAATTGCATACCTTTTCAGGTAGCGTGTTTCGAGAAACCTGTGCTGTGTTATTCCTCTGTGAAAATTTTTCCTATTTACAAAAGCAACGTTATGTGGGCTTGTAACGCACATGAATTTCTCTGTGAGAAAATAAAATGTTTGAATTGAATTGACTGAATTAAGCTTGGGTAAACGTTCATGCATCTTCAGATGGCGGGATGTATGCTGGGTATGTTGTGTCTTCCGTCCCATGGGTTGAACCTGGATTACGTTTCTACGAAAGATGGTTTTTTCTTCTCCATTGTTGTCTGTCATATGAGTGAAAATGCGTCGCGCTGGCGCTAAGCGCCTGACAAGTGATGCCCAGCACATCTGACTCCAGCATGGGATAGTTTTAGACATGTGCCCAAGATGACCTGCGTGTGTATGCGGCAGCGGACTTGGGTCAATTACAGTATCATCTAAACAAGAGCAGAGACAGTACCGTTGTAAACTCTGGTGGGGAAATTCTCTCGAATGGACATCTCGGCGATGACTTGAACGCGCGTCTTCAGTTACTGTCGGGTTATACAACCTGGAAGCTCTATCCCTTAAGTTGTCATACTCTCCATCCCCACCCTCTTTCCTGGATCTAGTTACTGCTGCTGCTGCTACAACTGCTACTGCTGATGTCTGTATTTACAGTGATGAAAAATGATAATGATGATAATAATGATGATAATAATAATAATGATAATAATGATGATAATAATAATAATAATAATAATAATAATAATAATAATAATAAAAAAAAAATAGAAATAATAGTAATGTTGTATGCCATTTATATATTGTTGAATGAACAACAACAACAGGAAAGGTAAGAGATAGGGGAAAAAAAGTCAATACATCGGACGTCCTCTCTTAGCGGGCTGGACGCTCTAGCACTTATTTCCAGAAAACGAAGGGGGAAGCAAGATAGGGAGTGTGAACTGAACGATGCTCCCCACAAGCAGAATAGGAATTTCTAAACAGGACACAGGAAGAAAGCGCGGATCTTACGCGACAACTTTCAAGTTTTATGCTGTTTCAGGAAAATCTATAGGAGACATAAAAAAGCCGCAGGTAGGAGAAACATCACCACTCGGCCATCAATCAGGCGTCCCAAGTTTGCCTGCAACAACTGTGGCAGAGACTGCCATGCACGGTTTGGTCTGCTGAGCCAATCCAGACCCTGCTTCAAACATGACTGATGTGACAAAAGAAGGGTGCAACCATTGTTTTCCCCCCGAGACAGGAGCCTTCTGCTGCTGCTGCTGCTGCTTGCTGCTGCTGCTGCTGCTGCTGCTGCTGCTGCTACCACCACCACCACCACCACACACCACCACCACCACTGCTAAAGCTATTACTTCTACTTCTGCTATGTCCACTACCACTACTACCACTACTACTATACACTACTACTATATACTACTGCGACTACTATTACTCCTACTACTACAGGAGTGTACTCTTGTGGAGCGAGGGAAAGCTTTGCATGGTTCAGACTCTGTTTTCCATTTGATCTCATTGAGAAGAACATGGAATACCTATTGAAAGTCAGGAATACAATATCTACCTAGCAAACTTTTATCCGAAAAGTAAACTTAAAAAGTTGCGACTGCTCGAAAAAGAGAGAGGGTTTGTAAATTTAACGAGTATGTTTTAAACTTTCGTATGGAGAGAAATGAGGAACAGAAAGGATAGAAGAAATATAAATGGAAAAGATACAAAGAAAGGCTCGTATACAAAAGATAAAGCCTACACACGCTCTGAATATGTAATCAGAAGTTAATTCTGTGCAGTATATTCATAAGCCCCCTAGGCTTTGTTGTACATAATATATAATGTTGTGTCATTTTTTAAGAAAAGAAGGCGAAATTACAAAATTAACGGAAGAACTTACAAAGATCTTTAAAGCCAATATGCAACTGCGCACGTGCGCATATGTGCGCATGTGTGTGTGTGCATTACTGAGAATTTGTATGTGCTTGTTGAGTGCGTGTATATATATATATATGCACGGGTTTTTTTCACGCAAAGATGTTTAGGAGTGTTTACTATTATGCACACCCGCATGTGTGTGTGTGTGTGTGTGTGTGTGTGTGTGTGTGTGTGTGTGTGTGTGTGTGTGTG
>CM060326.1:40871008-40881008 GCA_030674155.1 Stramonita haemastoma | reverse complement strand
TGTGTGTGTGTGTGTGTGTGTGTGTGTGGTGTGTGCGCGCGCGCGTACGTGTGTATGTGTGCAATTCTGTGTGTGTATGTGTGTGCGCGTGCGTGCACATGGAAACGTGCAGAATAGCCTAGTTGTAAGAACGGTGAGCTCACGATCTCACGGGGCAGGTTCAAGCCACCATCCCAGACCTATCAAAGGGGATTTCCCCCTGGAGTTAACATCAGTGCCAACTCCACTCCCCTGAAAGTCCATCAACCAAGACCCCATGCGCAAATGCAGGTAGAACATCCTCCACACTTTAAAACCTGTTCCGTCTTTTTTAGAAGAGTAGGCCATTGTGTGCTGGTAGGAATGGATGGCGAAACATCATCCACAAAGTTGGATTGCAGATATTGATGGGCAAAAATGGTCGCTTACGCAAAATCTCACAACTGCTGTGCCTGTGGTGAGTTTGTGTCAAAGCCTTTTGGGGTTAGAGATTCTACAGGGATGGTTGCTGGAGGGACTTTGTGGTGGTCGCCACCTATGGTGCGCGACTCGCTCACTCTGGTTCCGCGACTGAGCTGATACTGTCAGATTAGGGGGCTTAGTAGGTGGTGTCCTGCGGATGTTAGCTCAGAATATAATTAGGCACCCCAGAACACCACCAGTGACCCAGCAGCAGTGCAGGGCCCCTCTGGCTGGTGACCCCACAGTGGCCTAACATGTTGACAGGCTCCCTGTGGGATTCTTGCCCTGGGCATGCGACATAAATCTGGGTATGGCTGTGGCAAAGAGATTGGATGGCCTGGGAAGGGTGGGAGGAAAACGTCACAGATGAGGCAGCCAAAAATTAAAAACATGTCACCATTGGTGAACATCGGAGCTCGAGCCCAGGATGAGAGACAACCCAGGTAGGGGGACGCCCCCCCCCCAAAAAAAAAAAGAAAAAAAAGAAAAAAAAAGTGCCGAATCCTCTCTGTAGTCGAATGAAGCTACCATAACTATAAACCGAGGCCCCGTGTGCGAACGCACACACGCACAACATTTTGCACACACGTGAAATCCTGCTCCGCTTTACGTAAGAGTAGGCCATTGTGTGCCGGTGGGAACAGATGACATTTACAAAACTGCATACACACGGGGACTGGAGGTAAAGAAAAGCATATGATTGCTTATTCCATTATCCTTGATATAAAAGAATACATAGATAAATAAATAGGCAAAAACGGTCACATACGATAAAATCTCACCATTGGTGAACCCGAGCTCTAGCCCAGGAAAAATAGGGGGGGAAAGTAAGGACTCCATTCTCGAGAAAGTCCTTTGGATGAGAGAATAAACTGAGGTAAAGTGTGCAAAGGTATTCGTAAAACATCTTGAGCACGTATCGCTTTTAAGAAGAATAAGCCCATAAAAACGAATGACATTTTGAAAAAAAAAAAAAAACACCGCATGGACGCTTATGTGTTAAGATAATATCCTCGATGTGCGAAAGAAGCTACCTACATGGTGGGAAAACGATTGCTGGTGAAACTCTAAGGTCTATCCGCAGAATAAAAACAAAAAAAAATTCGCTTAATTCAGATTATTTAAAAAAATACAAGTCTTCAAAGAAATTACATTTTACATAATTATGTCAAAGAACCCATTATGAGATGGAGTTGACAGCTGGAGAAAGCCATCAAACGGTCGCCCCTCCCTCCTCCCCCCCCCCCCCAAAAAAAAAAAAGTATATATATATATATATTATATATATATATATATCGAAACAAATTCTGTCCATGATTTAGCCTGATGAGATAATCCTTTTTCATGTTTTAATAAAACATAGTTCATGAACAGAATTTATATCTCACATTTACATTTTACACCAATTTAAGGCAGATTTCTTTGCGTGAAATTCGGGCTGCTCTCCCGGGGAAGAGCGCGTCGCCACAAGAGCAGCGCCACCCATTCATTTTTTCCTGTCTGCAACTGTATTTGTTTCCCTATAGGAGTGTCTTTTTCTAAAGAATTCTGCCCGGGACAACTCTTGTTGCCGTGAGTTCTTTTACGTGCAATAAATTGTAATGCACGCGACCTCAGTTTATCCTCTAATCCGAAACATTAGCACCCAGACCACCACTCATTGTCTAATGGATGGGGAAAGTGTCGGGCTCAGATGGGGATCAAACCACGCACACTTCCGACCGGAACTTTTCACTTTCTAAGCAAGCCCGTTACCTCTAGACCCCCATCCACTAGTAACAACTAATAATAAAGTGACAAAGCAGAAAGAGGGCCGCTTACTTGGAAAACATCAGTATATCAGAATACAAGATCCCGCGACCAGTTGATAACAAATAAATCTAGAAACTTAACACACATCCACTGCGAGCAAACCTGCGAACCGGTGCACGCACGTGACACACTGAGCACATGGTCACTTGTCAGCCTGGCATTTCTGAAGCTATTTTCTTTTCAGCAAAAATATGCCTTGAAATGACACTAAGTATGAAATAATGCAGTTCTTATGAAAAATTAAACGGTTATGCACTTAAATGCTTCGCAGTACTAAATGAGATGGCGTAGAATAAGTAGGAACAGAGATGAAAACCGATTACTGACCTAAATGATAGAGACACCCACGCCAACCCTGCCGTCTCGTCGGAAACGCGTTCACTCTGCGCAGACGCAGAAAGTATATACATTGTTTTAAGCCAATCAGCTGTTTCTCACGCAATCACATGCAGTGTATGTGTACAGGGCTTCTTCTCTCTCTCTTTTTTTTTGACACCTGTTTTTCTCTCTCTCTCTTTGTCTCTGGGAACAGATGATATTTACAAAACTGCATACACACGAGGACTGGATGTAAAAAAAAGCACAAAAGTGCTTATCCCATTATCCTCGATATAAAAGAATAAATCAAATCAAATCTCTCTCTCTCTCTCTCTCTCTCTCTCTCTCTCTCTCTCTCTCTCTCTCTCTCTCTCTCTCTCTCTCTCTCTCCATGAGGGGACGGGATAGCATAATGGTCTTTCCCCTGGAGTTAGCATCAGTGCCGACTCCACTCTCCCCAAAAGTCTTTCGAATGAGACTGTAAACCGAGGCCCCGTGTGCGAACGCAAGCAGAACATCTTGCGCATACGTTAAATCCTGTTCCGATTTTCGGAAGGGTAGGCCATTGTGTGCCGGTGGGAACAGATGACAATATTTACAAAACTGCATTCACACGGGGACTGGACGAAAAAAAGCACATGAGTGCTTATTCCATTATCCCCCAAATAAATAAACCAATAAATTCTCTCTCTCTCTCTCTCTCTCTCTCTCTCTCTCTCTCTCTCTCTCTCTCTGTCTCTCTCTCTCTCTCTCTCTCTCTCTCTCTCTCTCTCTCTCTCTCTCTCTCTCTCTCTCTCTCTCTCTCTCTCTCTCTCTCTCTCTCTCTCTGCAAGGATATTAGTTGTGTTTTTTTTCTTTTTATCAAAATGTATGATTCATATGACTTATCTGAAAAATAGATGCTGGTGGATTGATGTTTTCTGTCGTTTTTCTCATTATGTTCTCTAGTTTGCTCTTTATCTATTAGCGCTTTTTTATCATCAAAATCATCATTATTTATTGTGATTTCTGATTTTCGTTTTCTGAACGAGCGGATTTTTTATCACCTTATGATATATAGTCTTGCCATCCTTATTTCTTGTCTGTTGTTTGGTACTGGGTACAGTTTCTTGTTCTTGGTATTTCATTATTCTTGTTATTGTTTAGTTTAAGAGGTTTTTTTATCTTGATTTTATCCCTGATAAGGGCGGGAACTGAAGTATATTGGTGTACAAAAAGTTGAAGTATTTTGTGTTTGTTTGGAAGATAACTCATGACAATGCCAAAATTCTTTTGTTTGTTTATTGTTTTGCTTGTAATCTCTTCTGTTAAAATGTGTACCCCCTTGTATATAGGCCTATGGCATTACAATTAAAATCGAGTTCCCAGTTCCAGTTTTCTATCTCTCTCTCTGTCTGTCTCTGTTTGTCTCTGTTTCTCTCTCCCTCTCTCTCTCTCCCTTTCTCTCTCTCACCCTCCCTCCCTCCCTCTCTCTCTCTCCCTCCCCACCTCTCTCTCCCTCTCTATATGTATATATATATATATATATATATATATATATATATATATATACAAAAGTCCTTTGGATGAGACTATAAACCAATGCCTAGTGTGCCAACGCACGCAGAATATCTTGGGCACATGTTAAATCCTGTTCCGCTTTTCGTAAGAGTAGGCCATTGTGTGCCGGTGGGAACAGATGACACGATTTACAAAAACCTTCATACACACGGGGACTGAATGTGAAAAGTGCATGAGTGCTTATTCCGTTATCCTCGATATAAAAGAATAAATCAGTCAATGATATATATATATATATATAATATATATATATATATATATATATATATATATATATATATATATATATATATATATATATATATATAATATTCATACTGGTTTAGAAAAATCTAGTTTACCAAAGCTAAAACTAATCTGCAAATTCATTATCTATTAGTTAAATGCAATTTGATACCACATCTACCGGTTAATCTTAGTCAGAAAATGAATGCTGTACTTGAGGCGAAATATCCCTGTGTGGAAACATAGGGATACAATGTTCACTTGTCTTGATCACGTTGTTTTTCAAAACCAGCACAAAGCCAACGAAAATTCAATGATCACTTGTCTTGATCACGTCGTTGGAAGTTGGCTTCAGCTTCAAACTCTTACTCCAAATGAATATTTACCTCCCTGGAACCCTTTGTTGTTTGCTAGTCATTGTTCATAACATCCACGCACTCACAAATTTAAACCTTTATTCATCTTTCAGAACAAAAATGTATCATCCTCTTTAATGAGAATACCTCAGATAGACAAGCTTTCACTTTCAAGGATTTTCAAGGAAGAACTCATCACAGGTTGTCCCCTTGATCATTTTCAACAGGATTCAAGGTCTAGGATCTAATATTCTTTTTTTTAGTAAAAATCCAAATTCGAAAATACGGAATTCCGTGAAAACAAAAGGAAAGTCACCCATGATGTAAACACACACACACACACACACACACACACACACACACACACACACACACACACACACACACACACACACACCCAAAGCTGTGAGGGTCTATTATTTAATCACCACATCAGCAGATGGGTACTCCTAGATAGGATATATTAATACATCATTATGACTGTATAAACTTGGGTCACACCTCATTAAGATAGCAATAACATCAGTGACACCTCCATCTCCCCACCTCAGGCACACATTATATTGATTTCAGTTACAACTGAAAAAAAAGAAAGAGCCTTCTTAGCTTTCCTTTCATTTGTTGAATGGGTGGTGGTCTAGAGGTTACGGGCCTGCCAAAGATTGTGAAAAGTCCAGGTCGGAAGTGTGCCGTGGTTTCACTCCCTTTTGGGCCCCAAACCTTTCCTCCATTCATTAGACCATGAGTGGTGGTATGGGTGCTAGTCGTTCAGATGAGACAGTAAACCGTGGTCCCATGTCTTAAAAAAAAAAAAATTTAGCGCACGTTAAAGAATCCACGGCAAAAAAGAGAGTTGTCCCTGGCAAAATTCTGTAGAAAACAGCCACTCTGATAGGGAAACAAAGACTGCTGCAGACGGGAAAAGGAAAAAAAAACAAAACAAGGGTGACACTGCTCTCGTGGCGACGGGCTCTCTCCAGGGAGAGCAGCCCGAATTTCACACAGAGAAATGTGCTGTTACTTAAAGAGGTGTGAAGGTGTAAAAAGGGAAACAATAAACCCCACTACAAACACGTTCAAGTGAAACAGAAAAGGATGAGGCATAAAGGAAAGATCACTGTACAAGTTTACAAATCATGTTCTAAACCCCTTTATATCACAGCAAATTTCTCTGCGTCAAAATCGGACTGCTCTCCACAAGAGAGCGCGTCGCCTCAAGTACAGCGCCACCCATTATTTTTTCTTTTTCCTGTCTGCAGCTGTATTTCTTTCCCTATCAGAGTGGCTGTTTTCTACAGAATTTTGCCAGGGACAACCCTCTTGTTGCCGTGGGTTCTTTTACGTGCGCTAAATAATGATGGGTAACACACGGGACCTCGGTTTATTGTCTCATCCGAAAGACTAGTACCTAGTCCAGCATTCATGATCTAATGGTTAGGGGAAAAGTTTGGATCAAAACGGGATTCAAACCACCGCACACTTCGACCGGGACTTTTCGCTTTCTAGACAGGCGCGTTACCTCAGACCACCTAATGATTTATGAAATAATTATATTTTAGATGTGTTTTAGACTGATTTTTGTCTTCGGTAAATTTCAGAGTTTTGGGAGCCTAACCTGAGTACAAGAAGCTTTATTTGTGACAGTTTATTTCTGGGTCTTGGAAATATTAGCAAGTGGTTGTCTATGTTTGTCATTTTGTTTAAATCTTTGATTATCTTGGGATGTGCAGTAACTAGGTTTTGATCTGCGTCTAAGAGAATTAGCTTTGTACCTTTCTATCCTAAAATTGTTCATTTGTACTATGGGTTTAGATAATTTCTGAAGTTTATCTCTGGTTCAGTATCTTATATTATCTAAGGAAGTTTCATTTTTTCTTTTACAGGGAGGTGTTTGTCCTACACTTAAACAGAATGTATTAATCCGATGTACTCTGTGTGTGTGTGTGTGTGTGTGTGTGTGTGTGTGTGTGCATGCGTGCGTGCGTGTGTGGTGCACACCCACGCAGCGTGGGCGACCTCATTTAAATCTATCAGCGTTGCCACTAAAGCAGCACGGGTTTGTTTTGAAATTCAACTTGAGGGGGAAAAAGTGACGGCCCACGCTTATTTTCAAACAAGGTGCTGCCTTGCTGTGATTGGTGGCTGACTTTAGGAACTGACGACAGGAGTTTGGAATGTGACCCCATTCTCTGAAAGAAGTTGGCGGCAGTTTGCTTAAGTGTCTTCTAAAGTCTCTTTACAATCTAGGATATCAAATGGACAAATCTCCCAGTGGGGATAAAGGAGGGGGGACGGGGTATCAGTATAGATAGCGTCACCCCTTTCTTGAAATTATCTGCTAATTCTCTTTTCAATTTCTCTTTTCTATCTCTCATTGTTTCGGCCTTGGTTATTTTATTCCTGTCACCACCTTTTTGTCTGTTGTCTGCCTTCTTGGTCTATTCCAGCGCGCGCTGGTGTTTCATCGGTGTGTTTGTTTGTGTGCACACATATGGCGGCCAGCCTGCAGTTTGCCCTGGTGCATCATATTGCTGTATATTGTCATTATTCCTTTAGGCAATGCTTGTTCTTTGTGGCCTACACTTACCAGCTTTCCTTCACCAAAACTAGCTTTCTGAGCTCTTCGGGGCTCTCCTGTCGCCACAAATCCGACGCCACACCTATCCAAGATGGTGGGGGGAGAGTGTATGCATACAGTACGATACCATCTTGGTGCCGTGGGGTCTTTTTACCGTTAAAAAGTCGGGGTTGGACGGGGCTGAAAACGGCTCTTCGGCTGGCATCTGGGCTGTAAACGGCACCTTTTTCGGGCCAGGGGTGGGTATGCATGCGCGCACACACGAGCGCGCTGGTGTTTGTCAGTGTGTTTGTTTGTGTGCGCGCATGTGGCGGCCACTTTGCAGTTTGCGCTGCTGCTTCATATTGCTGTATATTGTCACTATTCCTTTACTTTAGGCAATGCTTGTTTTTTGTGGCGTACACGAAACAGCTTTCCTTCACCGAAACTAGCTTTCTGAGCTCTTCGGGGCTCTCCTGTCGCCACAAATCCGACGCCACACCTATCCATGATGGTGCACGGTGAGAGAGAGAGTGTATGCATACAGTACGATACCATCTTGGTGCCGTGGGGTCTTTTACCGTGCAAAAGTCGGCGTTGGACGGGGCTGAAAACGGCTCTTCGGCTGGCATCTGGGCTGTAAACGGCACCTTTTTCGGGTCGGGGGTGGGTATGCATGCGCGCAGGCGCGCGCGCGCTGGTGTTTATCAGTGTGTTTGTTTGTGTGCGCGCATGTGGCGGCCAGCCTGCAGTTTGCCCTGGTGCATCATATTGCTGTATATTGTCATTATTCCTTTAGGCAATGCTTGTTCTTTGTGGCCTACACTTACCAGCTGTCCTTCACCGAAACTAGCTTTCTGAGCTCTTCGGGGCTCTCCTGTCGCCACAAATCCGACGCCACACCTATCCAAGATGGTGGGGGAGAGTGTATGCATACAGTACGATACCATCTTGGTGCCGTGGGGTCTTTTACCGTGCAGAAAGTCGGCGTTGGACGGGGCTGAAAACGGCTCTTCGGCTGGCATCTGGGCTGTAAACGGCACCTTTTTCGGGTCGGGGGTGGGTATGCATGCGCGCAGGCGCGCGCGCGCTGGTGTTTATCAGTGTGTTTGTTTGTGTGCGCGCATGTGGCGGCCAGCCTGCAGTTTGCCCTGGTGCATCATATTGCTGTATATTGTCATTATTCCTTTAGGCAATGCTTGTTCTTTGTGGCCTACACTTACCAGCTTTCCTTCACCGAAACTAGCTTTCTGAGCTCTTCGGGGCTCTCCTGTCGCCACAAATCCGACGCCACACCTATCCAAGATGGTGGGGGAGAGTGTATGCATACAGTACGATACCATCTTGGTGCCGTGGGGTCTTTTACCGTGCAGAAGTCGGCGTTGGACGGGGCTGAAAACGGCTCTTCGGCTGGCATCTGGGCTGTAAACGGCACCTTTTTCGGGTCGGGGGTGGGTATGCATGCGCGCAGGCGCGCGCGCGCTGGTGTTTATCAGTGTGTTTGTTTGTGTGCGCGCATGTGGCGGCCAGCCTGCAGTTTGCCCTGGTGCATCATATTGCTGTATATTGTCATTATTCCTTTAGGCAATGCTTGTTCTTTGTGGCCTACACTTACCAGCTTTCCTTCAGCCAAACTAGCTTTCTGAGCTCTTCGGGGCTCTCCTGTCGCCACAAATCCGACGCCACACCTATCCAAGATGGTGGGGGAGAGTGTATGCATACAGTACGATACCATCTTGGTGCCGTGGGGTCTTTTACCGTGCAAAAGTTGGCGTTGGACGGGGCTGAAAACGGCTCTTCGGCTGGCATATGGGCTGTAAACGGCACCTTTTTCGGGTCGGGGGTGGGTATGCATGCGCGCAGGCGCGCGCGCGCTGGTGTTTATCAGTGTGTTTGTTTGTGTGCGCGCATGTGGCGGCCAGCCTGCAGTTTGCCCTGGTGCATCATATTGCTGTATATTGTCATTATTCCTTTAGGCAATGCTTGTTCTTTGTGGCCTACACTTACCAGCTTTCCTTCACCGAAACTAGCTTTCTGAGCTCTTCGGGGCTCTCCTGTCGCCACAAATCCGACGCCACACCTATCCAAGATGGTGGGGAGAGTGTATGCATACAGTACGATACCATCTTGGTGCCGTGGGGTCTTTTACCGTGCAGAAGTCGTGGTTGGACGGGGCTGAAAACGGCTCTTCGGCTGGCATCTGGGCTTAAACGGCACCTTTTTCGGGTCGGGGTGGGTATGCATGCGCGCAGGCGCGCGCGCGCTGGTGTTTATCAGTGTGTTTGCTTGTGTGCGCGCATGTGGCGGCCACCTGCAGTTTGCCCTGGTCATCATATTGCTGTATATTGTCATTATTCATTTAGGCAATGCTTGTTCTTTGTGGCCTACACTTACCAGCTTTCCTTCAGCCAAACTAGCTTTCTGAGCTCTTCGGGGCTCTCCTGTCGCCACAAATCCGACGCCACACCTATCCAAGATGGTGGGGGAGAGTGTATGCATACAGTACGATACCATCTTGGTGCCGTGGGGTCTTTACGTGCAAAAGTCGGGTTGGACGGGGCTGAAAACGGCTCTTCGGCTGGCATCTGGGCTGTAAACGGCACCTTTTTCGGGTCGGGGTGGGTATGCATGCGCGCAGGCGCGCGCGCGCTGGTGTTTATCAGTGTGTTTGTTTGTGTGCGCGCATGTGGCGGCCAGCCTGCAGTTTGCCCTGGTGCATCATATTGCTGTA
>CM060326.1:40841008-40851008 GCA_030674155.1 Stramonita haemastoma | reverse complement strand
CTGCCATCCTGCAGACCTCTGCAGAGGTCTTGGGCTTTTCCACTAAGAAGAACAAGGACTAGTTCGACGAAAATGACCAAGAAATACAAGATCTGCTGGCGAAGAAGAGAAGTGCCCACCAGGCTCACCTTGCACAATCATCTTGTCCAGCAAAGAAAGCTGCCTTTCGTCTTACATGCAGCAACCTCCAGCGCCAGCTTAGAGTTATCCAAAACGAGTGGTGGACTAACCTCGCCCAGAAAACTCAGCTCTGCGCTGACACAGGTGACTACAGAGGCTTCTACGAAGCTTTGAAGGCAGTCTATGGACCCTCTCATCAAGTGTTGAGTCCTTTGCGCAGCACTGACGGCCAGGCACTCCTCACAGACAAGATGTCCATATTGAACCGCTGGGCTGAACACTTTCAAACCCTCTTCAGAGCTGATCGCACTGTTGATGACGCAGTGATCCAACAGATCCCACAGCAACCAGTGAAAGAAGAACTGGACGAAGCCCCAACCCTGGAAGAGGTAACTAAAGCCATAGAACAACTGAAGAGTGGGAAGGCTGCAGGCGTCGACGGTATTCCACCAGAATTATGGAAAAACGGGGGGCAAACACTGCACTGCAAGCTCCATGAATTTTTTGTCTGCTGCTGGGAGCAGGGAAAGTTACCACAAAACCTTCGTGATGCAATCATAATCACCCTTTACAAAAACAAAGGGGAAAAATCAGATTGCTCCAACTACAGGGGGATAACTCTTCTCTCCATCGCTGGCAAAATCCTTGCAAGAGTTCTCCTCAACAGACTAGTACCTGCTGTTGCAGAACACCACCTCCCTGAGAGCCAGTGCGGCTTCAGAGCTAACAGGGGTACCACCGACATGGTCTTCGTGCTCAGACAACTTCAAGAAAAGTGCCGCGAACAGAACAAGGGACTGTACATCACCTTCGTTGATTTAACCAAGGCATTTGACACTGTGAGCAGGAAGGGCCTGTGGCAGATCATGGAGCGTCTTGGCTGTCCCCCAAAGTTTCTCAACATGGTGATCCAGCTACATGAAGACCAGCGTGGCCAGGTCAGAAACAGCAACGACCTCTCAGAGCCTTTCCCAATCACAAACGGGGTGAAGCAGGGCTGCGTTCTTGCACCAACCCTCTTCACTATCTTCTTCAGCATGATGCTTCAGCGGGCCACAGAAGATCTTGATGACGAAGACGGAGTTTTCATACGCTACCGCACAGATGGCAGCCTATTCAACCTGCGGCGTCTTCAGGCCCACACCAAAACCCTGGAGCAACAAATTCGAGAGCTACTTTTTGCTGATGATGCTGCCCTTGTAGCCCACACAGAAACCGCCCTGCAGCATGTAACATCCTGTTTTGCAGAGGCAGCCCAGCTCTTTGGACTCGAAGTCAGCCTGAAGAAGACAGAGGTTCTCTACCAGCCCGCACCTCAGGTAGCGTACCACCCACCTCACATTACAATTGGTGAGACAGAACTGAAGACAGTCCAGCAGTTTACCTACCTGGGATGCACAATCTCCTCTGACGCAAAGATTGATAAAGATGTAGACAACAGACTGGCAAAGGCAAACAGTGCTTTTGGCAGACTCTACCACCGTGTCTGGAAAAACAAACACCTGAAGAAAGACACCAAGATCAGTGTCTACAGAGCCGTGGTACTGACCACCCTCCTGTACGGCTCTGAGTCATGGGTCACATACAGACACCACCTGCGAATTCTGGAACGCTTCCACCAACGCTGTCTCCGCTCCATCCTCGACATCCACTGGAGCGACTTCACCACGAATGCTGAGGCGCTGGAGCAAGCAGGGATCACCAGCATTGAGGCCATGTTGCTGAAAACGCAGCTACGCTGGGCAGGGCATGTCTCTAGAATGGAGGACCATCGCCTACCGAAGATGGTTCTCTACGGTGAACTTTCCACCGGACACCGCTACAGAGGCGCACCAAAGAAGAGATTTAAAGACTCTCTGAAGAAATCTCTGTCAGCCTGCCTCATAGACCATAACCAGTGGTCAGTCCTTGCTGCTGACCGGCAGGCCTGGCGACACACTGTGCATCAGTCGGTCTCCTCCTTTGAGGACAATCGCAGAGCGGCCCTTGAGGAGAGGCGAATGAGGAGGAAGAACCGCGTCCCCTCTACATCAACCCCAGAATCGACTTTCCCCTGCAGCCGCTGCGGCCGGGTTGGTTTGTCACGCATTGGACTGAACAGCCACCAGCGAGCCTGCACCAGACGTGGACAGTGCCCTTAATCTTCGTTCGCGAAGCCAAGCCATGATGACCACTTTATGTCACAACACATTAATTTTCTCTGCGTCAAATTCGGGCTGCTCTCCTCGGGGAGAGCGCGTCGCCACATGTGCAGCGCCTACCCATTTTTTTTCTTTTTCCTGCATGTAACTGTATTTGTTTCCCTATCAGAGTGGCTTTGTTCTACATAATTTTGCCAGGGTCAACCCCCTTGTTGCCGTGGGTTCTTTTATGTGCACTAAATAGTGATATATAACACACGGGACTTCGGTTTATCGTCTCATCCGAAAGACTAGCGCCCAGACCCCACTCAAGGTCTAATGGATGGGGAAAATATTTGGGTCCAAACGGGGTAAGAACCACCGCACACTCCAACCCGGACTTTTTGCTTTCTAGGTAAAGCGCGTTACCACCTACACCACTGATCCACTTTCAAATTAATGTACGTTATCTCTGGGTTCGGAATGCAGCCACCCTTAAAGGTGGGCAAAAAAACGGTCACACAAGCAAAATTTCACCAGTGGTAAGTGACCTTCCTTGAGATGTCAGAGATAGTGATTCCAATTACTCGTTTTGTTGTGGTTTGTTTTTGAATGTTCTTTAGCTTAACAGCCTGCTGGGTCACCCAGAAAAATGTTATGTAAGTTGTCTCACCGCTCACTCACACATACAAATCACTCCGAGACCAGTAAATACATACTGGATGAGAATGTTGCAAGAACGGCTGTTTTCAAGCACATCGCCACATTAGGCAGCCTTATTCCAACTTCAGAGATTTTTTCCCTCTATTGAAAGGACAGACAATGCAAAGAACTCTTTCATGGATGGGGACAATCACAACATAATGTTTCAAAGTGTAACAACATTCCAGTATAGGCTTTGACACTGCATTTTTATAAAAAATAACTGACAAAGTTTTGGGCCTGGACAAAAAACACTTGCTTTGAACGTGATGGAAAAGCTTCCTGTTTTAACTTCAATAGTTGAGAATCTGTGTACACACGTCTTGTTTTGTCTTTGTTGCTTTGTTTTCTAGTGAGGTAAGTTTAATTGCAAACCAAAGATATAACCTCTGCCTGTACTACTGTCCGAAGTTGTGCTAGAATTTGAAGCAAATATTAATTTTATGATTAGAATTCGACTTTACGAGCTTAGAACTAAAGGTTGGGAAGTATTCCACCGACAAATTCAGCGACTTTTGTTTTTGTGTGTGTGCGTGCGAGACCTTTTTGAGGTACGCTTTTTATGTTTGGCATTTTCAAGCTTTGGAAAATTAAAACATCTGCTCAACTGTGTGATATGTGTGTGTTGTATGTTTGTGTATGCGTCCGGGCATGCGGGCGTGCGTGTGTGTGTGTGCGTGTGTGTGTGTTTTGTGTGTGTGTATATGTGTGTGTGCGTGCGTGCGTGCGTGCGTACGTGTTTGGTTGCATGTGTGTGTATGTGTGTGCGTGCGCGTGTTTATATATATATATATATATATATATTATATATATATATATATATATATCTGTGTGTGTGTGAGTGTGTGTGTGTGTCTGTCTGTCTTTCTGTCTGCGTGCTTGCTTGCTCGTATGATCGTGCGTACGATGCGTACGTGCGTAGTATAGTCACTGAGTAAGCCCAACGCGCTATCTCTGAACGTAAATGATGCCACTGTGGAACTCGGTTGTTTCTCCCACACATCTCAATCCACAGAGATAGTAAAGCAATCAGCCACAGGAACACGCAGACAGACAGACAGACAGACAGACAGACAGACAGGAATGTAGCAAAGAGACGGGTATGTAGAATATTCTGTGTAAAGAGCTGTACTGCCTCATTACGGCAACAGAGAAAGAAAGATGGAATGAAAAAAAAACAACCAAGAAAGAACGAAAGAAAAAAAGAGAACAAAATATCAGAAAGGCAGAATGAAAAAAAAAAATCGCCTGATTATGCTGAACAAGATACAATAAAGAAAATAAAAAGAAAGAGGGACAGACAAAAAATAGGTACACTAAGAAATGAGAGAAAGAAACATAGAGAAAGGTAAGAAAGCAAACAGAAAAAAAAACCTAAAAGTAAAAACCCCTGCCAAATATGCAATAAAAAAAAAAGAAAGAAAGAGAGAAAGAAAAAAAAAGAGAGAAGAAATCATAGAACGTAGAGAAAAAAATACATAGACAGACATACAGATAGACAAATAGATTGACAAGCATACAGAATGTTAAGTGTAGTGTGTTTTTTTAAACTTACATTCACTCGAGAAAGACACACCAGTTTACAGTACTAGATCATTAATGAGTCTGTGAGTTTTGTTTAATGATTCACAGGACTGTACCCCTTCTACTCTGCCGATTTTTCTCTAAACAACTTCTATCGGCTTGTGGATCGGTGGTCTTGAGGTAACGCGCCTGTCTAGAAAGCGGAAAATCTGGGTTGGAGTGTGCGGTGGTTCAAATCCCGTTTCGGCCGGAAACGTTACCCCCATCCATTAGATCATGGGTGGTAGTCTGTGTGCTAGTCTGTTTTGGATGAGACGATAAACCGAGGTCCCGTGTGTTACACATCATTATTTATTTCACGTAAAAAAACACACCCCACAGCAACAAGAGCGTTGTCCCTGTCAAAATTCTGTAGAAAAAAAGCCACTCTGATAGGGAAACAAATACAACTGCAGACAGGATAAACAAACAAAAAAAATGGATAAGCGCTGCACTTGTGGCGACGTGCTCTCCCTGGAAAGAGCAGTCCGAATTTCACGCAGAGAAATCTGCTCTGACATAAAGTGGTATAAAGAAAGAAAAAAGAAAGAAAGAAAGAAAAAGAAAGAAAGAAAGAAAAGAAAGAAAGAAAGAAAGAAAGAAAGGAAGAAAGAAAGAAAGAAAAAAAGAAAGAAAGACAAAAAGAAATAAAGCTTATCATGTCTTAACACCATTGGGATTTTGCTATTTTCATACCATGTTCAGTACAGTACTTGAATGAAACAGTGTTTGGGGTTTTGTTTTGAAAATAAAACAAAAAGGTATTCTGAACTTGTCAACTGAGAAATAAATGATTTCACGTGAACCAAAAATATTATCTGTGGGGGTCTTGTGATGATTTTTCAGTAGGTATCACCTTCATCAGCATTACACACACACACACACACACACACACACACACACACACACACACACACACACACACAACACACACACACACACACTAACATCAATACACACCCACCACCACCCCCTTACACACATAAACGCACACCTACCCACCCACACACATACACACAAACAAACACACACACATAAACGCACACCTACCCCCACCGCCCACAAACAAACAAACACACACACACACACACACACACACACACACACACACACACACACACACACACACACACACACACACTCTTACACGCCTACACACACACTCACACACACACAACACACACAAACACACACACACACAACACAACACACATACACACACGCCTACACACACACATACACACACACGCTTACACACACACGCACGCCTACACACACACACACACACACACACACACACACACACACACACGCCTACACACACGCCTACACACACACACACACACACACACACACACACACACACACACACACACACACACACACACACACACACACACACACACCATGCCTGCGCGAAATAAAAATAAACAAACAAAAACAAAACAGAGTAGAGATCATCATTCTCTGCTCCGTTGCTTGGTAACAGCTGTACAAGATTGCTCCGTGATGCAGATAAAAACAACAACAACAACAATCACTGCCCACTGAAAATTGCCGTAGTGCGCTCCTGGAATTACATTTCTTGACATTTTACTCCCACTGGGTCAAGCAACCCGTTACTTGAATCTTTTTAAGACGCCAGTATCATTATCCTCATCCTCATCATGTGTGTGTGTGTGTGTGTGTGTGTGTGTGTGTGTGTGTGTGTGTGTGTGTGTGTGTGTGTGTGTGTGTGTGTGTGTATGTGTGTGTGTGTGTGTGTGTGTGTGTGTGTGTGTGTGTGTGTGTGAGAGAGAGAGAGAGAGAGAGAGAGAGAGAGAGAGAGAGAGAGAGAGAGAGAGAGAGAGAGAGAGAGAGAGAGAGAGAGAGAGAGAGAGAGAGAGAGAGGAGAGAGATTGATTCAGATTCAGATTCAGAATGTTTTTGCAATATTATAAGTCAGACAGCCTTATTTGATACAAAAAAACAGACATCAGTCATAACCATTGACTGGTTAAACATGATGTACACTAAATGGTTAGAGTGTGTGGTGTGTGTGCGCGCGCGCGCGCGAGTGTGTGTGTGTGTGTGTGTGTGTGTGTGTGTGTGTGTGTGTGTGTATGATTCACACATTCTTTTGCGTATGTGTATGCTATTATGGCTGTAAATATACACGCGCTTGCCTACAGATTAAGTGTACACATCTGTGTATGCTTCTTGAGATTGACCATACCACTGTTTTTATACAAAAAGATCGAATATTTTACTGCCCATTTTATTTCAGCAGATTTTTCTCTTTGTTTAGTATCTTAATATCAATTCAGCAATTGAAAAATTAAAATTATTTTGCTCATTTGCCTTCTTTCGTTCTGTCTTTCACTAAACAGATAGTTTGTAGTATGTACAGACTAGTCTACCATAAAGGCACATCTTTGAGGAGTGAGATGAAAACGGTCACCACTCTCAGTAAGATTCACGTTTACTGTCTGTGACCAAGGATATGTCTCTAAGCGTTGTTTTGCTCTCTACGTTCACAGCCGACGTTCGTGCAAACACAAATCCTCCGTTCTCTAGAGTTGTTTTTTTCCCACTGTATATCCATCTCTTTCTTATTCTTCTCGATTTCGTTCTTCCTTCCGCTTCTACATCTAATCTATAAAAGCGAGTATGCTTTCGTATTAGCACTCCATCTACCTGCCAGCCTGTGTTTAGAGCTGTCTGTCTGTCTGTCCGTCTTCCTTTTCCTCCTTGTACAACAAACGTCACCCGCATGGCACGCGAGATACGGGAACGAAACAAAACGGCACATTGCGTCACAACAATGGCTGTTTCTCCTCGTCCAATCAGCGGCAAGGAAAATACGCCAGCGCGCGTCTCGTCTGCTTCCCTGCGGCTATATGAGCAGACGTGCATCTCTGCTGAACTCAAACGTCGATGAGATTCTTCAACGCTTCCAACGCACGAATTGAGAACTGACAGAAACCAGAAAACCTAGAACTTTGCCAGTATATTTTGCTTTTTGCCTTGCTGGATAATATCCTGAAGTTTTCGCCTGAAGAAAGTCAGAGATTTGGATCCACTCGTGTCTAAGAGTATATTGGTAGTTGCTTTATCACAGAAACTGTTAATCACTTCAGAGTTGTGGCTTGCTGCCAGACAACCAGTGTTACCAGAGCACGTGCAGCGACTGTCCTTGAACGTTATCGATCGATCCAAGAGGCTACGGAGCTATCACACACTTTTTGGACTTTGATTTAAGGTGAGGGCTTGTTTTGTTTGTCTGTTTCTTTCTTTCTGCATGTCTATATGTCTGATTTTCTCTCATTCTTTACTTTTTTTTTTCTCTTTCTTTTTTAATTCTCTTCTTTTTCTTTCTTTTTTTTTCTTTCCTTTCTTTTTGCTGATTTTCTGTCTTTTTTCTTTCTTCCAAGTTTCTTTTTGATATTTTCTCTTTTTTATGTTCCTGCTTTTTTCATTCATTCTTTCTTTCCTTTCCTTTTTCTCTTTTCTTTTTTCTATATTTTTCATTTCCTTCATTTTGATATTTTCTTTCTTTCTTTCTTTCTTTTTTTCTTTCTTTCTTACTTTCTTTCTTTCTTTCTTTCTTTCTTTTCTTTCTTTCTTTCTTTCTTTCTTCTTTCTATCATCATTGTATACCACATTCCTTCATGGCAGAGTTCTCTGTTTGACATTATTTTTTTTTAAAATATGGTCTTTCTCTGTAGGGAAGAGCGGGTCACCACAGGAGAAGCACCTTTTATCATTTTCTGATGATTTATTTTTTTATCAGTCTGTATACTTGCTTCCCTCGCGCTTTAGTATTTAGCCAGGGACAATTCTCTTGCTAACCATGGATGTGGACAATTCTTTTATCACCATGCGTTCTTTTTTATACGTTAGCTGTATGTTATAATACGATCTAGTTTTAGAGAGAGGGAGAGACAGAGACAGAGAGAGGGAGACAGAGAGAGGGAGACAGAGAGAGTCAAGCAGCTCTGGTTGTAAAGCCTTGAGACACGCGATGCGAGAATTGCTTTTTGTCTGGAATCGGTCAGCTTGACCTATGAAATCTCTGTATTTTCTGTTCTGCTCTTTCTTTCTTAGTTTTTCACTTTGACATTTCAAATCTCTGATCTCTGATAATTTTTTTTTTGTTTCTTTGTTTTTTTCTTTTTCTTTCTTTCTTTCTTTCTTTCTTTCTTTCTTTCTTTCTTTCTTTCTTTCTTTCTTTCTTTCTTTGTTCTTTTCTTGCTTGTTTGTTTTCTGATCAGCGTTTGTTGTATTTATCTTTTTGTTCCTTCAGGCATTCACTCTCTATCAGATGTTCTTTTGTTTAAATAATAAAGCACACCCCACATGCACGAAGAAATATATCCTCTTGCAAAGTACACTGTCTGTGCATGGTCTGAATATAGATGAATATTTGATGAGGAGGGAAAAGGTTGTTTGTTTTCCTGATATAACATCTTAAGGATAAAGACACACTGACGTAAAAGCTTTATGCATCTACATGCAAAATAAAACATGAATAATAAAAATCATTCTTTCTGCTTTTTTACAGGTACAAGTCCAAAAACTCTACCACCCAACCTTCAAAAGAAGTGACCTCCATGCCCTTAGAGACGACACCTTTCTCCAACACCATCACCACCCTCACCATGCCTCAGTCCACACCAGCCACCACCACCCCCTCTCTCTCCACCATGCCCATGAACCACAACAAGAACCTGGCTCCAAACAGTCACAACTCCAACATGGAGCGCTACGAAATCAAGTCCGGGAAGCTGCTCCTCCAACATCGCCTGGGCTCCAAGACCACCTGGCTCCCAGTCTTCGTCAGGGTGTACAAGAACACCTTCGAGCACTTCGCCGTCGTCAGCAGGGACCAGGCCATCTCTGTGCACTCCACCTACGTCAATCTGAGGACCTCCACCTGCACAGACTTCGAAGATTCCCCTACAGGGTTCAAAGTCATCCAGAACAATTACGAAGGCACGGTGATCACCTTTGATGCTGGGAACAAGGTCATGGTGTCAGACTGGGTGGATGCCTTCACCTGTACCACTCCGCCCTGTTCCCCCACCCAGGGCAGGGTGTCATCCGCGCTCTCTCCCGCCATCCCCCGATCTCCGATGATGCCTTCCTTACCTGAAGTGGACGAGGAGGAATGAACACTTAGTTTAAATTGAATAACATTTTGAACTCATTTTCCTACATTCCAAGTTTGGAAATGCAGGTTTATAAAGGCAGGGGTTGACCCTAGGGTTTCAACGACTCTTTTCTCTCTTTGAGCTGAGGTCTGTCTCCTTGATGGTCCTCTTTCTCTAACTGGAAGGGTCTGGCACCTGCCTCTGCTGAAAACTGTTGGCTCAATCTTTGAGCGACCTCGCAAGGTCCACGACTGTTGATCGCAGACAGATAGAATGGCCACGATCTGTTGTGATACTGCATGACTTCTACTGGCTGTGTTGTTAGACTTCACAGCAGTGGAGCTACATACACTCGCCGTACTG
>CM060326.1:40811008-40833508 GCA_030674155.1 Stramonita haemastoma | reverse complement strand
CATGCAAACTGCTTACAGATGCTTTGTAAAAAAACCCCAAAAAAACAAAGCATCTTACATCACTTGATTTTATGCATGACGTCAGCTTGGATTCATCTGACGTCTTATACAACAGATAAAAATTATTTCTCACACTGCAATCTCAAATTTTTTTTTTTTTCAAATTCAAAATTTTATTTCAAGAAACCCCCGTAGGGGTACATGAAATTTGACAAAACCAATGCTTGCAGATATGGGCGTGTAAAAAATACTCACAACAAAAATTCTAGCACAATGGATGGCACAAAAAAAAAGAAAGAGTATCCACAATGCATTAGGAGAACAAAACACCCCACAAAAAAAACCCAAAACCAAAACAAAAAAATCAACAGCATGATGTTTAGATGACTCGACAATTAATGCCTTCTCTCTCTCTCTCTCTCTCTCTCTCTCTCTCTCTCTCCTCTCTCTCTCTCTCTCTCCTCTCTCTCTCTCTCTCTCTCTCTCTCTCTCTCTCTCTCTCTCTCTCTCTCTCTCTCTCTCTCTCTCTCTCTCTCTCTCTCTCTCTCTCTCTCTCTCTCTCTCTCTCTCTCTCTCTCTCTCTCTCTCTCTCTCTGATGCTAGATGGTGGTGGATTGATGTTTTCAGTCATTAGCCTCATCATATTCTCTGTTTGCTCTTTAATTATTGCGCCCTTGTGTGTGTGTGTGTGTGTGTGTGTGTGTGTGTGTGTGTGTGTGTGTGTGTGTGTGTGTGTGTGTGTGTGTGTGTGTGAGTGTGTGTGTGTGAGTTGGGTTTGTTGTTGTTGTTCTTTCCCCCCTTTTATCAAACTTATGCTGTATGGGACTATTTTGATGACAGATGGTGGTGGATTGATGTTTTCAGTCATTCAACCTCATCATGTTCTCATGTTTGCTCTTTAATCATTGCGCCTTTTTGTGTGTGTGTGTGTGTGTGTGTGTGTGTGTGTGTGTGTGTGTGTGTGTGTGTGTGTGTGTGTGTGTGTGTGTGTGTGTGTTTTGTTTTTGTTTGTTTATTTGTTTTTTTTGGTTTGTTTTGTTTTTGTTTTATCATCCAAATCAAAATAATCATTGATTCTTACTCCATATTTTGCTTCTGAATGAGTGCCTTTTTATAACATTACCTTAATATTGTATCTCTGTCGTATTCCTTACCTGTTGTTGTTGTTCTTTCTCCCCTTTATCAAAATCTTGTTTTATGGGACTTATTTGATGTTAGATGGTGGTAGATTGATGCTTTCAGTCATTTAACCTCATCATATTTTCATGTTTACTCTTAATTATTGCGCCTTTTCTTTGTTTTGTTTTGTTTTTGTTTTTTCTTTGTTTTTCTTGCTTTCTTTATTCAATTCAAAATCATCATTGATTCTTACTTCTCATTTTCGTTTCTGAATCAGTGACTTTATAACATTACCTTAATATTGTATCTCTGTGTTAATTCTTGCCTGTTGTTTGATACTTGGTATGGTTCCTTATTCTTGGTATTTGGATCATTATAATTGTTGATTTTATTTATATTTTTATTGGCAGTATCTCCCCCCCCCTCCAATAAGGATATTAGTTTAAAATTTTTTGTCCCCCTTTTATCCAAATGTATGATTTATGTCACATGTATAATTTTTGACAGATGGTGGTGGATTGATGTTTTCAGTTGTTTATTCTCTTCTCTTGTTTGCTCTTTACCTATCAACACTTTTCTATTCTTTCATTATCAAAATCTTATTGTGACTTCTGATTTTTGTCTTCTGATCGAGTGCATTTTTATTACCTTATCATATATAGTGTCCTTATTCTTGTATGTTGTCTGGTTTGCATAAAGCTTTATTGTTTAGTATTTTTTCAACTTGATGTATCCCTGAAAAGGGCGGGGACTGGATGTAAAAAAGCACACAAGTGCTTATCTATTATCCTCGAATAAAATATTTTGCCTTGCCTTGCCTTGCCTTGCCTTGCCTTGCCTTGTCTCTCTCTCTCTCTCTCCAGCATATCCTGTACAACGCTAAGGCATCGAGAAGCACACATATACTTACTCGGGCACACACACACACACACTAACATACACTCATGCAAAAAGGCACTCTAATGTCTGCAGGTCAACCCTCAAGGGCACACCTGCCCAAAAACCCACGCGTGCACTCACATAAGCATAAAAAAATACAATAAGTGCACCACAAAAACAATACAATACAATCCAAAGAACCAATATTCATATGAGAATACCAAAGTTCTCACATGACGGATGTATTACACAATTATAGTTTGAACTCCTTCCCATTAATTTTAAGTGCATAGGCACACACATGTGCACCCAAGAGAGTGGGGACACTCACTCACTCACACACACACACACACACACACACACACACACACACACACACACACACACACACACACACACACACACACACACACACACACACACACACACACACGCACACACAAGCCTTCATAGTCCATACCTACAGGAGAACGAAATTGTCTATAGCATAAAACAATCTGCACTAGTATCACTTATGAAAAAATATCAAATTAGTGGTTTTAATGCTTGCAGATATGGGCGTGTGAAAAATACTCACAACAAAAATCCTAACACAATGGATGGCACAAAAAGAAAAATGTGGTTTAGATATAAAACGATTTAAAATCCTATTAGATGTCCACATTTTAATCTTAATCTGTTTTTAGGGTCTTTTTGTAATAAAACAAAACCAATTTCAAAATTCAGAATTTACCGGGCATCTTAATCTATCTTACTCGAGGAAACTAGCGTTATATTGTTCATATGCTATTTATAATGCATAATAAATCAAAATGTAAGATATTATTTGTTTCTTAAATATGGTTAGACGTAAGCACATAGATGTATATCACTACAGATGAACGGGAAGAGAATACTAAGTGAAGAATGTTACGAACTGCAATACACGTAGGCCTACATTGGTAAAGATAACTGAATGATTTACACACGCACGCAGGCACGCACACATCGCATGCACGCACACATCGCACGCATGCACGCACGCACGCACGCACACAGTTTTTCAGTTTTTCATGTTGTTTTGGGGAAAGTTGAACCTGGTTGAGCACATCCCTCTCCAGATATAATGTGCATGATAGGTATGTTTGTGTCTGCGTAACCCTTCAAAAGCTGCCATGAAGCACAACATCGTTAACGCGCATATTTTTCGAGCACACAAAGAAGATCAAGGCACTGGCAGGTCTGTTCTTTGAGGTTAACTTGGGAGATCGTTGCCTCAAGCCATGGAAAGTTGAAGTCAAAATTAAAAATGTATTCCCAGATGATACATCAAACAAGCAATCTATTAAATTGATTTAATCAAGCCATACATAAACAAAGAATAAAGATAGGAATTGAAGGAAAAAACATAAGCAATCAAACAAAATAACAAACTAGCAAACAACAAACGAACGAAGAAAAGAAAGGTAAAGCAATGGAATGCAGAACTGTTAATCACTTCATAGGTTCAAATGGAAAGGGACATGCTTTTGAATTGTGAATAATTATCATATTGTATTATATTGTATTGTATTATACTGTGTTGTATTGTATTGTATTGTATTGTATTGTATTGTATTGAGTTGTATTGACCGACGAGTAAGACCAAGCCCTAAAAACTATGTAAGTCTTTGATTTAAGCAAAATACCCCACAGTCTGCGTCAATATGTTGTTACGTTTCAAGATGTCACGCGGATTGCTTCTATCCATGACAAACTCTTAACATTACATTCATAAGAGAAACAAATCACTCAAACACGGAGTAGAGCTGCTATGATATGACTTAGTTCTTGAAAATATCACACTCAAACCCTTCATGCATTGTGTTCTTACAGTCTTCGGATGAGACTATAAACCGAGGCCCCGTATGCGAACGAATGCTGAACATCTGGCGCACACGTTAAATCCTGTTCCGCTTTTCATAAGGGTAGGCCATCGTGTGCTGGTGGGAAGAGATGAAAAAAATTGACCAAACTGCGCACACATGGGGACTGGATGTAAAAAAGCACACGAGTGTTTATTCCATTATCCTCGATATAAAAACAAGAACATTTTTTTTAATTAAAAAAAACAGCGATTGGCATACACTGTGCGGGAGACAAGAGTGCATCTTCTGGGTGAAACCAAGGGTGTTAAACAAGGGAACGCCCAACAGCAACAAGAGGAGCTACCTGTACTCACCTTTTCGTCTGTCGTACGTTGACATTTAGCTACATCGATTTTTGTTTTTGTGCACCGTTCGCAATGAGGTGAACAAAGTGTGACTTTGTCAATACACCGCTGATGAAGAATTGTTTGCAAGGCGTGTCAGGTTTCTCTCTCTCTCTGTCTCTCTGTCTCTGTCTCTGTCTCTGTCTGTCTGTCTGTCTGTCTGTCTGTCTCTCTCTGTCTGTCTGTCTGTCTGTCTGTCTGTCTGTCTGTCTGTCTGTCTGTCTGTCTGTCTGTCTCTCTCTCTCTCTCTCTCTCTCTCTCTCTCTCTCTCTCTCTCTCTCTCTCTCTCTCTCTCTCTCTCTCTCTCTCAGGCGGTTTCAGCATCATGGAGTGCATAAGGCGTGGATGTGTCATCACAGACCAGTTTATTAGCTTTGATTATGTCATTTGTCATTGTGTCTACCCCTGGCTGCTTGGTTTGGGTGGTTCCATGCTTCTGCTTGTTATCTGTTTGTCTGGCAGTCTGTATCACTACCCGACTCCCCCCTCCCCCCCTCTCTCTCTCTCTCTCTCTGTGGTGGTTACTTCCTTCTGCTTGTTATCTGTTTGTCTGGCAGTCTGTATCTCTCCCCCCCCCTCTCTCTCTGTGGTGGTTATATGCTTTTGCTTGTTATCTGTTTGTCTGGCAGTCTTCATTGCTTCTCTCTCTCTCTGTCTCTGTCTGTCTGCTCTGTCTGTCTGTCTGTCTGTCTGTCTGTCTGTCTGTCTGTCTGTCTGTCTGTCTGTCTGTCTGTCTGTCTTCTCTCTCTCTCTCTCTCTCTCTCTCTCTCTCTCTCTCTCTCTCTCTCTCTCTCTCTCTCTCTCTCTCTCTCTCTCTTTCTCCCCCCTTAATTATATGCTGTTTCAGGTTGAGAGCATTGGGTTTCCATGCTAACAAAAATGGTTCCAGACTCGGACACCCATACGATAATCATGTCCATAATGTGGTCATAATATTGATGATGAAATACATTTTTTCGTTTCAATGTAAGGTGTATTAAACTATACGTAATAAACATATTTTTTCAAGCCTACAAACAGCAGGGATTCAAGATATTGTTTATATAGTTTGTCGTCTGAAAATGAACATATAATTAAATCTGTAGCTGATGTTCATTGCAAAGACACAGAAACTAAGACAAATCCATGTCAGCACCAATTGATTCAATATGTAATGATATAGTCACTTTAAAGAGTACTATATCTCAAGTAAGCCAGTTTAAGAAATATTGATATCACATTAATTTGAACGGATGGTCAAATCGAAAAGTGTTATTTCATTTCAGTTTGATTTTTCTGTTCTTTTCTTTGTATGTACTAGGTGATTTGTAACTGTAGAGACGTCAGTGTTAATGTTCGTTTAATATAAATGAATCGATGTTTCCTTTTGCTCGACTTAATTATACTGATCACGTATTTTTTTTTTGTTTACTGTTTCACACAAAAAAATATTGGTGCTATCTCCCTTGTTAAAAGGTACAGTTGGGTAATGACAATAAATTGTTTAATGTCAAAGCCTCTATGTCTCTGTCTCTCTCTCTCTGTCTGCCTGTCTGTCTGTCTCTGTCTCTGTCTGTCTGTCTGTCTGTCTGTCTGTCTGTCTGTCTGTCTGTCTGTCTGTCTGTCTGTCTCTCTCTCTCTCTCTCTCTCTCTCTCTCTCTCTCTCTCTCTGCCCTGTGACAAGGAGCAAACCGGCAGCGCACACTTTGAATCAGCCGTGAAGAAAAACCATCGTTTATTCGTTACCACGCTAGTAACTGGGCTGACAACAGCTGTGGAGTCTGCGTTGACTGCCCTGTTAATCTGCAGCTCCGTTTAGAGTTAGAGGACCTTGAGAAGACCAGTTATAGACCCCCCCCCCCTCTCTCGTTCCCATACAGGGTGACCCTCCCTAGATCCACCATTACATCATTCAGACCTACACGCCCTATGCAGTCCTTAACATGCCCCCAGTACCTTTTGCTCTTTTTATTTCGTCATGTTTTTTTGCTTTTTTTAAAATACAAAATTGGTGCTAGCGTGGTTTCCATGTCAAAGTTTTGCTTCACAGTTGGTTTTGTACATGACGTAAATTTTGAAACAAATTGCACATTCCAATGAATCACAAGACCCCCTGTTGTATGGCTGGTAAAGCTTTAGCGTGCGTAGTTTTGTTCATTGTTTTTGCTTTGCCAAAAAAGTACAGCAATCGATCATATTTTGCACTACTTGTGTTTGTTGCAGCTGTTGAACCATGATCTGGAATCAATGTCATAATGATTATCTGGGCGGTTGAAAAATGGTTTTCTTGTCATAGAGAATACGTGTTGTGTCCTGTCCCCTTCCCACTGAACCCTTGCGAATGGGCTTGAAATTGCCATTGTCATTTTTTTCTCTCTATTTATCTATCTCTCATTCACACCCTCACATCTTACTTCCTCTTGCAATATTGTAATGTGCAAGTGACAAAGGAAGAAGAGAACCAAATGCAGATAAAGAAAAGCCTGCATGGATATATGTGTGCAGGTAAGCAGCCAGCTTATAAAAACGTCAAAGCACTAGCAAGTGCACATATACACAAATACAAATTATACAAACATGCAACATTGCACGCGCGCGAGCACGTATACACAGACACATGCACGCACGCACGCACATATGCACACACGCCTACATGCACCCACGCACGCATACACACACACACACGCATGCACGCTGCAACAGTCGAACGCACACACACCAACGCATGCGCACAAACAAACAGACATACATACACACACACGCACACACGCATGCATGCACGCTCCCAGACACCCACGCATGCGCACTAACACACGCACACACAAATCTCACACACACATACACACACATAAATAGACATCCTTAATTTTTGTTTACTCAAGTTAATCTATTTTCCTTTGCTTTGTTCCCAGCAGCAGCAGCAGCAGCAGCAGCAGCAGCAGCAGCAGCAGCAGCAGCAGCAGCAGCAGCAGCAGCAGCAGCAGCAACAATAGCAACAATAGCAGCGGTGGCGGCAATTCTATCGACAGCTAGCCAGGCAAAGAACAAAAAACTGGTTCACCTTACACAGGTATTTCTTTTGCTGGCACACTTTTTAGGCCTGTGTTACTTTCATGATGAAGGCACGAACATTTAATAGGTATGTGTGGCTCCCACACAAATCTTTGAGGATGCACATACAAATTCAAGTGTCTACTTTTGTATGTAAGCAAAAACTGTGCACATTATAGAACACGCATATGTACACAATATATACATACATACACGTGTTTATACATACAAACATACACGCACGCACGCACGCACACACACACACTTTCTTTCTTTTTTTTGATCGTCAGGTATCAATTAAAGTGGAAAACTGAAGACTGCTACTACTACTACTACTACTACTACTACTACTACTACTACTACTACTACTACTACTACTACTGCTGCTGCTGCTGCTGCTGCTGCTGCTGCTGCTGCTGCTGCTGCTGCTGTTGCTGCTGCTGCTGCTGCTGCTGCTGCTACTACTACTACTACTACTACTACTACTACTACTACTACTACTACTACTACTACTACTACTACTACTACTGCTGCTGCTGCTGCTGCTGCTGCTGCTGCTCTACTACTACTACTACTACTACTACTACTATGTACACACACACACACACACACACACACACACACACACACACACACACACACACACACACACACACACACACACACACACACACACACACACACACACACACACACACACACACACACACACACACACACATCCTGTCTAATATCCCAACTTGTGAAAAGACGTTAAATGAATTTGAACACACATACACATTCTTGCTTTTTTATGCAAGTTGATCAATTTTCCTTTTCTTTGCTTTTATGCATAGTTCTATGAGTTTCTGATGGTTAGATCCTGTTTTCTTTGATCCTTCTTTTAGCTCTACGGATCCAGTAATATTAACTTTTACCTAATTCCTCTCTCCCCATTTCCTGTCTAATATTGCTCATTAATGGATCAACTTGGAAACGAAAATATGAGCTTACGAAATCGCATGCGTTCTTATGCACGCGAGTGTATGTACATAGAGACAATTAACAAAGCGTTATCAACAATGAAAACAACAACCAATTGAAACCAACCTAACCAAAAACATAAAGAACACATACACATTTTTTTAAATGAAAAGAAATCAACACTAGAAACTATGCACCAAATCAAAGACACGAAGAAGCAGTGAAAAGAAAGAAAGACACAAACGACTCACATAAGAAAAGAAAATACTCGAATGGACTCGAAAATAGACACATTGTCCCCATTTTAAATTTACTTATTTAGCAGAGAAAGTTTCTTTTTTTTTAATTTAGCGTGTGTAAACTAAGAAAAGCGGTAACAAAAGAGCTCTGGAAAGAAAACTTGATTGTAAAGAAACAGAAGATAAACTAAACAACGGGATGGCAGAAGAAACAGTTATAAATAACAAAGAAATGAATAAAAGAAAGAATAAAAAAGAACGGAATGAATGACTGAAAGAGCACAGGACAGATAGGATAAAGAAATGATCAGAATAACAAAGACAGAGAGGACAAATGGAACGGAAAACAAAAGAAAGAAAGAAAGAAAGAAAGAAAGAAAGAAAGAAAGAAAGAAAGAAAGAAAGAAAGAAAGAAAGAAAGAAAGAAAGAAAGAAAGAATATGGGATGCATGCAAATATACAAAAAAGGAAGAAATCGACAAAGGTCAGGGAAAAATTGAAGAATGCGCGCACGCACGCACGTGTTCAAGCGCGTGCGCGCGCGCACACACACACACACACACACACACACACACACACACACACACACACACACACACACACACACACACACACACACACACACACACACACACACAGAAAAAGAGAGAATACACCATGTTGTATAAGGGTAAAATACCATCCACTGTATTGCCCATAAGAAAACAACATGGCATCACTAATCTTTGCTGCTTTATCTCAGCAGAGAGTGTGATGTCTATTTTAATGGCAGTTTGAGTTAAGAGAAGTGTGTTTTTTATCTCCAGCTTTATCTTTAAACAAATGCGACTTTGGTTTTGCTCCTTGTGTGGATTTTTGATGCCTTGTCGATTATGGTGGCTGTATCCGAAATATCACTTGATAAAAATAGCCCCTGGTTTTGGTCACACTGTCTGTTATTCCTTCTATCTGTTAATCCATTTCTAAAATTTAAGTTGTCTGTTTGTCTGTCTATCTGTTTGCCTGTATGTTAGTCTGTTTGTTTATAAATTGGTCTATCAGAGCGATAGTGCCTCGATATTTCTTTCTTTTTTCAAGACTCTTGATGGATTGGCTTCTGTTGCTGCTATTGTTGTTTTTGAAGTTGCTACTGTTGTTGGGGATGGGATAGCTCAGTGATCAGAGCACTTGCTTTTCCCACGCTAAAGTTAAGCAGCATCGAGCGCAATTACCAATTGGATGGGTGACCGTTTGAGCGCTTTGGCTTCAAAACAGTCCCTCAGTTCACCCAGCTGTAAATACGTACCTGCCCCACTTTAGGATCAGGGAAGGTAAAGCAGCGGGGGAGAGGAGATGGGCACCACCCTCAATATGCTGGCACTAGAGAAGCTGAGGTCTCTGACGCCTCGCTCCCCTACAACTACATAGGTTATGAAACACCTTTACCTTTTACTGTCGTTGATTCTGTTTATTGTTATTTTTTGTTTGTATTCTTTTATTGTTGTTGCAGTTGTTGTTGCAGTTGTTGCAGTTGTTGATACCATTAATCTATTGTTACCTCTTCTGCTACCCCTCTCTTATTCAACACTGTGTATTTTTTTGTTTCTGTTTCTGTCTCTGGGTCAGACTCAGTGTCTAAATGCTTGTCTGTGCATCAGTGTATTTGTCCGTGTGTCTGTGTATCAGTGTATTTTTCTGTGTGTCTGTGTTTCAGTGTAATTGTCCTTGTATTTGTGTATCAGTGTATTTGTCTGTGTATGTGTGTATTTGTCTGTGTATCTGTGTATTAATGCATTTGTCCGTGTGTCTGTGTATCAATGGATTTTTCTGTTTGTCAGTGTGGCTGTCTGTGTGTCAGTGTATATGTCTGTGAATCAGTGTGTTAGTATTATGTATCAGTATATTTGTCTGTGTGTTAGTGAATTTGTCTGTGTATCAGTAAATTTATCTGAGTATCAATGAATTGTCTGTATATCAGTATATTTGTCTGTGTATAATTGTATTTGTCTGTGTATAAGTGAACTTGTCTGTATATATCAGTGTATTTGTCTGTGCATCAGTGTGTTTGTCTGTATAATAGTTCATTTGTCTGTGTATCAGTGTATTTGTCAATATGTTAGTGAATATGTCAGTGTATTAGTGAATGTGTCAATGTATCAGTGAATTTGTCTGCGTTTCAGTAAATTTGTCTGTGCTTCAGTAAATTTGTCAGTGTTTCAGTAAATTTGTCAGTGTTTCAGTGAATTTGTGTTTCAGTGAATTTGTCTGTGTTTCAGTGAATTTGTCTGTGTATCTGTGTAGCGTGTCTCTCCTTGGCCTTTCTTCATAGAGCTACTGCAACATAACAGAGTCAGAACATATGTTTTAACTCCAGGGGGAAAATATCTCCTGAAGTGGGTGTCTCAGTGGTGGCTCGAACCTAGGCTCGAAACTTGGTCAACAGATCGCAAGCACAACATGAGGGAGAGAGAGAGAGAGAGAGAGAGAGAGAGAGAGAGAGAGAGAGAGAGAGAGAGAGAGAGAGAGAGAGAGAGAGAGAGAGAGAGAGAGAGAGAGAGAGAGAGAGAGAGAGAGAGAGAGAGAGAGAGAGAGAGAGAGAGAGAGAGACAGAGACAGAGAGAGAGAACAGAGAGAGAGAGACAGGAGAGAGAGAGAGAAGAGAGAGAGAGAGAGAGAGAGAGAGAGAGAGAGAGAGAGAGAGAGAGAGAGATAGAGAGAGAGAGAGAGAGAGAGAGAGAGAGAGAGACAGAGAGAGAGAGAGACAGAGAGAGAGAGAGAGAGAGAGAGAAGAGAGAGAGAGAAGAGAGAGAGAGAGAGAGAGAGAGAAGAGAGAGAGGAGAGAGAGAGAGAGAGAGTACATCAGGTTATATAACGATAAAAAAAATCCACGTATATATATATATGTATATAATATATATATATGTATATATATATATATATCTTTGTGTTTAAATAACCTCTATAATACTAAACAATAGAAAAAAAACACCAATCACTTTGTCTCTTTATCACAGCAATGCCTGAGATGTCTGTTTGAAGGGCAATGTGAACAACAGCCATGTTTCGGATCTGATTTCAACCTGAAAATAAGTTGTTTTTTGCCCCCTGGATATCATGCTTTAGATAATACAATTTCAGTTTTGTTCTCTTGTTTTCTGCGTTATTTTGATGCTTAGTCGATAACATTGACTATTTCTGAAATAACCCTCCGATATTGACACCCCCTTGGTTTGTTCTCACTGCCAGGTGTTCTGTCTGTCTGTCTGTCTGTCTATTTGTCTGTCTAGCCTTTCTCATTTTCTGTGTGTTAGTCTTTTTGTCTGTTAATTGGTTTACTTAAATGTCTTGTCATTTCAATGTTTTCACACTGTTGTTGTTGTTGTTGTTGTTGTTTATTGATGTTGTTTGTTGCTGTTGTTTTTTGTTGTTGTTGTTGCTGCTTTTGAAGTACGTTGGTACAGTTTTAATGACCTCTCCCTCGTCTCTATTGACATCTCCCTCCTTTAATGATCCCTCCCTCCCTCCTCTCTAATGACTTTTCTCTCCTCTTTAATGACCTCTCCCTCCACTCCAATGACCTCTGCTTCCTCTCTTATGATGTCTCTCTCTTCTCTTTAACCAGGATCCGTGTCTCTCTCTGTTTCCTCCTCTGCTTTAACGTCTGTACAGTTGTCTGTGTGTGCACTCTGTCCTTCTATCAGTCTATTTAAAGAATAAAATAATAGTTTGCTGTCTAGACGCTAGTCTGATAATCTAGCTACCTTACCTTAGTGCAGATGACCGTAAAGGCAAACGAAAGATTCAAAATCAAATAAAAATAAAAATTCTTCATAGTTAGGGAATTAGAAAAGCAGAGACATGCGTTTTTAACATTCAGCCCTTGCCCTTAAAAAAGGGATATGCTTAACAAAAAGCAGAAAACAGAACTGCTTAGAAAAGAAAGGGAACTAAAAGAAAGAGCAATATCTAACAAAAAAAAATAACAACCTGTATTGCCACATGGGTGTTGAAATTGCAACAACGCTCTTCAAAACATCCATAAGAGTCTTGAAGACTATCGTATAAAGTATTTTATAATTAATATATATAATAATAATAATAATAAAAATAATAATAATCAATAATAATAATAATAATTAATACATGGAATTTGTATAGCGCTATCTCTTGTAAAGACAAATCAAAGCGCTTGCATTTGACCTACAGAGCCACAGATCATGCTGCCACCAGGCGCAAAGATCAACGACGAACAACGATGATCAACTGTTGTTGTCTTGTTGCTGCTGTACACTTTAGAGCGCAAAGCCTGGGCAAGTATGTATGGAGGGCAAGCTGTTACCCATGCAGCAGACCCAACTTCTCCACGGCACTGGAATGATCCTTTTTAGAAGATATCTTATCAGTTTGTAATCACCAAAGTCTAAACCTTGTTTGTGTAAAGCGTCTTTGGCACAGGTAAAGTCAATGATTCAATTGGTTTATGCGTGAAAAACTCTTAGGTAACAACTTTTGCTGTCTAAAACTGGACAATCAGTACAAGAAAGGGCTACTTTGTGTGCCTATGTGTATCTTCTTGTGAATTGCATCATTTTTTTTCTATTTATGCTCTACATTTCAATGATCATCAGTCTCTAAGCAGATGGTTGGGAAGAGAGAAGAGGCGTGTTGCGGTAAGTTGTTAAGTCACTCATCCGGTTCTCTACGACGTCAAGATGCTTTGCAGGAACGAGAGAAGCCGTCAAGTGTTTGCGGTAAGTTTTCGAGTCCTTCTCCGGCTGTTCTGTCACTCAGCCTGTTGCAGCAACCGCCATGTCAAGTCATTCCGATCTGAATGTCCTTCTCGTGTTCTTCATCTGTCTGTCCTGCATCCTCATCACTGGTGCGCCCTGTAATACATACATTACAGTTATATCATTTTGTTTTTTTGCATGTTCTTATCTAAGGAAAAGGACAAAATGGATATAGTCAACAAAACGTGCAACCAAAGAGAAAAAGCACTAACAAAATACCAACGACAAGAACAACTGCAACGTAAACAATATAATACAATATATACTAAACCAAAACAACAGCAATGCCTCCACCCCTCCTCAAAAAGAAAATAGAAAATAAAGCTCCCCCCACCCTAAAACAACAGTAACAACAAGGCTCCAAACTACATAAAAAAGGAAGGAGAATATAGGAGCATAAAATCCAGATTACGTTATTGATCGATGAAACACGTCATTCGGAAAGTAGATGACATTAAAGGAGCATAAAATAGCCAGCTTCAAAAAAGAATCCATCTATCGAGAACAAATGACTACAAATAGCCACCAGTAGCTTGAAAACAAGTATATGATCAAACTCACTTCGCTGAATAACCGCATGTGCGGCCGCAGAGCAGCAAGCAAAGAAGAAGAAGAAGAAGAAGAAGAAGAAGAAGAAGAAGAAGAAGAAGAAGAAGAAGAAAAGAAGAAGAAGAAGAAGAAGAAGAGAAGAAAAAAGAAGAAGAAGAAGAAGAAGAAGAAGAAGAAAGAAAGAAGAAGAAGAAGAAGAAGAAGAAGAAGAAGAAGAAGAAGAAGAAGAAGAAGAAGAAGAAGAAGAAGAAGAAGAAGAAGAAGAAGAAAGAAGAAAAAATAATTATGAAGGAGGAAGAGGAAGTGGAGGTGACGCAGGAGAAGAGAAGGAAGGGGAGAATAGGGATGAGCAGGAGAAGATGGAGGAGGAGGATGAAAGGATTTTGACGAAGACTTAAAAGAAGTAGACTGAACAGAAAACGGTCAGAAAGAAGATTAAGAAACAGGAAAGGAGGAGAAGAAGAAGAATGTGAAAAAAGAAGAATGCAAAGAAAAATAATGTTAAGAAGGAAAAAAAAGTGCAAAGAAGGATAAGAAGAATGCAAAGAAACTGCAAAGAAGGAGAAGAAGAATGCAAAGAAGAAGAAGAATGAGAAGAAGAAAAAGAAGAAGAAGCAGAAGAAGAAGAAGAAGAAAAAGAACAAGAACAAGAAGAACAAGAAGAATGCAAAGAAGAGGAAGAAGAATGCATAGAAGGAGAAGGCAAAGAAGAAAAGAAGAGGAACAAAAATAATATACCACCACCACAACCACCACCACAATAACAACGACAACAACAGGGACGAGGAAAACGCGGACTATGAGGATTTTAAGTACACTCTATCTGTTCTACATTCCTCCACCCAGCAGTCTCTCTTAAGCTTCAAATAATCCCAGAGAGAGAGAGAGAGAGTCAGAAGACAGACAGGACAGAGAGACAGACAGAGACACACAGACAGACAGAGACACAGACAGACAGAACAGCAGAGACAACCAGAGAGAGACAGAGACACAGAGAGAAACAGAGACTCAGAGAGACGAGAACGAGAGAGAGAGAGAAGAGAGACGAGAGAGAAGATATGAGAGAGAGAGAGAGAGAGAGAGAGAGAGAGAGAGAGAGAGAGAGAGAGAGAGAGAGAGAGAGAGAGAGAGAGAGAGAGAGAGAGAGAGAGAGAGAGAGAGAGAGAGAGAGAGAGAGAGAGAGAGAGAGAGAAGAGAGAGAGAGAAGAGAGAGACGAGCAGGAGAGAGAAGAGAGAGAAGAGAGAAGAGAGAGAGAGAGAAAAGAGAGAGAGAGAGAAGAGAGAGAGAGGAGAGAGAGAGAGAGAGAGAGAGAGAGAGAGAGAGGAGAGAGAGAGAGAGAGAGAGAGAGAGAGAGAGAGAGAGAGAGAGAGGAGAGAGAGAGAGAGAGAGAGAGAGACCCATCTTTACACAAGCTATGGTACTTTGACATTTTCGATGGCATTATCGTTTCTTCCATGAAGTTTCCACTTATCCTTTCATTCAGAAAAGCAACGCAGGAAATGAGAAAAAAATCCAAAGAACTTTAAACCTCTTACAAGCTGTTATATTCTAAACACACACACACACACACACACACGCACCACGCACGCACGCACGCACGCACGTACAGCACGCACGCACGCACGCACGCACGCAGCGCACGCACGCTACGCACACACACACACACACACACACACACACACACACACACACACACACACACACACACACACACACACACACACTGGAAGAGTGTCAGGTCGAATTGAGCTGTGAATCGGCTTTTGTTTTTTGAGATGGATACTCTTCCACAAGTCGTTGCTGTCATACAATGCACTATTGAAATCTATCACATGAAGAGAAGCTGCTAGAATTTTGTATGAATAGATACAAGAAGTCTCATTTGACAGGAAATAGATAGGAGGTTGATTTTGTCCGTAAACTTTCAAAGACAGTTTGGTTAAAATCATCATTTCCTGAATCTGTGTCTACACTGCTAAGTAATCTTGCACCCGTTAACTGAAAGAGCACCACCTACATCTCTTGACATATACGTGTGAAATACAATATGTTATTTTTCTTTTTTTCAAGTTTTTGATCAGACTCCCACCAATTTAGTACAAATAACATTAGGAACGATTATCAGGGATTCGCCACGTGCGAAGCACGTGAGGCTCCACATCATTATAATAATGTTGTTTGTTGTCAAACATTTCTTTCCATTTATTTTTTCTGTCACGTAATTCGTATAATCTGAGGGACATCACATGTCGGAAAAGGTGATGATTTACAAAGAGATTACGCTAACTCTTAGCATGCACTTTATAATCTCACCTCGTCTTCTTCTCTCATGGATTTTAATTTTCCTTGTGGTGTGTAGGTGTGGGATAATTGTTTTAGTGTCTCATGTTCTGTCACGTGCCCAGTGCTGCTGTTCTCACTCCTCTCACCTGACCTCATTGTCTTAATCCCCCCTCAATGATGTTAGTAGTACTCCAGGAGCCGGCCAGATATTTACTGGAGGCAGTTTGTGTTAGGCTGCTACGGCCATCAGCCAAAAACCGTTAATGAACAATGTAGCTCATATTATCTGTATAGAATTGATTTTAGAAGACACCTACTCCTTCCCTTCACACAACCTTACAAAACACACACACATCCACATCCCCCCCCCCACACACCACACCTACCCACCCACCCAAACAGACACATACACACTCACACACACACATCACCACATCCACACACACACACACACACACACACACACACACACACACACACAACACACACACACACACACACACACACACACACCACTACCACACACACACATACACACACAAGCACATCAACCCCCACCCCCACACTAATTTTATAGATAAATAGCAAAAAAAGGTGCACATTATTCTAAACGTCAGTAGAAATACGTGCTTATTCTGGTCAATAAAAACAACATACGCTCTGTTGAATTTAACATCTCGGAACTGGATTAAAAAAAAAATCAGATATATAACCTCTACGACGAAAAAAATGTTCTTCACTTATTGACTTACCAAAAAAACGATGATCGCGTTATTTAGCTAAATATTTTAAATTGATTAGTTTGTCTTCAAAAGTATCAGACTTAAAGCCTTAAAAACCAAATGTAGCAAACAGGTTAGCTGTATCTGTGTTGAACTTTGTAGTTGGAGTTATTGTTTTGTTCCGATTCTAAGAGATTCGTCCTTTCTTACCAAAGACTTGTCTGCAGTAGTTTTTCTTTCCTTTTTTTTCCCTGTAGACCACTTTGAGGATTTATCTTTTGGTGATAGTCACCTTTTTAATGACTTCAGCATCACTTGTGAGAACTCTGTTTCTTTATTTCGTGACATTTGGTTAGCATTCGTGAAATTCAGTTAAATGCTAGTATCCAGTTGTTTTAACATCCTATACATTTTTGCTTTCATTTCCTCTGGCGTTTCTACCCTCCCCCTTCTTTCTCTTTCACCCAGACATAGGCACAGATACACTTTCTCACACACACACATACGCGCGCACACACACACCACACACACAACACACAAAAGTCCTTCGGATGAGACTTTAAACCGAGGCCCCGTGTGCGAACGCACGCAGAACATCTTGCGCACACGTTAAATCCTGTTCCGCTTTTCGTAAGAGTAGGCCATCGTGTGCCGGTGGGAACAGATGACAATATTTACAAAACTGCATACACACGGGACCGGATGGAAAAAAGCACATGATTGCTTATTCTGTTATCCTCGATATAAAAGAATAAATAAATAAATAAACACACACACACACAATACAACACAACACAAACACACACACACGCACTCCCCCCCCCCCCACACACACACACCCCCTGACAGTTTAACATCTTTCGTACCAAATTACAGTCAGCATCAAGGAATAATTATACACGAATATACACAACAACAACAAAACCATCCATCTTCTCTCTCTCCCACTCTGTCCAGACTCCCACCCAACCAGCTGTATGTAGGTCCATATCCTCATCAGACGATCTTCTTGAATGAAAACATGTCTTCCCTGTTAACTACACCTTCCCTGTTTAAACTCTACCCAATATAGAGATGATGACTCCGCGTGAATCCATTATTGCTCGTTTCGTTTTTGAATGAAAATTCAAAGATTGAAACTACAACCTCCTCCCCTTCCAGGAAAGAAACTCTAAAACCACCATCACCACGACCACCACGACGAGGACTTCTACACTTACAACAGAAAATAACGTTTAAAGTTACAAATCCTATATGTGTACTTATCTTGTTGATATCTACAAAATATAGCAAACAAGGAAAACAAGAAGTATAGTATAGAAAGAAAGGAAAAAAAGAAAGGGGAAAGAAGGACAGATGGTTAGATGCTTTGAGAACTAAAACAAAGACAAATAAAACAACAAATATAGACACACAGACAAACACAGAAACACACACCACATACATACACACACAAGATTTAGATACATACACAGTCACCAGAGCACCTCACACACACCACACACACACACACACACACACACACAACACACACACACACACACACACACACACACACACACACACACACACACCACACACACACATGCAAACACACAGTAAAAACAACAAGACTAAACAACTCACACATATATCTAAACAAGTAAAAAAAAAGAAAAGAAACTAAAAAGAGTGTTAAAAACAAAAAAAAAAAAAGAAAAAAAGTCAAAAGAAATGGTAAAAAAAAAAAATATATAAAAAAAATAACATCAACACGAAAAGGACAAACAAGAACTTACACAGACGCACGCACGCACCACACACACACATGCACACACATACACACGCGTACGCGGCACGCACGCACGTACTCGCGCTTGCGCGAACATACAACAATAATAAATCCTACATACATACGTATCTTGTTGATATCTACATAACAGAAAGTGAAGCATGCAAACAAGCAGACAAACAAGGAAAAAAGACAAAAACAAACACAGACAAACAGATAGAAAGAACAATAGTATTAAAACGAAAAAACAACAAAATAAAACAAAAACACAGAAAGATTGACAGACAGACAGACAGACAGACAGACAAATAGACACACATACACACACATGCAAAAGACACCATACAAACACTACAACGCACACGCACGCATACACACAGTATGCATTTTGCACACACGCATGTATCACGAGCAGGAGAGAAAGAGAGAGAGAGAGAGGAAGAGGAGAGGAGAGAGAAGAGAGGAAGAAGAGAGAGAGAGACAGATTGAGAAGAGAGAGAGAGATGAGAGACAAGACAGACAGACAGACAGACAGAAGACAGACAGACAGACAGACAGACAGACAGACACAGACAGACAGACACAGACACAGACACAGACAGACAGACAGACACAGACAGACAGACAGACAACAGACAGACAGAACACAGACAGACAGACAGACAGACAAACAGGAATAGAGACAGAGACAATCAGTGGGATCAGTTTTGGACAACCATGTAAGCAGCAAACTACTTGGTAAAAAAAACAAAAAACTTGTACAGGCCATGTAGCGTTTATATACATAATGATCAGAGCTTGCAAATAACTTTGACAACAGTGTTTGAAAACAAAAATACACCATGCCTCTTCAAAAATTAATGTGCATCTCTTGAAACATTTGGAATCAGTTTGTTCAAAAAGATACATATAGACCCAAACAAAACGCCTCAGTTTTTGCTCTTGCTGAACAAAACAGTGTGTTGAAAATTTTTAGAAATATTCAAGAAAAAAAAGATAGATTACAAAAGAGAGATAACTTGCTTACTCAATGTCTCATTCCATTATCCATGAAATGAAAGAGGAAATAAATAAATAATGTATCCATAACTAAATGAATGAATAAATGAAAAAAATAAACAAATACACAGATAAATATATTTAAAAAAAATCAAATTCATGCACCGTGACTTCAAAATCAACACCACAATCACCATTATCATTTTTATCATTATCATCACAATGCACGCACGCATGTATGCACGCAGAGAGGAGAGAGATGACGAGAGAGATGAGAGAGAGAGAGGAGAGAGATCAGAGAGTAGAGAGAGATGAGAGAGGATGAGAGACGAGAGGAGTGATGAGAGAGAGAGAGCAGTGAGAGAGAGAGAGAGAGAGATGAGAGAGAGAGAGAGAGTGGAGAGAGAGAGAGAGAGAGATGAGAGAGAGAGAGAGAGAAGAGAGAGAGAGAGGTAATGATGACGATTATCATCATCACCATTACGATCTCATCGTCTCACATCATTATTTTTATTATCATCATTATTGTTATCATTAGTGATTTTGTGTTCCCGTCGAACGCTCAGATAACTATTGTATGTTATCTACCCGAATGGACTGCACATCCGACTTGGCGTACTAGTGAGAGAGAGCCGTTATAGATTATTTTTTTCTGAAGACAGGTAGATACATGGATAAGAAGGTACACATTTTAAAGAAGAGACGTGACAGGAAGAAAGGGAACACGGCAAAAACAACGAGAGGGGTACGAAAGAGGAATTCCTTGCACATAATTTTTTTAAGGTGTCATGATTATTATTATCAATAAGATCATTATTGTTGCTGCTGTTGTCCTCCTCCTCTATTAATCTGTTTTCTTTTTCTAATATACTCTTTTCTTCGTCCTTTTGCCTTTTGTTCCTCTGTGTGTGTGTGTGTGTGTGTGTGTGTGTGTGTGTGTGCGCGCGCGCGTGGTGTGCGCTGCGCGCCGTACGTGCCTGTGTGCGTGTGCTCGAGCGCGCGCGCACGTGTATGTGTGGGTGTGTGTGTGTGTGTGTGTGCGCATGCGCTTGTGTATGCCTACATGTGCGTAAGTGTGAGTATATGAGTGTGTGTGTGTGTGTGTGTGTGTGTGTGTGTGTGTGTGCATGCGCGCCCGCGTACGGGTCTGTCTGTGAAGGGAAGGTTGATGGGAAGGGCTTTGGTGGTGCTTTCCGTACATGCATGCACCCTGTGTTCGCGCACAGCTGCGCGCGAGTGTGCGCACATATATTTCAAGCTGTGTGGTTTTTCCAACTGATATTATTTGATTTGATTGACGTAGTGAAGGAGAACCAAAACCACGACGCAGAAGTGAGCTGATGGACAGAAACAAGATAGGAGTGCGGTCAGCAGAAACAGAGTCGGCCTTCCTGATAATTTCTTCAACGTCAGTTGTAAGTTCCGCACATCTGTTTGAGTAAGAAAAAAGCCTTGTTTACTTTTGCTGTCTTGCATGTATTGTTTTAATGGAGGGTCATAACGTGACAGTTGGAGTATACGTCGGTGGTTCCTGTATTACAAACAAGCATGCCCAGGTAAAATATAGGGTATGTGGGTTTGTTTTCCAAACTCTTGAGCTTGCTTACTAAGAGCTGTTCATGGAAAATGACCCTGTAGCTCAAGAATAAGTCAAAGTCAGGGCTGGACATTCAGTAATTGACCACATGTTTGCGTTTCATATGTTGAGTGATTTAGTTTTGATGCGGAGAAAAGGTTATGTCGTGCTCTTGTTGATTATGAGAAAGCCTTTGACAACGTTAACTGCGCTTTACTATGGTAACAAAATATCAATGGAAATGTTACCGGAAACATGTTAAATGTTATCCAGAACATAATACAAACCAGGAAACGTCATGTGTAAATGGAACGATGCAGTGTCTGATTTTTTCCAGTGTAAGAGTGGAGAGAGACAAGGTGAAAGCCTACCACCAAATCTGTTTGCAGTGTATTTAAATGATATGAGAAAATTTTTGTCCCCAAGAGTAAACGGTCTGACTAGCGTAAGAAAAACGTACATGCTGATAATTATTGTTGATCTTGCAGAAAACGAAATCGGTACACTTTATAAAATGTTTCACCATTAAGCTTACAAAGTGTTGTAGATGGCCTGTCAGTATATTGTAATATATGGAGCCTAAAAGGAAAAACGCCAAAAAGAAAGTTGTATTTTCTAAAAGAAAAGTGAAAAAAATGTTTCAAATTTATATTTCATGGTAAAGTTCTTGAAGTTACTTATGGATCTCATTATGTGTTCGACAAACATGTGTGATCGTGCTGCAATGGCAATGTTATTCTTAATTGAAAATTACTGTTACCAATAGATGTCCAAATACATCTCTTTGACGGTGTGGTAATACCTACATGTTTGTATGGTACTGAAGTACGGTGTCTGCAAATGAGTATTTGGCCAATAAACTAAATATCAAATTTTTCAAAAATCATCGTTTGAATACAAAAAGTAGCTCCGAATTCTGGTTCTAGGTGAACTAGTTCCAGTTTTCAGTCAAGCTTAAAGATAAACGTAGCTTGCTGACCTTCTGGTATGAGGTGACGGATATCAAAACTATGAGGAAATTGTTTATGATATTGTAAAAATTCTACTCCTGCTATCTGTTTTTTTCAATACCTGCACTATACTAAAAGGTTAAGAAAGGACCTAGGGATGAGCGACCGGTAGAATGCAGACAGTGGTGCACGTACCTCTAAGCTATGAAAAGTACAAATCGGAAGTAAATTTTAGACTGCGGGACCAGTATATAAAACAGTGGAATGCTGAAATACTTAAAAGGGAATTGTCATTACCTTTGCTGTTGTTGTTTTAGCAAATCTTGAAAGCGCACTAGCATTAAATTTCGTAGCTAGTCACTAAGTCTTGATATTGTTTTGATATGACACGCACTGGAATGTATCATGTCGGTAGTTACT
>CM060326.1:40778508-40806008 GCA_030674155.1 Stramonita haemastoma | reverse complement strand
TGCAACAATGTCTCCACGACCTATCCAACGAACGCTGTGTGAGGGTGGGTCACATGTCGCACGTGTAGGATGTGACACTATATGCTCAACACACATTCTATATTTGTCAAAACAGCCAAAGATGGTTTCTACCCTAGCCTATATTTTCTTTAAAACAGTTGACACATTTGGTTAACGACATGATAAAATAGCATGGCGTAGGTTACTTTGACAGATATATGAAGAGATAGCTGCCTTTAGATTAAACCCAAAACTAAGTATTTCACAATGCAATCAATGTTGATGGTAATCATCAACACACCTCTCTGTGGGTGTGACGTTTTTCCGTCACACGATCTGAAAGTATATCAAACCTCTGGTGATCAAATTGACTGGTGTGTATTTGCTTCAAAACAGAAGGAGAGATGCTACTAGAAGAACGTGACAAGCTCTGTATTTTTTTTCAGATAAAAAAGCAATAGAGAAGAGAAGGGACAGACACGCTGTCACAAGGCACGTGCTGAACTGACCATCTTGAATGACCTCGCCTCTTTTCATTTGAGGTGACAGTAGCAGCTGTATCTGCGACAACAGTTAAATGAATGTGACAATTACATTTTTTTGTAGCCGCCATGGCAAATGTATGGCGGCGTGTTGAGTTTTCTTCCTGCAGAGTATGAGCAATGAGGCGGGCAGGTGCCTGGCAGGGTGCCTTCATCATCAGTCACTGCTCTGCTCTGCGCTGCTGCTGCCCTGTCTGCTGCTACCTATCTCTTTCACTTCTTCTCTCATTCTGCATGTCTATTCGTATCTATGTGGACTTTCCCCTACCCACCGAAAAGTCATTCTTATGAGACTATAGTACGAACGCAGGTAGAACATCTAGAACACATTAAAACCCATTCTACCGTTCAGAAAAAGACCATTTCGTGCCGATAAGGAGTGGATGATATTTTTGATTTTAGGAAAAGCGCATGCTTACTGGTGTTATATTTAGGCGTTATGCTCATGGCTGATTGCAGTTACCTTAATGATGGACCATCAGTCCATACACTAAATATTACTGTTGATGAACCTTGGAGCTGTAGCCATGTAACAAAAAGAATGTGTATTTAGAGACAACACTTCATGTAACATCGCGTGTAGTGTCTAATATATACTTGCTTAATCTATTGTGATGTGTATGGATAAGACATAACGCGTGAAAGTTCGAATGAGACTTTAACTGAGGTCCCGTGTGCGAACACACTAAAATATCTTGCCAACACGTTAAACCTGTTCCGCTTTTCGGAAGACTAAGCCATTGTTTTCGATGGGAACGGATGACAAAATTACAAAACTGCATACACACGGGGACTGGATGTAAAAAGAACATGAATGCTTAGTCCATTGTCTTCGAAATAAAAGAATAAAAAAAAAAGCTTCAGACTGGTTCCAAATCGACCTCCTAAGAATTTTGTTTGTTTTGCTAGCTGGTTGTATCGTTCCTAGGCTACAATGAGGTTCACCAATAGTAAGCTCTGTTGCATTTACCTCCGTTTGTGCCCACCATTTAAGCCACACATCCCCATTTTATGGATGATGTCTAAGCACCAACCCATATATATATATATAATGTATTATATATATATATATTATATATATATAATATATATATATATATATATATATATATATATATAATATACTTTTTTGTCATCCGTTCTCACTTATAAGAATAGCCTTCTCATCAGAAAAGGATAACGGATTTTAATGTGTGCGCAAAGTGTTCTACGTCCGTTGGCACACGGGGCTTTGTCGTATAGTCTTTTCCGGGGGTCATTCGAAAAAGTGGAATCAGTACTGATGTATATTACTCGAGGGGAAAATTCTCTGTAGCGAGCGACTCGATGGTGGCTCGAACTCGGGCCTGATCTGTGGTGATGTTAAAAAAGTAAGTAGTTTCAGCAACAGATTACGGTGTCATTCGGTGAACATTACCCCCCCCCCCCCCCTCACACACACACATACCCACCACAATAAACACACTATGAGTCAGAACCTCAGGGGACGGATAGCCTAGTGGTCAGAACATTGCGCTCGCAATTTGACAACCCGGGTTCGATTCCAGTCGTGGAGTTTTTTTCTCCTGGAGTTAACATCAGTGCTGACTCCACTCTCCCCAAAAGTCTTTCGGATGGGACTTTTAACCGAGGCCCCGTGTGCGAACGCACGCAGGACATCTTGCGCACACGTTAAATCCTGTTCCACTTTTCATAAGAGTAGGCCATCGTGCGCCGGTGGGAACAGATGACATTTACAAACTGCACACACACACTGGGACTGGATATAAAAAAAGCACAAGAGTGCTTATTCCATTATCCTCGATATACAAGAATGAATCAACTCAAATCAAATCAAACCTGAGGCAAACTGGCCATTTCAATCAAGTGCTAAGAATGTTCCAGGCTATCTTAAGGCAGATGCAAACGATTTGCAGATGTTAGGGGTATGATTCTTATCTTTAAAAATTTAATGATGGAATGGCTTTCCTAGAACAAGACCATCTTTTTTTTATCGGATGAATCTGTTCCCCAATACATATGCCTGATGATGAGTCATTTGATCGGATGATGCTCAAGTAACGAGGATTGTTGGATTTGTATAATGTATTAATGACACAAGATTTATTTTTGGTGCATTTGATACTCTGACTGCAGAAATCTATATGTCACGTAAGGTGTTACAGAATACTCTTTGATTAAAAAAATCAAAGTACGTAGTAAAAAAAAACAACCGACCAAAACAAACAAAACCCCCACAGGCCAAGCAAATAGACACTCCCCGCCCAACTCAAAAGAAAACAAACAAAAAGCAAAAGCTGTACATATTGCAAGTTGGGAGAGTGCACGAGAGTGGGGGGAGAGAGAGACGGGAAGAGAGAGGGAGAGAGAGGAGAGAGAGAGAGAGAGAGAGAGAGAGAGAGAGAGAGAGAGAGAGGAGAGAGAGAGAGAGAGAGAGAGAGAGAAGACAGACAGACAGACAGACAGACAGACAGACAGACAGACAGACAGACACAGAGACAGACAGACAGACAGACAGCAGGACAGACAGACAGACAGACAGACAGACAGATAAACTAACAGACTGACAGAAGATAGACAGTGACGAATAAACATAAGAACAGAAAGACACAAAGCCAGCCAGCCACAGCCAAAGCCAGCCAATCCAGCCAACTAGGCAACCAGGTGCATAGAGAAAAAAACAAACAGAGAAAAATAAACAAAACAAACAAACACAACGAACCAGATAAACGGAAGGACGAAAGGATAAACAAACAAAAGAAGAAAGAAAAAAAAAAAAACAAACGTTGAGTGCATAGCAAAGAAACTGCTTTGCCTTTAAGACAGCACGTGCAGAGGGGAAAAACTTTAATCGATAAATGGAGGACTTTCTTTTTTGAAGCTGTCAACACTCCACGTGCTAGCTCTACACATGTTACAGAGCCAACACGGGCCAAACTGGTCATGCACCCTGCTCCTTGTGCTAGTGTGTCTGTGTGTCTGTGTGTGTGTACACACACGCACAGAGACACAAACAGAGACAGAGACAGACAGACAGACAGACAAACAGATAAATAGAGACACACAGAGAGACAGACAGAGACAGATACACAGACAGACAGACAGAACACAGACAGACAGACAGACAGACAGACAGATAAATAGACAAGAAGATAAAGATAAAATTGTCATAGTGTGTGTGTGTGTGTGTGAGAGAGAGAGAGAGAGAGAGAGAGAGAGAGAGAGAGAGAGAGAGAGAGAGAGAGAGAGAGAGGAGAGAGAGAGAGAGAGAGAGAGAGAGAGAGAGAGAGAGAGAGAAGAAGAGAGAAGAGAGAAGAAGGAAGACAGAGAGAGAGAAAGAACAGTACATGCAGACAGACAGCAGACGGACAGACAAATAAACAAACAAGGAGACAGAGGGAGGATATTCTTGTTGTGTGTGTGTGTGTGTGTGTTGTTGGTGTGTGTGTGTGTGTGTGTGTGTGTGGTGTGTGTGGTGTGATGAGAGTGTGGTGTGAGAGAGGTGTGTGTGTGTGTGTGTGTGTGTGGATGAGTGTGTGTGTGGTGAGGTGTGGTGTGTGAGTGAGTGTGAGGTGGTGTGTGGTGTGTGTGTGGTGTGTGGTGTGTGTGTGTGAGTGTGAGTGTGTGTTTTTGTGTGTGTGTGTGTGTTGTGTGTTTGTGGTGTATGGTGTGTGAGTGTGAATGTGTATGTATGTATGTGTGTGTGCACGCATGTTTGTGTACAATTTCTCTATATGTCAATGCTTTGCAATCATTTTCTGTCCATTCACCCGTCTGCCTTGTTCCCCATTTCTTCCCCTTAACACCTACTTTTTCTCACCCTCAAATTAAACAGATTTTATTTTCAAAACGGAGATCGGATTCTATTGATGTCTGCTTAATCTGTTTCAAATCGAAAAAAGAAAACACGATTTGTTGGAAATTAGATTATTTTAAAACAAAAACGTGATTTGCGATTTGGCATTTGTACTCTTCAAAGCTTTAAAAAACAACAACAGGAGAGAAATACGTGATATTCCTGAAGTGGATTGCAGATACCTCATTGGCGGGTAAGATCGGTTGCACATACAAAATATCACCCTTGGTGAACTCTAAAGCTCTAGCTGAAGCACGAAAAAAAACATAATAACATCTACGTTTCGCTTTATTTCATTTCATGTCTGTTCATGTTGTTTATAGCGCCACTGACAAGGAAAGCAACACCAGGGTTGTCACTTTGTATCAATTTCCAGCAACTCCAATAACAATCATCTCAGTTTCAAAACTATAAGCTACAAGCGTGTTGTTTGCTATGATTCCAAAATGCTGTTGTGTTCAATGTTTGTTCCAAATTCTGAATAAAATCTATTTAAACCAAGTTCAATGCCAACACAGGCCAATCCCTTAGGATATTCAATATTCATCTGAAAAAAAAAACCCCACAAAAATGACAAAGTACTTTAACTATTTTCTTCCTTAAGGCTTACACTACTTGGCCGTGCTAAAGACACTAGCTAGTCTGCTCAATCAATCATCCTGGGTTACCAGGGAACGTAAAAAGGTACCACGAACACTTCGAAGTATAAAAAAACAAAAAATTGCCATACGGGATATTAACAATATACAATGAACAGTCTGAGCCCATCTCAGTGTCTACAATATCACTATCTAGTCAACAGAGCACAAAAACCAATATACAAGCGCCATGTCATATTGGCACATGAGAAAAAAAACATAATTGTCAGATTTGCACAGCCACAAAGACACATTTCGGACTTGGAAGGCAGAAAACAAACAGAAGACATAGTATAAAAAAGTAAGGAAAATAACATAAACAAAGAGAGTGATAAGAAGAAAAAATATTTACAACAGAACTTGTAGAAAGTAGGGGTACTAACAATATGAAAAAAGTACCGGTTCCCTGCATCCCTGAGGGGGGGCAGGCACACACAGACAAAAAAGCACAACCAAAAATAACCATCCTATGCAAGCCCTGGTGCATACACACCCCAGAGAATAAGGTGCACTTTGGGTTTTAATCAAAGGCCGGTTTGAGTCCCGCACTACCCCAACATTTGCACAGTAATAGACCCCACGTCACCGAGAGAGTGCTCTACTATATGCATACTCACTTTACAAACATCTTTAATATAGGTGGCGCCGTTCTTGTGACGACACCACAGCGCTGAAGTGTGCAGTATGACTTAGATATAGCCAGTCTGTCAGAATAAAAGCTAGTAAAATGTACTAAAGAACACCTAGAATCGCATATAGTGATAAGGGTATATAAAACATTCAGGACTACAGCACAGCGCAGAGTTACTGCGACATGTGCGCACACTTGAAACGCACACACAAACAGAAGCTTGTGCATGCAAACAAGCCTGGATAGAACCACCTAAAATTAAGGCACATTTTGAGAAAATGTAACAAAAATCCTATTTGAGTCCCGTTTTACCACGGTTTTTGCACAGCATTAGAGCCCACGGCACCAAGAGGGTGGTCTACTGTATGCATACACACTTTAATAGCATCTTTGATATGGGTGGCTGCTGTTCTTTTGGCGATACCACAGCCCCAAGGAGGGCAACCTGGCTTGAATATAGCAAGTAGCTGATACAGACGAAAATAAGGAAAACTATATAAACTCCCCACCCCAGCCACCATTATTAAAAACAAAGTCTGTCTCCATGAACATATTAGTTTCGCTATCAGAGTGGCCATTCACTTTTCCTTCTTTTTATTTAACAAAATTCTGCAAGAGACAAATCTTCTTGTTGTCTTTGTCTGTCTGTCTGTCTGTCTGTCTGTCTGTCTGTCTGTCTGTCTGTCTGTCTGTCTTTCTGTCTCTCTGTCTCTCTGTCTCTATCATACATTTAACTGTTACGGTATTCATTTTCCCTCTTCTTATTTTGGGTGAATGTTACTCCTTTTTCTCCCTCTGCTAACAGGGTTTTTTTTGTTCATTTACATTTGTTCCTGATTTTTTTTTCTGACAAGTTTTAATTGTGTTTGTTCTTTTTCCTTTCTCTCGTCTACAAAAGAAATTTGCAGGCAACAAAATGAAAATAAACAACAACAGCATATTCTTTAGGCTTCAACCACAAATTGTAGAAAGTGAAACACACCAACAGATAGATAGATAGAAAGAAAGAAAGAAAGAAAAGAAAGAAAGAAAGAAAGAAAGAAAGATAGATAGATAGACAGATAGATAGATAGATAGATAGATAGATAGAGAGAGAGAGAGATGAGAGAGAGAGAGAGAGAGAGAGAGAGAGAGAAGAGACAGAGACAGAGAGAGAGACAGAGAGACAGAGAGACAGAGAGAAGAGAGAGAGAGAGAGAGAGAGAGAGAGAGAGAGAGAGAGAGAGAGAGAGAGATAATATGAGCATGGATTCCCTTATCCAGAAATATAGGAATGAATATTATTCATTCCTATATTTCTGGGATAATGCAATCCATGGTCATCTGGTGTGATTTATATCTAGTCCAATGTGGTTGTAGTTTTTGTAGATTTGGTCATCAATTTTCATCAGCATTCAACGGATTACTCTTCCAGAATACGAAACTATCTTTATCGTGTGGGGACAACAAATAGACATTCATCCATTTATCCATCGATCCATCCATCCATCCATCCATCCATCAGTACATACATAGATACATACAAACATAAATATATAGATTCATACATACATACATACATACATACATACATACATACATACATACATACATACATACATACATACATACATACATACATACATACATACATACATACGTACATACATACATACATACATACATTCATTGTGGTATGCATGCATGCATGCATGCATGCATGCATGCTTGCATGCATGCAGTCATCATGTGTTGTGGTGTGTGTTGTGTGTGTGTGTGTGATGTGTGGTGTGTGCACGTGCTAAGCAGCCTGGTGTGCCCCAGGTCTACGAACCCTGGCACGCCTGTGTGTAAATCTGAAACCGATAATTTATTATGGCCACGCGTACCACTTCCCCCTCTCCAGTGAGAAAGCGATATCATGATAGATAGATAGATAGATAGATAGATAGATAGATAGATAGATAGATAGATAGATAGATAGATAGATAGATGATGATAGGACGGACGGACGACGGACGGACGGACGGCGGACGACGGACGGACGGGACAGACAGAAACAGACAGACAGACAGACAGACAGCTCAGACAGAAGATAGATAGATAGATAGATAGATAGATAGATAGATAGATAGATAGATAGAAGATAGATAGATAGATAATAAAGACGAGACAGAAACAGAGAGAGAGCGCAATGAATTCCTCTCCTAGTGTACCATTCAACAACAACTTATACTATAACCATCAGTGCAAGACGTTTCATTCCACAGATGCACGTGAAACCTGACACTACTGTCTTCACCCACCAGAGGGTTCAGGTAGGTTAGTGAGCATTGAACAGGTTGCTAGGCCCCTCGCCTCACCTCTACACACCTCACTTCAGTCTTCCTCAGACCAGGGCTGACGCCACTTCATGTCTATGCAGGCACAAAACTGTATAACACCGACACTTTGCAGTCGGCGTCGCTATTTTGGGCAGTTTCCACCTGAAGCTACAGGTAAAACTTAGTCATTTTTGGTGTATATCATCGGGATTTTTTTTTTTTTTTGGGGGGGGGGTAATTCATTTGTATGTTCATTTCGTGGGGGGAGAAGGAGGAGGAGGGGGCAGTGTTTTCCCTGAGCTAGATTTCCAAGATTCCACCAATGTTGAGATTTTTTTTTTGGTTGTTGTGCGACCTAGTTTTGGTTTATTTTTAAAACAATGATAAGGTACTTAGTACTGCAATCTGACTTTGGTAATTGAGATGTCAAAGCAAAAATGTGTGCATGATGTGTCTGTATTTTTTTGGTGTCTAATCGTCTTTCTGTTTCCTCTCAGCACGCAATGCCTACTCTTCTAAAGGTGAAATTAATGGTTTGAAAAAGTGTGCATGCTCTCTCTCCTCTTCATTTGAACAAGTCTTGATCAAAGGATTTTTTTTTTGGGTGGGGGGTGGGGTGGAGTGTACCTCATATCGGTTTCTCACTGGTGGTTCTCTCCTGGGCTTGTGGGATCACTAGCTCGATGCTCTAACCACTAGGCCATAACCCCCCTCTCCATGTTTTATATAAGATCTATGGCGTGTGAGAATGGAAATACGTTTTTGATTTTGAGAATATAATTCACACTTGAGTGGGGAAAAAAACCCAGAAGGGAATAAAATTACTTTCATTACACTTGGTTTTCAGTTGTATAGGAACGTAACAGATATATTTACAGCGCACACGCACCACACCACACACACCACACTCACACGCACACCACACAAACACGACACACGCACACGCACCACACGACACACCGCACACCACACACACACACGACACACACACACTAAATACACACCGCAGCACAACATCTAAATTTGTATAAATTCTGCTCGATGGGTTTTTCCATCGTCATAGCAGTAAAACAGAATAAACATCTTCATGTTGCATTAGTAAATAACTAAGTTTTATGTCTTTCTTTTGGACAGCATGCTCCTAATACCCACCAGAATAGTAAAACTTTGTGGTTTTTTTCCTTGAGAGGAGCCTTAAGTTGTCAAGATCGCAGACAATGGAAACACCACACCGCCATCAACACCATCACCCTACAGCAGGACTTCAAAAACGAAAGGGTTGTTGCAGTGTGGCTGACATTGCCACTTTGGTGCGGTGATTGGAACTTCAGCCATCATTGAATGTGAGTACCATGAACTTTATGATTTTTTTGTAGATACTGAATATACTTGGCATCATAGGGAATATCTAGTTTACGTGTGTATGCTTTTTGGTGACAGGCAGACACAGGGCAAGCGCTTGCATGCACACAGACACACAGGTAAACGCACGCAGGCCCAATCACACACACACACACACAAGCACAATCACACACACACGCACACACACGCGCGCGCACACACACACATACACACACACACTTGTCAGAGTTGATTCTGTGCGTGTATTTTAACTATTTGTTTTCTGACAGAAAAGTTGTTTGTCGTACTTGTTTGGTTATCTCTCTCCGTCTCTATCTCTGTTCTCTCTGTCTCTCTCTATCTCTATCTCTATCTCTCTCACTATCTATCTCTTTCTCTCTCTCTCTCTCTCTCTCTCTCTCTCTCTCTCTCTCTCTCTCTCTCTCTCTCTCTCTCTCTCTCTCTCTCTTCTCTCTCTCTCTCCTCCTTATCTCTCTATCTCACACACACCACACACACACACACACACACACACACACACACACACACACACACACACACACACACACGCTTGCACGCACACACACACACACGCGCGCGCGCGCGTGCACACACATACACACACACGCACACACGCGCGCGCGAGCGCACACACGCGCACACACACAGAGCTCTCTCTCTCTGTTTCTCCTTTCCCTCTCCCTCCATCACTCACTCCCCCCCCCCACAACGCATACCCTTTACCTTTAATTTTAATGAGACAAAATTTTATGTATCGAACTTGGATGTTTGTTTTTGCTTTCAGCCACTTGGCACTAGCCTTTGACCTTACCACACAATCCATGACCCGTGTGACTCTCACTGGTTAGGCCCGTGTTGGTCAATAGAGGATAGGGAGTGGGTGACAGGAAATGCAGCGAAGCTTCTGCTTCGTCGTCGAACACTGTCTCAGACAGCATTTATAGTGTTGTCTCGTCATTAACAGGAAAACGCGTTGAGCTGCTGATAAGTGATCCAATTTCCGCCTGCAACGAAGCCCTGAAAGTTTTTTTCGGGATTTTTTTTCAGATCTGGATCTACAGGAAAATATCAGTTTTTTTTTCTTATCAAACGCTCGGACTGCAACTCTTGTTGTTTGTTATATTATGAGCGAAAATGCGTTGCGGTACCGTCAAGCGCCTGACCAGTCACGTCCTACGTATCGGACTTCGGCATGCAGCAAAACCCTGAAGTTTTTATTTTGATATTTTTGTCCAGTGCTCGGACCGCAAATACTTTTGTTTGTCATAAGAGAAAAAAATCCTCTTTGCGTTGCGTTACGTGCCTGACCAATCAGCCCAATGCAACCGACTTTTGTATGCGACGGGGCCCATAAGATTTTATCGGGAATTTTTTTTCGGATCTGGGACTGCCCAAAAGAATGGATCTTCTTTTTTCGTCGAGCACTCCGACAGCAACTACTGTCGTCTGTTGTTTATGAGCGAAAACGGGTTCCTTCAAGCACCTGAAATCAGGCCCAGCACATCTTGACTTTGGTTGCATACTTGGTCTTCAGACTGGGATACCATTCTGTCCCAGTGCTTCGTTTTCTTTGAGGTTCCAGCATGCTTCCTTATCGCACAGAATTGAGCTTCTGAGCTTTTGTTGAATTATTTCATTGCATTTGGGAGTCTCCGTAACTGTTTGCATCACGAAACCGAAAGCGCAACGCGCGCAGTGAGCAGTCGCCGAAATGCATACTGTCTTCCACAGTGTACTGTCTACAGAGGTCGGTCAGTATGCACACCACCACCGGCCACACATCTGCCATCTGCAACAACTGATTCACAGGCACAACCACAACACAATCAGCTGGAAACAATTGTCACCTCACAAAAGGGGCATCAGTCTTGCCAGCACAATTCCCCCGTTCACTTTCACATATCCCGTAGACTTGGGGCACCCCTGAAGCTTTGGCAACCAGCTTCCTCCTCCTAATTCCTCCATTTCTCTCTCGCGCGCGTGCGGTTTTCCGGTTTTCCGTGGCAAGTCGAGACCTTGTCCAGCCGTATCAGTCGCTTTCGTTGCCGGACTTTGGACTGACTGCCTGGTCAGTAGTCTGCCGTCCAACGATCGCTGGGCACCGCAATTCTGATTGCCTCCTCAGTCCTTGCTCTTTAATAATAAAGTAGATCAAATTTAGTAACAAAGAGAATAAAATTAGAATAGAGAATAAAATAAATGAAATTAAAACCTAAACCATTTTAAACGAGAAACAAAATAGAAAATAGGGCATAAAGATAGAAATAATTTTTAAAAGGAAAAATTGAAATAAAAATATAAAAAAACCATAAAACATAAAAAACAGGGAATAAAAGAGCAAGCAATGAAAGGAGCACAATCTGGGTGACAGTGATCGTGATGTCCGGAAGCAACACCACCTCCTGTTATGGTGTCCGTAAACACCACCACCTCACTGATCCTGGTGTCCGTACACACCACCACTTACACTGATCTTGGTGTCCGTAAACACCACCACCTACACTGATCCTGGTGTCCGTAAACACCACCACCTACACTGATCCTGGTGTCCGTAAACCACCACCTACACTGATCCTGGTGTCCGTAAACACCACCGCTTATAATGACTTTGGTGACCGTAAACACCACCACCTACACTGATCTTGGTGTCCGTAAACACCACCACTACACTGATCCTGGTGTCCGTAAACACCACCACCTACACTGATCCTGGTGACCGTAAACACCACCACCTACACTGATCCTGGTGTCCGTAAACACCACCGCTTATAATGACTTTGGTGCCGTAAACACCACCACCTACATGATCCTGGTGTCTGAAACACCACCGCTTATAATGACTTTTGGTGCCGTAAACACCACCACCTACACTGATCCTGGTGTCTGTAAACATCACCACCTACACTGATTTGATGTACACAAACACCAAACTTACATGATCTTGGTGTCCGTAAACCCCACCTACAATGATCTTGGCGTCAACACATCTCCTACAATGTTCTGGTGCCTGTAAACACCACCCACTACCGTGATCCTGGTGTCGGTAAACACACCGCCTACAAAACAGTTTTGAGACAGTGGTCACGAGGATTGTGACTCCGTCACCCTCACATGTTCACAGCATTTCCTTAGCTCCTTCCTTCCTCCCATACTTTATTCCACGCGGGTCCTAATCTAGTGAGTGGTCATGTGGATCATCTGACAGTCCTCTTCTGAAATTGATATGGATCATCTGGGAGCCGTATCCGCAAAACTTGGGCCACCATCTAGAAACCTGAATTCATCAAAAGTTCAGAACATGTAAGTTTGTCAGAAATGTATAGCTAAAGTGGCGTGACTTTACACTTGATTCAGGTATTTGGTGTTTTCGATTGTTAAATTATGAGTAAACCATAGTTTGCTTCAGGTAAAGCACTATGAGTCATTGAGGTTTTATTTTAATTGTGAAGACTCTGTGTGTGTGTTGTGTTGTGTGTGTGTGTGTTGTGTGTGTGTGTGTGTGTGTGTGTGTGTGTGTGTGTGTTGTGTGTGTCTGTGTCTGTGTCTGTGTGTGTGTCTGTGTGTGTGTCTGTGTGTGTGCACGAGCGCGCATGCATGTGAGTGTGTGTGTGTGTGTGTGTGTGTGTGTGTGTGTGTGTGTGTGTGTGTGTGTGTGTGTGTGTGTGTGTGTGTGTGTTCTGATTTGTTTGCTGCTGATTGTGTTGAAAAAATACCTCTCCACTCCCACGTAAGGTTTGGACGAGACTATAAACCAAAGTCCCTCCTACAAAATGCACGCAGATCATCTCGCGCACACATTAAAACCCGCTCCGCCTTTCAGAAGAGCACGCCGCTGCATAAAAGCAAGAATAAATAATATTTCAAAAGAACGGATTCACATTGATGTCGTTTTAAGACATTATCCCTGAAGTCGGAACGTGGCTACCTTAATGGTGAGTAAACGATCGCATACGCCAAACATCACCATTGGTGAATCTAGGAGGTCTAACTGATGAACGGGTAAAAAGGTAATGAAATCAATATATTTTTTACACCGAGCCAATAAAACAAGTAGGGTTTTCAATCTTACTGATTGTGATGACTTTCTGCTTTCAGGGCTGTGGGTCAGGAACCGAGGGCCAGTGACCTGACCTGACCTGACCTGACCGATGGTGATGTGTGAGGCAGCCATCATGACCTGCCATTTCAACAAAGGGAGAGCATCAGTATCAGCAAGTCCCATAACCAAGATGGTCGTCGTAAATCCCCGTCCTTTCAGCAATACCAGAAACATCTACACCCCGTAAGTCCACAGAGAAGAATCAGGTACAGATACCAGTCAGGGCCTAGTGGTTAGAGCCTTGAGCGCTTAATCTGACCGCCTGGGTTCGAGTCACCTACCACCCCGTTCAGGGGGATTTAAATAAAAAAAAAGACCATGACGTGCCGACAGAAACGGAAGACAAAATCTCAACAGAAGAAAGAAAATGACATGCACACTGGCGTATCTAGATATCAACCGCAAAGTCGGAATGCGGGCACAGTAATGGTGACCACACAGTTGCTTACGCTAGAACTCAAATAGTTAGTTTATATCGGAGCTTTAGAAGAGAGGGAAAAACAGACAATGCACACACAAGGATTTTCATGCGTGCGCGCATACCCACTCACACCCAAATCAACACACCACCCCCTCCACATTCCCACAAACACACCACACAGCGCACACACATCACACATACACGCACAACGCCACGCACACGCACGCGCACGCACGCACGCACCACACACACACACCACACACCACACACACACACACACACACAGACACGCTCACTGCATTCATTTCATTTTGTCAATTTGGGATGAGTAGTTGACACAGCTAAAGTTTATATATATTATATACATATACAATATAATATATATATACAATATATATATATATATATACATATATATATATATATATATATATATATATATAGTGTTATGATCACACAACACACACACACACACACACACACACACACACACACACACACACACACACACAAAAGATTGAACCCTGCTTTTGTTTTTTCTGTAGGATTTCTTCACAGTGGAACACTTCACCTTCACCTATCACGTAGTCTTCTTGACCTCTGCGGCAGAACTGAAGATTTTGCAACCAGCTTTCTCCTCTAGGAACACAAGAAGCCCAGTACTGAAAAGCACACGCTACGCACTGAGGACGATTTCAAGTCAGAGGTGACAACCAGAGTCACCAAGAAAGACGGCCATAGTCGGCCTAGGAAACATCCGTCACCAAGGACAACACTGTCCATCTATCATGAGGACAACTCTGCCAATCAATCATGAGACAACACCGCCAATCAATCATCGAACCCAAAAACAATCATGTGGACAAGACTGCCAACCAATCATTAGGCCAACCACTGCCAATCAGAGAAAACAGCGCCAATCAGAGGAAAACACCGCCAATCAATCAGAGGAAAACACCGCCAATCAATCAGAGAAAACACCGCCAATCAGAGGAAACACCGCCAATCAATTACAAGGACAACACCTGCCATACGATCCAGAGGACAACCCATCATTAATGAAACAACACCGCCAGTCAATCATAGAGAGAAACACAGCCAATAGATCATAGAAAAATCAACGATCTCATAGAAAAACACCGCCATCAATCATAGAAAAAAACACCACCGCCAATCAATCAGAGGAAAACACCGCCAATCAATCAGAGGAAAACACCGCCAATCAATCAGAGTAGAACACCGCCATCAAGGAAACACCGCATCAGAGGAAAACACCGCCAATCAATCAGAGGAAAACACCGCCAATCAATCAGAGGAAAACACCGCCAATCAATCAGAGGAAAACACCGACCAATCAATCAGAGGAAAACACCGCCAATCATCAGAGGAAAACACCGCCAATCAATCAGAGGAAAACACCGCCAATCAATCAGAGGAAAACACCGCCAAATCAATCAGAGGAAAACACCGCAACATCAGAGGAAAACACCGCCAATCATCAGAGGAAAACACCACCAATCAGAGGAAAACACCGCCAATCAATCAGAGAAACACCGCCAATCATCAGAGGAAACACCGCCAATCAATCAGAGGAAAACACCGCCAATCAATCAGAGGAAAACACCACCAATCAGAGGAAAACACCGCCAATCAATCAGAGAAACACCGCCAATCAATCAGAGGAAACACCGCCAATCAATCAGAGGAAAACACCGCCAATAATCAGAGGAAAACACCACCAATCAGAGGAAAACACCGCCAATCAATCAGAGGAAAACACTGCCATCATTCAGAGGAAAACACGCCAATCATCAGAGGAAAACACCGCCAATCAGTCAGAGGAAAACACCGCCAATCAGAGGAAAACACCGCCAATCAATCAGAGGAAAACACCGCCATCAATCAGAGGAAATCACCGCCAATCAGAGAGAAAACACCGCCAATCAGTCAGAGGAAAACACCGCCAATCAATCAGAGGAAAACACCGCCAATCGGAGGAAAACACCGCCAATCAATCAGAGGAAAACACCGCCAATCAATCAGAGGAAAACACCGCCAATTATCAGAGGAAAACACCGCCAATGAGAGGAAAAGACCGCCAATCAGAGGAAAACACCGCCAATCAATCAGAGGAAAACACCGCCGATCAGAGGAAAACACTGCTAATCAATCAGAGGAAAACACTGCCGATCAGAGGAAACACCGCCAATCAATCAGAGGAAAACACCGCCAATCAATCAGAGGAAAACACCGCCAATCAATCAGAGGAAAACACCGCCGATCAATCAGAGGAAAACACCGCCGATCAATCAGAGGAAAACACCGCCGATCAATCAGAGGAAAACACCGCCAATCAATCAGAGGAAAACACCGCCAATCAATCAGAGGAAAACACCGCCGATCAGAGGAAAACACCGCCAATCAATCAGATGAAAACACCGCCGATGAGATGAAAACACCGCCGATCAACCAGAGGAAAACACCGCCAAGGAATAAGAAGAAAACACTGCCAATCAGAGGAAAACCCGCAATTAGTCAGAGGAAAACACCGCCAATCAGAGGAAAACACCGCCAATCAGAGGAAAACACCGCCAATCAGAGGAAAACACCGCCAATCAGAGGAAAACACCGCCAATCAGAGGAAAACACCGCCAATCAATCAGAAAGAAAACGCCGTCAATCAGTCAGAAGGAAACACGGCTAATCAATCAGAGGAAAACACCGGCAATCAATCATAGGAAAACACCGCCAATCGCCAAGAAAAACTCCGCCAGACATGAGCACAGCACTGCCAATCAGAGTATAAAAACCTTCAATCAGGAGAAAAACACACCAATCAATCATCGAGGACAACATGCCAATCGACCGTAGAGGACAACACCACCAATTTATCTTGACAAAATCGCCAATCAATCATAGGGACAACATCGCCAATTAATCATGCGGACAACCAACCAATCATGAGAACACCGTCAATCAATCATGAGGACAACACTGTCAATCAATTGTGAAGACAACACTGCCAATCACTCATGAGGACAACACTATTAATCAATCAATCATGAGGACAACACCGCCAATCAATTATGAGGACAACATTGCCAATCTTGATGACAGCACTGCCAAACAATCACCGAGAACACCGCCAAAAATCCTGAGGACAACACTGTCAATCATTAATGAAACACTGCCAATCATGAGGAAACAAATTTAACCAATCAATAATAATGACAACACTGCCAATCAATCATCAAGGACAACACCGCCAATCAATCATCGAGGACAGCACCACCAATCAATCATGAGGACAAAACCGCCAAGCAATCATCGAGGACAACACCGCCAAGCATCGGAACAACCGTCAATCAATCATCGAAGACAACGCTGCCAATCAATCATGATGACAGCTCCGCCAGTTATTAAGTCAACATCACCAATAATGAGGACAACACCACCAATAATGAGGACAACTCAGGAAATCAATCATGAGGTAAACACTGTCAATCAATCATGAGGACAACACCGCCAATCAATCAGAAGGACAATGCTGTCAATCATTCATGAAGATAACACTCGGTCACAGAGGAGAGGACATCATGAGAACACAACTACATGTTCTAGAGCAGAAGGCCAGGATGCTGAGAAGCAGTTTAGCAAGATACCAAAAGAACCACGAAACTTGGGTAAGAGCATGACATTAAATGGAATGCGGTACACAAGAAGAAGGAACAGATTCCAGTTTCAGAAAGTAAGTGTTGTGGAAGAAAATAAGTGTGGGTATAGAGCCAGTTGACTTAATTTTAACCCCTCTTGGGCATGTAGGTTTTCAGAAAAAAATATATAAGAAACGATTCATTTGATTTTTTTACATTAATAATAAATGAAGTAATTCATATTTATTCGTGTGATACCCTTGGGGTTTTCTCTTTTAAAAAAAATCTTATACTACGAATTCGTTAAAAGAAAGTGTCATCTGCATGTTTCGAACAGACCACAAATATTATTTTCACCAACTGTGAACATATTGTTTCAATGAATCGGATTTATATTTTGCTGAGAAAATAATGCTAGTCTTCAACATTTCCCTGTAGAAATAGCAATAATCTGTTATGTATTTTTACATTTTTTTTTTTTTTAAATCGGATCATGATTTTTGAACACATGCGTAAATTGATCCTTGTCAATCCTTGGACTGATATTTTACCTTTAAAAAAGTTTTTTTTTTTGTTTTTTTATAGAAAATGCAAACAAACATGTGGTGATAATAGGTGGTGTAGGAGAGAGAGGAAGAGAGAGATGAGAGAAGGTAGAGAGGAGAGAGAGAGAGAAGGAAGAGAGAGTAGAGAGAGTAGAATGGAGAGAGAAGAGAAAGAGAGAGAGAGTGAGAGAGAGGGAAGAGAGAGAGGAGAGGTTTATGATATAGATAAAGTTGACAGTAATTGATGTGAACAAGGATATAGGATGATCACCTGGATATATCATTCCAATGTGCGATGTTGTGAACAAAACACACAGATTTATGACGGTTTCGTTTTTTGTGAGAAATTTGTCGCGTTTTATGGAACATAAAACATTGCGTAAATTGGAGAGAGAGAGAGAGAGAGAGAGAGAGAGAGAGAGAGAGAGAGAGAGAAGAGAGAGAGAGAGAGAGAGAGAGAGAGAGAGAGAGAGTGTACGTGTGTGTGTAATATGTGTGGTGTGTGGGTGAGTGCGTGTACGGGTGTGTGTGTGAAGAAGGGGGGGGGGAGGGTAGTCAGGAGGGAACATAACTTTGGAGATGTATTAAAGGGAAAGGGGGTTTGGGAGGAGGGGGTAGGATAATATGTTTGAAACAGGTGAGGATGGAAAAAGGGACTAGCTGATACTTCACGCGGTCGTATGTGTGTATCTTTTTTTAAGTTGTTCATTTGTGGCGTAAGCCATCCTTCAAAATTTATGTGAGGTTTCATTTTGGGCTAAATCATTTCTTTTATAGACAGAATAAACATTCCAAAATTTCAGATATAAAATCCGTTTGCCCAATATTGAATCGGAAATTTATGGTAAAAAACCTGAGCAGTGAATTCCAACAAAAAAGTCGTTGATAGGACTGGTCATTAGAAAAACTGGATAAAACTTCTTATGCCTTCCCTGCCTATGCTCATGTTTTGATCTGGTGATAAAGCAATCTATATCGATATATTGTGTCTACAGCTACACACCATAGTGTCTACCTGCTTTTGTGTCCACATGCAAGCATGCAGACAGACCAGCCAACGGACTGACAACCCTTACCCCAATACTAACCCTTAACACTAACCCTAACCCTTTACAACTAACCTTTTCATTTACTCTAACCTTCGCCCCGTCATGTATACACAAAAGGCAGGCAGATACTTTGGTACATGCTGACACTCTGGCAAAACAGTTTTTTTTTCCTCGATAGTTTGGGGGTAGTTGTAGATTTTTTTTTCTCATAACCAAACGCGCAGACAGCATGCAATTATTTTGTCATAAGAGCGAAAATGGGTTGTGCTGCCGTTAAGTTCCTGTTAAGTAAGGCCCAGTGCATCCGATTTTGATAGGGGAAACAAATGTTGTTTTTTAAGCCTTTCTTGAAAAGAGCAGGGGAATAAAAGTCAGAAAATAATACAAGGAGATGATAGGAAAGAAAGCAGCTAAACAGAAAGAGAGGGATAGAAAAGAGGAGATTCCTAGCACAGCATTTCCAGAAGGTGGGGATTCTGTTTATACTGACAAGTTCCCCCTCCCCCGCCCCCCCCCCCCCCCCCCCCCCCCCCCCCCGTTAGCATCCTCACGGTGGTGGGGGGAAGGGGGCTGTAGATTTTTGGGGAAAGAGATGCTAGGAAGGTAAGAGGGCCAGGATCTTTAGGTCTGTGGGAATAAGTGATGAGGACCGATTGTGTGCGAGTGTAGGTGGGGGGTAGGTAATAAGGGATGACAGAGTGCGTTAGGGGATAGGGCTTAAGTGATGAGGATTGAATGTGCGATTGTAGATAAGGGGTATGAGTCATCTTAGTAATAAAGTTCAGGGGGAGGAAGATGAATTTAGGAGGAAAAAAAAAAAAAATTGGGTTGCAGATTACAAAAGGAATACTTTTTAAAATGGGAATGGCGGAGTTATGGGATTGAGAGGATAAGAGAGAGCAGGGTGGTGGTGAGGGGGGGGGGGGGGGGGGGGGGGGGCTGGGGGGGGGGGGGCTAAGGGGACGATGCATTATAGGACAAGAGTGTTTATTAGGGGTGACAGAAATTGTTTAGGTCAGTAGGAATGAAAAGAGACAATGGGTGTGTGTGTATGCGCGAGTCCGTGTGTGCGTACGTGTATTTTTATATGTGTGTGTTTGTGTGTGTGTGTGTTTGTGTGTGTGTGTGTGTGTGTTTTGTGTGTGTGTGTGTTTGTGTGTGTGTGTGCGTGCGTGCGTGCGTGCTCAAGTTCTTTTGAGTAAAACCGGAATAATTTCCTTGTGTTTTGTAAAACTAGTGTTCGACCTTACGCGGTTTAGCGAACTTTGTGATCCGTTTCCTCTGGCACACAAGTGCGTGTGTGTGCGCGTGTGTGTTTGTGTGTGTGTGTGTGTGTGTGTGTGTGTGTGGTGTGTGTGTGTGTGTGTGTGTGTGTGTGTGTGTGTGTGTGTGTGTGTGAAGGCTCGAATTCTTAAATTTTGAGGATAACGGGCTACTCACTCGTGCGCTTTTTACATCCAGTTCCCACGTGCATACAGTTTGGCAATTTTTTCATCGGTTCCAAGGTGCATGCATAAGAGTGAGCGTGTGAGTGTGTGTGTGTGTGTGTGTGTGTGTGTGTGTGCGTGCGTGCGTGTGTGTGTGCGCAGGTGTGTGCACGTGTGCGTACGGGCGCGCGCGCGCTCACATTAACTTTTTAGGAAAATCGAGTAATCACACGTGCGCATTTTTCCATCCAGTTCCCGAGTGCGTACGGTTTAGAAAAAATGTTATGCATTTCGGCTGACACAGAAGTGTGTGTGTGTACTGCACATAGATGTATGGAATGATATACCACCGGTATTAATTTTGATGGCTAATTTACTTGATGTATTGTGAAACCATCACAAAAGTGACGTACTATTTTTGCGCGCGCGCACGCTCATGTGTGTGTGTGCGTGTGTGTGTGTGTGTGTGCGTGTGGTGTGTGTGTGCGTGTGTGTGTGCGTGTGTGTGTGTGTTTTGTTTGTGCGCGCGCGCGTGTGTGTATGTGAGTGTGTGCTGATTTTTTTTTTTAAGTGGAAAAAGCAGTTACTGATATCGTAAGGTATTTGTTAGCTTTGAATGTATGTTTGACGAATGAGCAGCCACCGGTGTCTTATGCGGATTTCTTTTTGATTTGTTTTTTTGTTTTACGGTTTTTTGTTCTTTGTAGCTATCTTTCAGCTACATTAATTCTGATATTAGACCAGATAAAAGTGATCTATTCCTATGGCTATCATAAAAATTGGAAAAGTGTTTTTATTTGATAAAGGTGCAAATATAGTAATTAGCAGACTGCTGTAGATTTTGCGTTATACACTTATTCGAGGAAAAATAAAGTCTGATCATATGTTTGTACATTTCTAAATAGTATAAGAAATGAGATACATACTGTTAATGTGGCAGTGGGTAAGATGTAGATATGAGCACATATGTACATGTGCATGCTAGTGTTTGCATAGATGTTTGAAAGGTTGTCTTTTAGTCATTGAGTAGTAAAGGAGGAAGAGGGAGGGTAGGAGTGGTTTAGTCTATAAGATGTTTAGCTGAAAAAAAATGTTCAAATTTTTGGGCATTGGGGGGCAGGGGGAACGGTGATGGAGAGACACTGTGTTTTTTTGACATGAGATTTTTTTAATGCAAGAAATACGCTGGTCCTTGGCTATTGGGGGTAGTTTTGGTTTGCAAGTATTATCAGTGATTTTCTTTCTTTGTTTGTAAACTTCCTTTTCAAAGGGTTTTTTTGTTGTTGTTTTTTTTTTTTTATACTTTGAACCCAGTTAGGCTTGTTACAAATTTCTAGCTGGAAATGAACGAAGATGTGGATAAATTGTTACAAAAAAAATTAGTTACTGTTATGTTTAAGAAAAAAATCAAAATGGATTACTGTTGTGATATTTAATGATATTCCGTGTATGTCTAGATGTGTAAAAAAAAATGTATTGCATTTTTATAGAGGGTCAAAATACCCGAGTTTCTTGTAACCAGCCTTGCTTCCATTTTTTTTTGGTATTTCATAACACCCCTGTACAAAATTAATTTTATGTACATGTTTTTGTTTTTTTAAGTTTAGTAATCAAATGGTGAGCACACACCACTGGCACTTGACTACCCAGCTGTCTTACCTTTTGGAGAAAAATACAAGTTTTGGGTAGCTCCTACTTTTTTTTTTAACTCAAGCTAATATTTTGCTCTTACTTGTTAGGGGCTTGTGCTTTCTGGCTGTATTCATAACATGGCTGGAATTTAGAATCAATTTGTTACTTCTGTGTTTAAACGTGTCTTGGAATGAACACGTAATTGTGGTATCTGAGACATGTCAAATGTGACGCTCCACCACATATTGAGACGGAGTGCACATGAGGTCATTTTTCAATTATTGACATGTTATTAATGTGCAATAAAGTGGCTATCAAATACAAAAAACAGATTGAAAATCGGACAATTCTGTGCAACATTATTACAATTGAAATGATAGACTGCAGGATGCGACAAAATGAGAAACGGGCAAGTTTATTTTAGTAACAGGTTCTCAGAATGAGTGCTTTGGTATTTTCAAAACACATTTAAAAGCAAAAGGAATAAAAACTATACCTTGATATTTCATTGTAAGATAAATAAACAGATCTAGTTTAATAATCAATCAAAATCACAAAATTGACAACTTGACCCCCACCTGCCTTTAAAGGCTCCTAGCGCAAAATTGGGTAATGTGCTAAGCGACTCATTTCGTGGTGGAGCGCCACAAATGTGGTGCGATAATTTTAAAGCGAACAAAGAACATAGTGGGTTGGTCATTGTGCCACTGCTGGTCAGAGCATTGGGAATAGCCTACCACCCCATTCAGCAAAAAAAAAGGACTGGAGTAGGGTTGGGTAGCCGGCTCGTAGCTAAAGTTAAAGTAGATAAGATAGAAGCTCCAAGATGGCTGGGAAGTATTGTCAAAACTTATGTACTACGAATTATAAGACCGAGAAGAATAAAACAATTTTGAACAAGGTCTTTGCTTAGTTCCAATTTTGAAAGAATGTATGTTTGCAAGTGTGAATTATGTGTACGAGATACCAGATCTCTGTCTGTCTCTCTGTCTCTCTCTGTCTCTCTCTGTCTCTGTCTGTCTGTCTGTCTGTCTGTCTGTCTGTCTGTCTGTCTGTCTGTCTGTCTCTCTCTCTCAATCTCTCTCTCCCAGCCTCTCTCTCTCTCTCTCTCTCTCTCTCTCTCTCTCTCTCTCCTCTCTCTCTCTCTCTCTCGGAACAATACATTATTATTACACATAACATCGATGATAATATACACTTTGATGCACCACAGCAAAGTGCAAGGGGCGCCGTTCTTGTGGCGACAGCACAGCCCCAAAGAGGGCCCACTGGCTTGAACCTAGCAAATCCGTCGGAACGAAAGACTGTGCAGGATAGGGAGCAATACATTATCATTACAAATAGTATTGATAATATACAATCTTATGCACCACAGCATAGTACAGGCCCACCATCACATGCCCACACACAACAAATCGGACAGGCAAACACACAAGCGCGTGTGTACATGCACTGGCACATATGTATATATGCACACGTTAAATCCTGTTCCGCTTTTCGTAAGAGTGGACCATCGTGTGCCGGTGGGAACAGACAAGATTTACGAAAACTACATACACACAGGAACTGGATGTAAAAAAGCACATGAGTGCTTATTTTCATTATCATCGATATAAAAGAATAAATAAAATTAATAGAATAAACTCAACCAGGAGATGTGACGACGCGCCGGTTCGAGTCCTGCTCTACCCCGACTTTTCCACAGTAACAGAGCCCATGGCACCAAGAGAGTGTTTTACCATATGCACACAGGATGTACTATCGTCTTTGATATGGGAGGCGCCGATCTTGTGGCTACACCACCGCCCTGATGAGGACACCTTCGCTTTAATCTATTAAATCTTTCGGAACGAAAGATGTTGCAGTGCACAGAACAATACATTATCATTTTTACACATGATAATGACGATAATATGCAGTATAATGCACCACAGCACAGTGCAGGGCCACTGCCATATGGCCACAAATACAAAAAAGAAAACTGTGCAAAAAAACGCGTGTAGGCGTGTACATGCTAGTTTGTTCATAGTGTTCGACGATGACCTCCAAAAAGCAGAGGAGGCAGATGCTGTGTCGGGAATTGGGCAGAAATTTGCTAATAGTGGAGATGCCTTGCCCATAGTACATCCCCACTCTCTCTGCCAAGTGGGCATAAGGACAGTCAGAGCGAGTGCACATACACGCACACACAGACCCAATAATAAAGCGAATTTCGAGAAGATAATTATGACGAGGAACCGGTTTGAGTCCCGCTCTATCCCAACTTCTCCACAGTATCAGAGATCGCGACACCAAGAGCGTGCTCTAATAATTATAAGCATACATACTTTAGTAGCATCTTTGATATAGGTGGAACCGTTATTGCCATAATATCACAGCACCGAAGAAGGCTTGCTGGCTTAAATCTAGCAAATCTGTCGGAAGAAAAGGTTGTACTTTACAAGGAAGGATGTGTTTTTGTTACACCTAGTAATGATGATTATATAAAACATAATTCACCACAGAATATTGTAGGGCCGCTGCCACATGTCCACACACTAATAAGAGCACAGGAAAATACAAGCATGTGTGGTGATGTTCGCTCTCATACACAACACAAGTATATATTGAATACCAAAGGTATCATTTCTACCCCTCGTCCAGACCCGTTTATCGCAGAAATGCACATCAATGATATCACATTAGTACGCACATAACTTTTAAAGCTTACGACAGCAGTTACTGCATTAGAAAGAAATAACTTCTGAAAGATTTAATGAACATGCGCGCAAGATATTCTGCGCGCGTTCGCCCCTGGGCCTCGGTTTATAGTCTCTTCCGGATGACATGATAATAATAATAGTAGGTTTTTATGTTAATACTTCTGTGTCGCGCAGGCGCGCACGCGCGCGCGCCCGGCGCGCGGCTGTGTGTGTGTGTGTGTGTGTGTGTTGTGTGTGTGTGTGTGTGTGTGTGTGTGTGTGTGTGTGTGTGTTTCTCCACATACTATATCTTTTGACATTTCTCTGTCAGTCTGTCCGTCTATCTGTTCATCTGTTTCTTTTCTGTCTCGTTCTTTCTCTAAGTCTGTCTGTCTCTTTCTCTAAATCAAACAAAGACCTGGAGGTGGCAGAATAAAAACAACAACAACAGATGGACTGATGTGTAAGAGTTTATGGTACCAAAATAGACTCATATATCTGACAAAAAAGCTTATTTCGATGTTTCGGTGACTGATAATATTATAGTTTTTACTGTTAATCTTTGTTTGGCGATGTTGTGTGTGTGTGTGTGTGTGTGTGTGGTGTGTTGTGTGTGTGTTGTGTGTGTGTGTGTGTGTTGTGTGTGTGTGTGCGTGTGTGGTGGTGTGTGTGCGTGTGTGTGTGGTGTGTGTGTGTGTGTGTGTGTGTGTGTGTGTGTGTGTGTGTGTGTTGTGTGATTTATTTTGAGTGTGTGTGTATGTTTGTTTCTTTTATGTGTTTTTAAGTTGTGTATGCCAATGTTGGAGGTGGTAGATAAAAACAGTGATGACGTGTAAGAGTTTGGTACAATGTCATATATTGAAAGCTTATTTCGTGTTTTTGTGTTTGTTGTCCGTTTTGTTGGTGTTCATCAGTTTAGTGTTTGTTTTTTAGTTTCGGTTTGTATTTGTCGTGTGTGTGTCTGTGTGTTGGTGTTGTGTGTGTTGGTGTGTGTGTGTGTGTGTGTGTGTGCGCGTGTGTGTGCGCGGGCGCGTGCGTGCGCATGTGTGTGTGTGCCTGGTTGCGCGCGCGTGTGTGTGTATGTATTTGAAAAAGGGAAAAATCGTTTTGTGGTTTTTGGAGAGAAGTTTGGGGTGAAGGGCAGGTGGTGTGTGGGGTAGGGTGTAATGAGAAAAAAAGTGGATAGCGTAGTATTATGTTTTTCTCTACGAATTTCGAAAAAAAGAAATAGTGAGAATAAAAAGGTAAACGAAAGTAAACAAAACGAACAAAAGAAAACAGGTTGAAGCCAAACTCAACGAACATGTTTTGGTCATCTCATACTTGATAGCAAATCAAAAGGTCCTGCTTCTTTTTAAGACGTCATCTACCATGTTAACGATAAGTTCCTTTATACTAACATTCTGAGGGAAACGGAAACATTGATAATTACACAGTAAGAAAGTACAAACCTGTTTTAACATTCTGAGGAAAATGGAAACATTTAACAATACTTGAGTTTGTAGCTGTTTTCTTGTATCACGTATGTTTTAACAAGAAAAAGAGAGAGAGGGAGGTTGGCTTGTGTTGATGGAAGAAACCTGCTTTGCTAATTCAGGAGGTTACTCAGCTTGTCTTGAGAACGTGTCCAAACAATTGTAAATGGTCGGTTAGTTTGGCTTATTGGCTTGTTGTTACTGCTGCTACTGCTGATTCTACCGCTTCTGTTATTGTTGTAGTTACTGTTTTCAAGCATTTCTCATCTAAATCGCCTTGAGGGTCATCCAGAAGATGCACACTGAGTACTCCACTCGCGAATTACTAGTGAAATTGTATGCACACTCTGAATGAGAAAATTGACAGAATTGTTTTCAAATACCTCACCATACAGGCAGATATACTCTGACTTTGAGTGATTTAAAAAAAAAAAATCTATATTAAAAGAAAGGTGCAATTTTTATGCTAAGACTTTAATATCATGGCTGAAGACAATCTTAACACAGTTTCTTTTGTTTACCATAACAACAACCTTGGTTTTAGTATATAAAAAATAAGTAACACGCTTTAGCCTGGATCAAATTTGCTATGTAAAAAATGACTGGCAAAAACTCCTGATACCAAACACCTTGACTTCTTTTTAAAGTCCTGTAGGAGCGGTTGGGGGGGGGGGGGGGGGGTTGAACTGAGTTTTTTTCAGACGGTTATCGTGGGCAGGGTTTGAGCCTGCCAGGAACCAATCCTTCTTCAGACAAACAGCAGGTGGCGTAAAGTGTATTCCACCTTTCAGTGGAAAAAAGGAGATGCTCTGATGATGTTTTTCATTGCAAACAGCTGTGTCTGTTCTAACCACATCGTTGTTTCTTTTTGTTTATTATCAGTTTTCACGTATTGCTAGTACATGTATACCCGCAGGTATGTTATTGAATTGAAACGATTTGGAGAGAGAGGAGGAGGAAGAGGAGGTGGAGGAAGAAGGGAGGAGGACGGAGGAAAGAAAAGGAGATAAGAGAGAGGGCTTAGGGCAAAAGAGGGAGAGAGACAGAGACCAGAGACAGACAATAGACAGACAGACAGACAGACAGACAGACAGACCAGACAAAACTAGAGACAGAGAGAGCGTCACAGAGAGACCGTCACAGAGAGAGCGTCACAGAGAGAGACAAGGACTGAGATAGGCAGAGA
>CM060326.1:40766008-40776008 GCA_030674155.1 Stramonita haemastoma | reverse complement strand
ACCAACTTAAAGTCAGTGTACATCAACTTGTAAACCCAGTGAGCACAGACTTTATGTGGGGTCACTGAAGTTAGGTGTTGTGCAGGACCATCTGTACTGTTTCGCCTGCCCGAGTTCTGATGACAAACAGTGCAGAATGTTGTTGCGTGCATGCAGAACTGGCTAACAGGTGCAGCAGCCTCTTAGGGTATTTTTTTCTAAAAAGTCTGACCATCAATGGATGTATAGGGAAAAAAAGTGCCCAAAGCTTTTTTCGAAAGAGTAAGTTGGGAAAGCAGAAAATAGACACGACGGAAATCAGAAAAAAGGAACAGAAAATACCATCAGACTGGAAAAGCCTTTACAAAAGAAGATGGATTTAGCACAAAATTCCCGAATAAGAGAGAAAGCGGGGTGGGTGGGTGGGTGGGGTGGGGGGGGGGCTGTTTATACCAAAAATGCTCTCGGCATCAACAGAACCAGACCCCTCCCCCCCTCCCCCCCAAAAAAAAAAACAACAGAAAAAAGAAACACCAAAAACCTCCCCCAATCATGAATAGGCCAAGAAAATACCATCACAAACTAAAACAACAAACATTCTTTCACAGAGATCTACGTTGCATATAATCCAGTTTTGACCGCCCTTTTGGGGGGGGGGGGGTGAGGCAGAATTGGGTGTGGTCTTAGTTTTCCCCCGCAGTTCAGCGAATCAATGGTGAGAAGAGAGAGACGCGTGGACAGGAGAGACAGTTGTCAACGTGATTCCCAACACACAGCTGTCCCCCTTCGTTTGTGGATGGATGGATTTAGACCTCGGTGTGTCAAGAGGCAGCTGCTATGGCATGGGGATTGGGGGTGGGGTTGCGAGAATAAGGAGTGTGGGATAAAAAATATGGGGGATGGGGATGGGATGTGAAAAGGGGGCAGGAATATCAGAAACTGTGGAGTGAAATGGAGAAATGCTTGTGTTAAGTGTACAAAAAAACGATACAGTCTTGAGTTGTTGTTTTTTTTTTTTTAAAGGATTTTGTATCAGTTTTGCTTTTTGTTTTGTTTCTTTCTTGTTTCTGTCTTTCTTTCTGCTTCTATGTTTTTCCGTCTTTCTTTTTTTTTCTGTCATTTTTCTTGCACTTGAGCAGCTGGATGTGTTTTGAAGAAGATTTATGCATTTATTTGTTTATGTATTGTATGTTGTGGTATTTGTATGTATGTATGTATGTATGTATGTATGTATGTATGGTATGATGGATGGATGATGGATATGGTGGATGGATGGATGATGGTGATGGATGTATGGATGATGTATGTATGTACTATGTAGCTAGTAGCTGTACTATGTATCCATATCTCATCATCCATCGATCCATCTACCATCAGTCCATCCATATCTGTCGTCTACCTACTCTTACGTTTATGCATTACAAATTGATGTTCAGAGTTTTCTGTTTACACTTTGATATAGTGGCTGTTCATTTCAGACAGAATTTTCATGATCCTGTTTACGAATGCAATTCAGCAGCACTACGTATCTAGTGTTGTCTTGGTGCTTAGAATCTGACAGTTCTTGGCGATACGCAGTTTGTAGCTCTTCATCAGGTATTTGGTTGTTGAATAATGGATGATATGTGCTTCATTCTTCTTTACTTAAAAAAAAATATCAACTTCAAATGGCAAACGATCCTTTGGACTTCGATTATGATTGATATTTTGTGTGTGTTGGATCATGGTATGTGTGGATCGTGCTATGTGCTGCGTGTCCTGAGGTGCGCATGCAACGTTGATGTGTGTAAGTATGTATGTGTGAATGGATGGATAATAGATATATATGGACTACATATATATGATAGAGAGAGATATATAGATGTATATGATATATATTATATGATGATGATGATTGTGATGTGTGGTGGATGGATGGTGGTGTGTGTGCGTGACTGTTGTCTGTGTGCGCGACATGCGTATACGGGATGTTATATACGCACATGGTGGTATGGACTGTAGTATGTACGCACAAACATCACAGTCAATGCAAATGTCATAAAAACGATCTACTAAAGTACTGTCTTACATCAGCCTGTTTCCTCTATCATTTCACAATATATTCAGAGTTTTCTGCCTTGAGCCCTTTGTGATCGGTAGACATACACCAAACGTAGTGTGCTACTATAGTAGAGACTGGAACCAAGAGACCAGCAATACTGCTGAAACACTCAAGGTCCCCTTCACCCAGAGTGCTGGACTACCATGTATATCTATCTATCTATCTATCTATCTATCTATCTATCGTATCTATTATCTATTATCTATTATCTATCTATCTATCTATCTATCTATCTTATCTCTATCTCTATCTCTATCTCTATTCTATTCTATCTCTATATATCTAGTTTCCGTAGGAAGTCCAGAAAAAAAACGCATAAAAGTCTGAGGTATTTTATGAAGTGTCTGGACCATAAATGTTCTTTAGCGTCAGCGGGCCTGTAGGGTTTTATAGATAGTTGATAGAGGATTGGTTTTTTTTCTAGACAAAGTAATCTTCTTAAAATCAATGCTCTGACATATAAGTAACGACGCAAGAAAAAAATGAGATATGAGTGCAAAAGTGTGTGTGGTGTTGTGTGTGTGTGGGGGGTGGTGGGTGGGGGTGCGGCGCACGTGTGTGTTTGTGTGTGTGTATGTGTGCTGTGTGTGTGTGTGCTGTGTGTATGTGTGTATTTGTGGCATGTGTGTGGTATGTGTGTGTACGTGCTAGAATGTATGTGCGTGCGTATGTGTGTATGGGTATGCTTCTGCGTGGTTGTTATATATATTAGCACTATATATATAATATATAGTATAGTATATATTATATATATAGTTTATATTATATTTGTATATATGTAGTATGTATGTATGTATGTGTGTGTATGATGAATGTATGTGTGTATGTATGTATGTATGTTTGGTGTTGTATGTATGTATGTATTATTATGTATGTATGTATGTATGTATGTATGATATTATGTATGTATTCTAAACAGAGATGATGACGACGCAGGCTTAAGATTTAAGAATTCCTGTCAGCTTTCATCAGTCTGCCCCTGACATCTCGCTGGTACGTTTTGTCTTTTCGGTGTCTCTGAACTCAGGGATGAAATAGAAAATATGTCTGCTTAGTCTGCCACCTGTAGGCTTAGTCTCTGCTTCTTGGAGGACATTCGAGGCAATAGTAAATAACAAAAGATATGTTTTTGCCCTTTTCATGTTGCTATAGAGCATTTTGGAACATGCCTGTAGTAATCTGAAAGACTGGGGTCTTATAACGACGTCTAATTTGCTGACTAGTTCTGTTTAAAGAAAATAGCATTTGCTTATATATCTTTTTTTGTTGGGGGGGGGGGTGTGGGTAGCTCTTTTAGAAACACATTAAGCCAAGGAAAGGAATAACTCGAACTCATCCAACAAACAATTTATTAGCCAACCAGTCAATCGAAACACTCAACACATCCAACCAAACCGACCGAAAAGAATCGCACACATTATTTTTTTTCCTGAATGGAATCATAATCAAGCATGGATTTTAGGAAACTTTTGTGGTCTAGTTCTTCTTACTTGTTTTATTGTTGCTTTCCTTCTTCTCTCTTCAAAATCAAGATTTTTTAAACCAACTTCATCAAACTGAGTTATTCATTTGCTCTTTTTTTCAGGTACTTAACTTTCGGGAACGAGATAGCTTAGTGGTCATAGCACTCGCTTTCCCCAAGCTAGGGTTAAGCAGCATCGAGCGTGGTTACCAAGTGAATGGGTGACCGTTTGCGCGCTTGGCCTCGGTACAGTTCCCCCAGTTCACCCGCTGTCAATGGGTACCTGCCCTCTTTAGGAGTCGGGAAGGTAAAGCAGCAAGGGGAGAGAGATGGTTGCCGCCCTCAATATCCTGGCCCTTAGAGAAGCTGAGGTCTCTGATGCATTGCTCCCCTACGACCATATAGGTTATCGGACACTTTTCCTTTAACTTTTACTTATCTTTCACAAAAGTCTGCATTTACAGCTGAGTGGACTTTGCATTCTAAGCCATTGTGTGCCGGTGAAACAGATGACACGATTTACAAAAACCCACTGCATACACACGTGGACTGGATGTAAAAGCACATGAGTGCTTAATCCATTATTATCGATATAAAAGAATAAATGATATAAAAATAAATTAAAAAAAAGGCCAAGCTTAACAATTTTCCTCAGTTGGATGCAGGCGCACTTTCCTGCATTTTCCAGAAGACTAAAGAAAAAAATATCTCCATGCCGATGTCGAATGCGATAAGCCTGACTCGCCAGGCACTTAACAGCAACGCAACGCATTTTCGCTCATATGACAGACAACATTAGTCCTTTCTGAGCGTTTGATGACAAAGAAGGAGAACAAACTGAAGTTATGCACCACGAAATTCGCAGAGTTGGGATCTGCTGAAAGTATTTCACACCGCAAAAATGCAGAAATGCCGAAAAAAACCCATTCAGTACAGGTTTCCGGTTTCAGTTTGAGTCACTGCCTACCTTTCAGTGTACCATCTGGTTAGTGAAATGTTGAAATCTTGGCATTCCCTGTGAATCAGGAAAGGAAGATGAATATTCTGGAAATTCTGAACTATTACATTTTTCTAATCCTTATTCAATTAAGGAGTCGGTGGAGGTACTAAACTGATTTGGTCACTGCCTTGTCTCTTGGGCAAGTTGAACGTAGCAGATCTAATATCTGTATCAAACACATAATGCATGCTGGGTATGTTCATGTTTTCGTAACTAATTGGATGTTGACATTAGGAATGAGATCTTTAAGCGTGAATACTTGATCTTCTGCAAAAGTATATATACGAATAGTTAACTTTTCTGAAAATGTCTTTTACTGCACAGGTATCAAGATGTTTAGATGCTGTATTTGTATGTTACTCAAAGTAGGACGGTATTGTAAGTATGTAAACATAGTCAGGGTTGGCTCAGCAAACATTGCAGGAAAATAACTAAATAAGACATGTTCAGATCAGGATACCAACGAACGCTTTTGATAGGCCTATAGACAAAGAAGAAGGACCCACACAACACACACACACACACACACACACACACACACACACACACACACACACACACACACAGGACACACACGGACACACACACACACACACACACACACACACACACACACACACACACACACATATAATATATATATATATATATATATATATAATTTATAAATATACATATATATAATACATAATATATACACTATCTATCTTCAATCTATAACTATCTATCTATCTATCTATCTACTCTCTCTCTATCTATCTATTATTTATCTATATCTCTATCTCTCTATCTCCTATCTATCTCTCTATCTCTTATCTACATTCATGATAATATATATATAATATATAATAATATATAATATATATATATATAATATATATAATATTCATGAATGTATATAGATAGATACATAGATAGATACATAGATAGACATACAGAATAGCGGAGTAAACAACAGACTCCAAAAGAGTCCCCAAATATGCACAGAAGGAAATAAGCTGTCCTTGTTTGCTGTGTCTATTTCCTGTTCCTAGTCATTAGGTTTTATTTCAGTTTTCTTCAGTGCCTTTGTTACACTTTTCTCCTCACTGATGTATTCAATTATTCGTGAAGGCGAGGAATGGAAGAAGAAGAATACAGAGGGGGGGGAGGAAGAAAATTCCCCACTTCCCACGCATTTTGACAGTAATGCTGAATTAATACAATACATCGTCAATCATATTGGAAAGATCATCCTATCATTATTAATATATTATTGTTTTTATAATATAATAATAAATTGTTTTTTTTCCTTTTACCCCTGATATGTCTGCTTATGATCTGTTATGCCCATAGTCTGTCCATATTACAAAACACGATATCTGAGTCGACGTTTGTCTCATAAAACAAGGTGGTTTTTTTTGTCTCCTACGGGTGCATGACTGCTTGTTTGTATTTGGCTTTCTGAAGGCTTTGTCGGCGATCTTCCCACGCAAATATCTGCGCATACTATGAGGATTGTTGTGTAAAGATAACGCATCTACCTAGAAAGTGAGAAGTTAAAGATTCAATCCCCTTCCCCCCCCCTACATGAGACCTTGTGTAGTCATAATAAATAATAATACATGGAATTTATATATAGCGCTATATCTGCAAAAAACAAATCAAAGAGCTCGCGTTCGATCTTATACAACTTATAGTTTAAGCAAGTTCGAATGTTACACACACGCACACCCATACACACCACAACCCACCCCCCCACCCCACACACACACACGAGGCGCACACACATTTATAAAGGTTATACACTTTGGTAGGGTGAAGGAGATTTCAGATGTTGTAGTGGTCCTGGGGACGGGATAGCTCAGTGGTCAGGGCACTTGCTCTTTCCATGCAAAGCTTAAGCAGCATTGAGCGTAGTTACCAAGTGGACTGGTGACCGTTTACATGCCTTGGCCTTTTTATAGTCTCCCAGTTCACCTAGCTGTAAATGGGTACCTGACCGCTTTAGGTACAGGGGAGGTAAAACAGTAAAGGAGAGAGAGAGAGAGAGAGAGAGAGAGAGAGAGAGAGAGAGAGAGAGAGAGAGAGAGGAGAGAGAGAGAGAGAGAGAGAGAGAGAGAGAGAGAGAGAGAGGAGAGAGAGAGAGAGAGAGAGAAGAAGACAGAAGACAGACAGACAGACAGACAGACAGACAGACAGACAGACAGACAGACAGACAGACAGACAGACAGACAGACAGACAGACAGACAGACAAAACAGAGACAGAACAGAGACAGAGGAGACAGAGCCAGAGACAGAGAGAGGAGACAGAGACAGAGAGACAGAGACACAGATACAGAGACTTAGACACAAACAGACAGACTTCAGACAGACAAACAATCAGAAAGACAGACAAACAGACAGATGAAATGGGAGCGGCCCCCAATAAATTATGCTGGCCTCTAGAGAACCTGAGGTCTCTTGACACCTCCTTCCTTAACGACCGCATACGCTATTTGAACGCCTGTACTTTTACCTTCCCCTAATGCTATTAATGCTGTTTTTTTTTTTAAAATTAAGACAGAAGTCCTGAGTTTCGTGTGTACAACGTGTATTTAGCGCATGTAAATGAACCCTTGGTAAGAAAATTGTTGTATGTGGGAAAATGATAGTGGAAAAACCCACTCGGAACGAACAGTTGAACAGGTACATACGTAGACAGGATTTTTTTTTTAAGTGTGGCACAACTCTCTTATTGACACTCTCCTCCAGGGCAGAGCTATCCGAATTACCAGCAGTAAAATCTGATATAAATGGAAGTGGTACACAATAGTATACAATGCAGTACTCGATTCTATGAGTTGCTGTTATCATTAATATTTCTTATGGATGACCTTGTGTCTCCTTCGTTTCTTTCAAATTGCGATAAAAAGGTTCTCCAAGAGATAGCACTTATTCACGACTGGCGGAGGTATTGCTGATTTGTGGATGATTTCTCATACTAGGATGGGTGCGCGCTCATGTTCTGATATGTGTTGTGATATTTTTTGTGATGATATGTTTGCATGTTTAATGTTTTTTATGTATGGTGTGTAAACTGCGTGGATCTCCATGTCTGTGAGATGATATAGTATCTGGATTGAATTGGATGGGTTTCCAATGTTTGTTCCAAGTAAAAAGGCTTTGTTTGCAATGGATGTTAGCTTAATACTAGAGCCTATATTAAAATCGTGTTAAGATTGCATGATTTTGTTTCCCTGAAGGGCTGTGTGCAAGTACTTTGAGGCATAAGCATGTGCTCTCTGTCTCTGTCCTACTCTCTGTCTCCCTTCTTTCTCTTTTCTCTGACCCGTCTCTTTCTCTGTCTGTCTTTGTCTATCTGTGTGTATATATGTGTGTGTGTGCGTGCGCTCGAAGTGTGTGTGTAAGTGAGGAGGAGGAGGAGGAGGAGGAGGAGGAGGAGGAGGAGGAGGAGGAGGAGGAGGAGGAGAGAGGAGGAGGAGAGGAGGAGGAGGAGGAGGAGGAGGAGGAGAGGAGAGGAGGAGGAGGAGTAGGAGTAGGGTGAGGGCACTCGGCTCATTTGTCACTTCGCAATCTCATAGGCCGGGGTGCAAACATGAGTACATTGCAATGAACTACACATGCACAATAGGCTTTATAAGAAAGGCTCATCGTCCCGTCATTATCATCATCATCATCATCATCATCATCATCATCATCATCATCATCTCTCATCATCATCATCATCATCACTCACTCATCACTCATCGTCGTCTCGTCGTCGTCGTCGTCGTCGTCGTCGTCGTCGTCGTCGTCGTCACGTCGTCGTCGTCGTCGTCGTCGTCGTCGTCATATCATCATCATCATCATCATCATCTCTCGTATCATCATCATCATCATTCATATCATCCTCCTTGTGTCGTAGTCATCGTCATCGTCATTATTGCCGTCGTCGTCGTCGTTCATCGTCATCGTCGTTGTAGTTAAAGTGGAAGTTGTTATTCTTCTGCTTCTTCTTGTTTTCATCATCATCTTATTTATCCATTTATATCTAAATCTAAAACAAGCATTTTTATCGCAACTTTCTGTACTCTGCATAAAAGGAGAAAGATCCTTTAAAGTTGGAGAATGGCTGCCTATAATTGTGGTGAGGTATTAAAAAAAAGCCAGACACACACAGTGTGTATTTACGATCTCGAAGGGATTCCTGGATATGATGGGTGCGACAGAGTGCATTATTCTACATGACAGTCTGAGATGTTAAGCTGGGTAACAGCTAACAATAGTATAAGTCTGTTTCGGAATATAATTTCTGTCAAGTTTTTTTTTTCTCAACATAAAGTTCCCATGTCAAAACATAGACATTTAGAAGCCCTTGGCACATTTTATTATTCCATTGGCTTGGTTCAACATCCACATTTCTTTAATGAGGTATCTGGTATGTTCTTTTTTCTGTAATATTTTTTTGCATTGACATGGCATAAGAAACCTCGTTCAGCTTGCAAAAATAAAATACTGTTTGTGAACAAAGCAAAAATGATAACCATTGACCGATTTTCTTGTTGTTGGTGCTGTTGTTGTTGTTGTTGTTATTGTTGTTATTGTTGTTGTTGTTGTTGTTGCAGCTGCTACTACTGCCATTCTCCTTCTTTGTCTTCCTGTCGTTTGTTTTCCTTTCGTACTTTTCTTGTTTCGTTCCTTTTTCTATGTCTTTCGTTTGTTTTATGCCGTATCTATCTTCCGTTCCTCCTGTCTTTTTTCTGTTTTTGTTTGTTTATTTGTTTGTTTGTTTGTTTCCTTCTTTCTTCTTTCTTTGTTTCTTTGTTTCTTTGTTTCTTTGTTTCTTTGTTAAATCTTTCTATCTTTCTTTCTTTCTTTCTTTCTTTCTTTCTTCTCTTTCTTTCTTTTCTTTCCTTTCTTTTCATATTCTTTCTTTCTGTCTTTCTTTATCTTTGTCTATTCCTCTCCCCTCTTTTCTGCATCATATCCTTCTCCTCTTCCTCCACCTTCTCCTCTTCATCAACATCCAAGTTCGTGGCAGGGTGGTTAAGACAGTCTTCTAACAACAAATAAAACGTGAGGCCTTCGGTTTGATTCCCAGCCTCACCCTCTCTGCCAATCTGACAAAAAAACCCGAACTGATTATCAGTCTTTTGGATGAGACTATAAACAGAGGCCCAGTGTAGGAACGCACGCAGAACCTCTTGCGCACACATTAAAAAACCTCCATAGCTCTCGGAAGAGTAGGCTAATCATTTGCCGGTAGGAATGAATGACAGAAAAAAAATCATAATGCACACATGCGTCATATTTAGAAACCAACTCCGAAGCTGGAATGCCGCTACCTAAATGATGGGGGGAAAACGCTTGCACACGCATACATGTCACCGTTGGTGAACCTTGGTGCTCTTACCGAGAAACGAAAATAATCATGATCATGATTATGATCATCAACAATAGAATCATCACCGTTATTATCGTCAACATCATCGGCAT
>CM060326.1:40756008-40758508 GCA_030674155.1 Stramonita haemastoma | reverse complement strand
GAAAAGCGGAACATGATTTAACGTGTGCGCAAGATGTTCTGCGTGCGTTCGCACACAGGGCCTCAGTTTACAGTCTTATCCAAACGACTTTTGAGTAGAGTGGAGTCAGCGCTGATGTTAACTCCAGGGGGGGAAAAAATCCCCTCGAGCGGGAATCGAACTCGGGTTGTCAAATTGAGAGCGCAATGTTCTGACCACTAGGCAGACGCTCAGACACACAGTCAACTTTCATGTTTGTTCATTCCCAAGTGCTGACGTGAAGGAAGCCATCTAACATAGGTCTGGCCCACATGCACACCCTGGAGGTTAAGCAACAGGAGATTAGTGCAAATGGACGCACACGCACACACGTGCGCGCCCGCATACGCACACACACACACGCACGCACGCACTCACACACTCACACACACGCGCACACACACACACATACACAAACACAATCGCACAAAGACATGCACTCTCTCTCTCTCACTAACTCTCTCTTTCACTCACTCACACACACACTTACACACACACACACACACACACACACACAACACACACACACACACACACACACACACACCCACACACTCTCTCTCTCTCTCTCTATCTCTCTCTCTCACTCACACACTGACACACACACTCTCTAACTCTGTCACACACACAGACACACAGACACACACACAGACACACAGACACAGACACACACACACACACACACACACACACACACACACTCACACACACACACACACACACACACACACACACACACACACACACACACACACACACACACACACACACACACACACACACACACACACACACACACACACACACATGAAAATGAAGTGTCTGCGTGGGCATGCAGACAAGTAATTTCTTTTTTTCTTCTTCTTTTATTTCTGTTCTTTTTTCTGTTCTTTTGTTTGTTGTAGAATGTCATTAAGATTGACTTTACCTCGCTGAAAACTTCTGAAAGTTGTTTCCCTGTGAAAGAAGCTGCGTGGACAGTTTGAAAGACGATGTTGGGAAACATGGTACCTCCAATGTAGAGTGTTTGTATTTTGGACTGTGTTTTAAAAACGTAGTAGTATTTACTTTGCAGTAAACTTAATGGGCTATGAAGGGTTTTATTAGGTATACTTTTCTGTTAAAACAAAACAGGAAAAAAAAACCCCGTGTCTGTTGAAAATGTTATTGACGGCGGTTCATGGATGGTTTCTTGTTTTTTTAGTGCTAGATATGATTTACCATTTCCTAGTTTATCTGTTTTATTTTCTGTTTTAATCCATCTGATCAAACCAAAATTAATACAACTGGTACATAAACATTTGCAATGACTTTTTAGACTTTTGTTCAGTAGACCTATATCAAATTTTTTTTTAGGTATGTCTTCTTTTTCTGATATGTTTCAGTACTGCTATGTTCACGTCACTTACCTGCTATAAGCTGACACACAGACGTACAGACACACACACACACACATACACATACACACACACGCGCGCGCGCACACACACACGCACATCTACACGCACAGGAAAAACCCCTGCCAATTAATAGAACAAGCAGCTTATGGGCGCCATTAATGCTAAGCTGTTGCTGTTCCAACAGTATAAGGAAAAACCCTGCACTGCTGGTTATTACAATGGAGAATTACTGTAATAATGATTTTTTTATATGTCTATGTGAATGTGTGTCTGTGTTTTTGGATTCAACTCTTGCACATACGAATGTTAACAGTAACTCTCACCAATTCTTTATTTTGATTTTCAATCGGCGACAACAGATCGATAACTCTTGAGACTAATAATCTTCAAGTATTTCAATAGTAGCTACACCTAATATAATATTATAGTTATGTGTGTTTTTAAGAATAGTCTGACATAAATTATTGCACATAATCTTAGGTCCATAACTACATTTTTATATAAAAAAAGCCATAATAACTCTGCTAAGTTTTTGCTTAATCCCGGGGATAATTAAAGAAAGGAAAACTGTTAAGAGTTAAAGTGAAAACATATTATTTTGTGTGTGAACCCATACCGTACAAATTGTATTCAGACACATTAACCGACAAGGGTTCTCCACAACCTCGATGATGATAATGGTGATGACGAAACTATGATGACGATAATGGCATTAATGATGGTGATGATGATAATGATTAAAAGACGATGATGGCTATGTAATTCATACCAGCATCCCTAATGCCCTAATAAAGTGATGGGCAAAGCTGTAACAAGCTCGTTATCAATAGATTATAACAATGGAAAAGGGATAGTCTAAATAAACCCAGGGATTTTCCCAATCATTTCAATTCGTCTGAAACTGCAAAAAATGCTCCTTATGGGGTTTTTAAATTCTTCTTACTGTCTGCCTCTGGAGTTTGTAAAATCCGCCGCCCCCCCCCCCTCTCCACCTTTCTGTTTGTCGTTCTACGTGTTTGTATTGCCATTGTGCAACTGCAAAGGTGTATGAATGTTCGCGTGCTGATAATATTATGTGTGTT
>CM060326.1:40743508-40746008 GCA_030674155.1 Stramonita haemastoma | reverse complement strand
ACGTACAAGTCTTCTGTCCATTTTCCAATTCAAGGTTTTTTTTTTTGGGGGGGTTGTTTTTTTTCTTTGCGTGCGAGTAATGAAGATCGACTTGTTTGTATTGCAGAACAACAGTATCAGAGATATTGCTTTCATTGAAGATGTTTTAGACTTTGTTGAAACTAAAGTGTTTTTTTTCTTTTTCTTTTTTTTTGTAATGGAGCTGATCAAATGTGTAGATTTGTTTAGAGAAGTTTAAAAGATTGAATTAAAATGCTAAGAAACAAAACAGGAAATATAGTGAACTAATACAACAGTTTTGAGTAATTTTGTCTGTTTGTCTATCTGTCTCTCTTTCTCTCTGTCAGTTTCTGTCGTTCAATTTCTGTGTAGGTCAGCTAGCTATTACAATTCTTAGTTAATTTTGTATATCTGTCGTTTTCTTTCTGTGCTTGTCTTTCTCTGTGTCTCTCTGACTGTCTGTCTATGTCTCTTTTGCTCTACCTATGTGTTTGTCTATCTGTTGGTGTGTAAGTAAGCTAGCTTTACATTGCTTCATAAATTCTGTTTGTAAGTCTGGATCTGGCTGTCTGTCTGGCTGTCTGGCTGTCTTTCTGTCCCTCTCTAATTTAAACTGTTCATCTTTAGTTTTGTCATGTTTATCACATTTTTGTCTAGTGCTATTTTTCTTGAAAAATTCCCATATCGAGAAGAGTCACACACACACACACACACACACACACACACACACACACACACACACACACACACAGCATCTCCTCCAAACACCCTCTCCTCCCACATTCCAAGCCATCCATTAACCAACATGTATACAAATGCCTACACATAGCAGATAATTATTTGAAGATTATTACTTTAATCATTCTTCCTACTACTGTGCTATTACTTCTGCTACTTGCTACTGCCAGTACTACAGTTATTGCAAATATTTTATGTTGCAGCTGCTGCTGCTGTTGCTACTACTTTTACTGGGTGCTTTTTTATTTTTTTATTATTCATTCACTCATCTATTTGTGTAGCGCATTTATTGTCTCCCTTGAACTATTTCTTTGAATATCAATTATTTTTGTTGCACTCGTTGTCTCCCTTGTAAAATAATGGCAAAAAATCTACCAGCTTTGAATAGCTCAAACAATACTTTTTTTTTTAATACAGAGAACTTGTTTGCATTTAAAGTAGAGCAAGGTCAAGTTTAATACGAAAAAAGGCTCTGAAACAATTTTTTTGACAGTTATTTCCCTTACCATAAATTATGCCCATTCAAATGTAAATGTAATTAGAATTAATTGTCAAAAATATTTTGGTATTATTTTTTCTCTTAATAGTACTGTTTTTAATTCTTGCCCGTAATATTTATTTTATTTCCATAATATTTTACTCCAAAGTTGAGAAAGGACATTACTTTATGGATCTTTTTAATCAGAACTAGAAAGCATACTAGCATATACGTAGACACACTCGCAAGTGCGCGTGTACGAATTTGCTCATATACAAATGAGGAATAAATATCTATTTGCATGTGTACAAGGAATGAGACAATACACATAACAACAATACGATTAAGTGCGCCTAATAGGCAAAATAGAAGATATTATATATATATATATGTCCCCCTTTCCTAGTTGTGTTGTCTGTGGAAGCTTAATGGAATACGTGTGCATATGTGTGTTTGATTTGATTTGATTGATTTATTCTTTTATATCGAGGATAATGGAATAAGCACTCTTGTTGTTTTTTTTACATCCAGTCCTCGTGTGCATGCAGCTTTGTAAATGTCATCTGTTCCCACCGGCACACGATGGCCCACTCTTACGAAAAGCGGAACAGGATTTAACATGTGCGCAAGATGTTCTGCGTGCGTTCGCACACGGGGCCTCGGTTTAAAGTCTCATCCGAAGGACTTTTGGGGAAAGTAGAGTCGGCACTGATGTTAACTCCAGGAGAAAAATCTCCTCGACCGGGACTCGAACCCGGGTCGTCAAATTGCCAGCTCAATGTTCGGACCACTAGACTATCCGTCCCCATGTGTGTGTATGTGGGGGGGGGGGGGGGGGGGACTCCACTTAAGACAGATACACACCTACAGGCAGACTTACATATAGATAAACAGCATTGAAAAAAGAGATAAAGACAGACAAAGAAACCGATATCTCCACAAGTAGGCACAGAGAGAGAGAGAGAGAGAGAGAGATAGAGAGAGAGAGAGAGAGAGGAGAGAGAGAGAGAGAGAGAGAGAGAGAGAGAGAGAGAGAGAGAGAGAGAGAGAGGAGAGAGAGAGAGAGAGAGAGAGAGAGAGAGAGAGAGAGAGAGACAGACCACAGACACCAGACACCAGACAGAGATAGACAGAGACAGAGACAGACAGACAGACAAATAGCTAGCGTATATCCCTGTGGAGGAAAGATCATCAGAACGTAAATAAACTATTAATCAGCAAGCATCTTTATGAAACAGTTTTAAGCATTAAAACATTTACAACGGAAGACGCCCCCATCCCCCT
>CM060326.1:40733508-40736008 GCA_030674155.1 Stramonita haemastoma | reverse complement strand
TCCTGGTTATTTTATACAGCCATGATCTCAAGACTCATAGAAAAAAGCACTCTCTCTAACTAGAGCCATATACATAAGGTTATCTGCGAAGATCATATGTCACGAAAAGTCATATAACGTTTTTTTCTCAGACAGACAGCAGACAGACAGACAGACAGCAGACAGACAGACAGACAGAGAGATAGAGAGATAGAGAGGGAATGTGTGCGTGTGTGCGCACACGCGCGTGTGTATGTGTGTGTGGTGTGTGTGTAGCGTGTGTGTGTGTTATGTGTGTCTGTGTGTTAGAGTGTGTCTGTGTGGTGTCTGTGTGTGTAATGTACACGTGCACCTTAACACCCATGTGTATTTGAGAGAAGACAACAGAGAGAGACAGAGAGAGAGACAGAGAGAGAGAGACAGAGACAGAGACAGAGAGAGGTGAGGGCACGTATTTTTCCCTCACGGGTCTGGAGCAATAGTTCATAGGTGGCTGAACTATGGTCAAACAGAGCATACAGAACCTGATACCAATCAATTTGTGTGGAAGAAATTCGGGATAAACAGTAAAAAGTACAGACACTGTGTTTTTTTTATAGTACAATTATTATTTCTTATTTTGTTTTGCTTCTTTGTAGACTGTGTACAGCGTTTGAGACGGATGCATATATATACAATCATACACATTCAGATATAGAGACATTTATAGGTACATGCGTGCATAGATGTGTACATAGAAACGTATGTGGATACATACACAGATACATACATAACGCCGTAATTATGTACAAAGTAGCACCTATATCCCTCCCTCTCCCCTCATTCTCCTGACCGAATGGTCGTAGAGGAGACATGAGGATGTTGATGACGTTGTTCTCCATCCAGACCGGTCCTCTGCCCTGCGGATCAGCGTTGCGCTGTCCATCCCGGTCCACTCCTTGATGTTGTCCATCCAGTTCTTGGGTTGCCTTCCTCTGCGTCTTTCCCCTTCCAAGGTTCCCTGCAGAACCGTTTTGGGCAGCGTGTTGCGTCGGGTGACGTGCCCAAACCAAGACATCTTCCTCCTTTTTAGTGTTGACAGGAGGGGTTCCTGGGGGCCTGTTAGCTGTGTAACTTGGCCCGCACAAAGTCGTTGGTCTTGTGATCCCTCCACGAGATCCCAAGGAGACGTCTGAAGCACCTATATATAGATTGATAAACTAATTAAAAATAAACAAACAACGCATTCTTATAAAATATCAACCATGCAGATGAACTTGGGCTTTCGATATCTTTCTTCTTCTTGTTCTTTTTTTTTTTTTTTTTTACAATTTCATAAAAATAGACTACTCTGACGTTTATGACAAGGTTTTATTTAACGCACATTCAGATGGGCAAGCCCGATTCCGCTTCAAATTCTTATCTATAGATCGGTATATATTTTTATATTTAATCCACATAATCAGGCCTGATTTATCATCTGCCTTGCTAACCCTGTGCCTTATCTAATACCTTATCAAACGCAGGTAGCATTTTGCTTCCCTGTTTCATAATGACTAGATTTCTTAGTTCTCAAGGGCACAATTGAGGATGTCTGTAAGCAGAGATCCACAACTTGTCATGTAGACAGAAATTGGAGAAAGCAGGTTACATTGCAAAACAAGAGGACACTACAGAGACAAACATGTATGCAATTGGAAGACCAGCAACCACTTGAATTCTTGCCATCATGAAACACATGGGACTGCATTGGAACAGAAAAGAACAAGGCAGGAAAGGATGGAAGACTGCTAAACATGGTTGAATTCTACTGTGGAAGGTCAATGCCTAGGTGCTAAGGTATTAAGGCCAAGCTGGATTCGTTTGCAATTTCTAAAGTACGTCCGGGTTTTATTTCTGACCAGATTTCTGTTTATTCCTGTCATAAAACCTTAAGTCCAGATTAGTCCTGACCTTGAACTAGGGTAAATTACTGGAATAGACCTTGGATTAAACATATGCCTTTTCGGTTTTTTTTCAGATTAGCTGCTAAGGCGATAACTAGTTGTAGGGGAATATTTTGAACGGTAATTTGATAAAGGTGAATCTATTCAACGATAATTTGGTAAATGTGTTTGTATTCAACGATAACTCGGAATAAGAGAATGTTTTCAACGATAGCTAGGTATATGTGATTGATTTGATTGTTTTCAACGATAACTAGGTATATATAATTGTTTTCAAATATAATTAGGTATATGTGACTGTTTGCAACGTTAGCTAAGTATAGGTGACTGCTTGCAATAACTAGGTATAGGTGGTTTTTGCAACGTTATTTGAAATAATTCTTATTAACAGATAGATTTGGTAATGCTGTTTGGGGTATTTCAATAACTAGGTATAGGATTGTTGCAATAACTAGGTGTAGGTGATTGCTTGCAATAACTAAGTTATTATTGTTTGCAATAATAGTGATAGGTAATTGCTTTGCAAACGTTAGTAATTGCTTGCAATAACTAGGTGTAGGTTGGATTGTTGAGTAATCTGTGCAATAACTAGGTAT
>CM060326.1:40716008-40726008 GCA_030674155.1 Stramonita haemastoma | reverse complement strand
GTGAATTGTCGATGCTCTGTTACCTTGGGTAGTGGTCGGAAAGGCTCCAAGGTAAAGTGTAATTTATGCAACCTATTTGTAGAGGTCATATTCTAAACTGGTTAGCTGTGCCGTGTGCCCGAGGTTTGTGCAGAGACGGACATCAAATATATTCACAATCTGATAGATAGATTGACACGTACCTACATACATATCTGCCTACTTACCTACCTACTCATAATCATGCATCCATGCATGTGCATTCCGTATATGCACAAACTTAAGGATAGAAAAGGACTAGAGTGGCAGGAAAAGAGACAAAGAAGGAAAGAATACAAAAGATTTACGGGGATGGAATACCTAGTCAAAAATATCTCAAAAGATTTCATTGTTGTAACAAAATAAAGGTTGGAAACATTTTGGACAGTTATAAGAGGGGAAGTAAAAACTATTTTTTGTGACAGTTTTTTTTTTTTTTTTTAAAGTTTACAATGAAAAGTAAGAGGGCAGCATTTGACATTACATAGTCTGTTTTATAAATCCTTACAATCGTTATCTTCAACTATAGTAAGATACTTCATTCAAGTATTTTCTTTAAAGAGATATGAAGTAAGAATTAATCATCTCTTATTGTCCAGGGTCCCCCCGATGAAATACCAGGAGCCTGTCAGTATAAATAATATCCTCTCCTTCTAGAATCTTGTGTGCTAGGAATTCCCTCTTTTCTATCTTACTCTTTGTTTCTGTCTTGTTCCTTTTCTTTATGTCATCTGCTTCTTGTCTATTTTCTGACTTCTTGGTCCATTCTCTTGCCTTTATTTTCAGAAAGACCTCAAAAGATAGCAGCTCTCTCCCCATACAGCAGTGGAATGAGTTGGGCCTGACTTGTCAGGCGCTTAACGGCAGCGCAGCGCATTTTGGCTCATATGACAGACAACAACGATTGCTGTCAAGAGAGTTCGACGAAGAAGAAAGAAATATTTTCAAGGCTTACACATAAGTATTGACATACTTTTTTTTTTCATCCTGTACTTAGCCTAATTAAGGAGAGCAATAATGAAATAATGAGAGAGAGACCTTTTGTAACATATAATATATATATATATATATATATATATATATATATATAATATATATATATATAATATGTATGTATAAGCACGCACACACACACACTTATACACACACACACACACACACACACACACACACACATATATATATATTATATAATATATATATATATATATATATATATATATATATATATATATATATATATATATATATATATACGTATGCACACACATGCATGCACGTATACACGTGCTTGCAGAGAGGCACAGCACCAAAAACACCCACGTGACATATCTCAACATGCATGCTCGAGGCATGCAATGCGAAGCAGAGAGGAAAGGCTCAAAACTTGAAATGCTCGCAAAGTGAACTTTGGACGTGTAGATCACTCCACCCGAAGTTTTGGACAGGCATATGGCTTCTATCCCAGCATCCTGCATTGTCTTTGCTGCAGTGAGTGAGATCAGAAGTGGGGAAAATGGCTGCTTGAAATATATGATTGGTAGAGCAGACTGAAAAGAAAACCATCCCTTCTTGAAGAATGAATTGAACGCTTGAAGAATTGAATGCGTAAGTACTCTTTTATAACATTGAAATATCTTTTTTAAAAATTTACTTAGTCCTTTTATCTCGAGGATAATGGAATAAGCACTCGTGTGCTTTTTTACATCCAGTTCCCGTGTGCAGTTTTGTAAATTCCATCTGTTCCCACCGGCACACGATGGCCTACTGTTACGAAAAGCAGAACAGGATAATAAACGTGTGCGCAAGATGTTCTGCGTGCATTCGCACGCGGGGCCGGTTTATAGTCTCATCCGAAGACTTGGGAGGAGAGTGGAGTCAGCACTGATAACTCGAGGAGAAAAATCACTTGGAACGGGAATCGAACCCGGATCGTCAAATTGCGAGCGCAATATTCTGACAACTAGGCTTTCCTATCCCTGATAATCGTTTTGCTAGTGATATTTTGTATTTTCAAGTTACGATTTTTACTTGAAAGTTTTCTCAACCCTCTTAGATTTACACACGCACATGTACAGTTCGTGTGCAGCTCAGAATCCGTTGCCTGCTCCTTCCTCTAGCAAAGCTCTAGCTTACTGATCACTGATTCTACTGCTTATCAACCTGACAGAAAATGTGCTGACAATAATTTTTTTATGATTATGCAACGAAACAATGAAAGCTGGCAGGCCTACGTCATTATAGCGAGTAAATTGTCAAATCATTTCGGAAATGATCGGGGGAGAGTAAATACAGAAACAATTGTTTATACACAATCTTGTTCCAAACTGGCTTATTACATTGTTCGTACTGGATCTGCCATGTTCCTATCACAACCGTATTTACGGTGGGCGAGAGAGCCTTGTGGTCAATATTACGTTTTTTGAGTTTGCGAACTTCTGGCGGTGGGTTGGAACCACCACGAACCTGTGCCAGATATCCCTCTGTAATTATAAAAAAAATACTGACTTCATATGCCCCAAATTCCTTCAGAGACACTATGAACCGAACCTTATGTGTCGACTCACGCAGAACATTTTTCGTTCACGTTAGTAACCCTCCGCCTGTAGGAAAAGTAAGCTATCATTCTATATTTCTATTTTGTCTATTTTATTTCGTGTATAATGGAAGAAGCACTCGTGTGCATTTTTACATCTTGTCCCCACGTGCATGCAGTTTTGTAAATCTTGTCATCCCTTCCTACCGGCATACATTGGCCTACTCTTACGAAAAACGGAACAGCTTTAAACATGTGTGCAAGATATTTCACATGCGGTCGCACACGGGACCTCGATTTAGTCTAGAATTTTGAAAAAGAAAAAAAAAAATATTGAATTTGATTGCTTTGCAATCAGATTAGATTTCTTTAAAATAAATAGAAAGCAAAAACAAAAACTTAAGTTTTATTTTAAACCATTCTGTCTATGAACAGGTCATCTGGAGCCAACGTGAACGAAAGACATCTCGGCACCAACTGGAATCAATGACACCACTGATGTTATCCTTGAGATCACTAAGCATCAACAGTGACGCCACTCGCGTTATCATCAAATTAATGAAACAGCAACAGCGACATCAATGACGCTGTCATCCAAGTCAACAGATATCAACAATGACACCACAGACGTTATCATCCGAGTCACCAGGCATCAACAGTGACACCACTATCGTTATCATCAAAGTGGCGAGGCATCAACTGTGACACCACTGACTTTATCACCAAAGTCACCAGGCATCAACAGTGACACCACTGATGTTATCACCAAAGTCACCGGGCATCAACTGTGACACCACTGATGTTATCACCAAAGTCACCAGGCATCAACTGTGACACTACTGTCGTTATCACCAAAGTCGCGAGGCATCAACTGTGACACCACTGTCGTTATAATCAGAGTCGCGAGGCATCAACAGTGACACCACTGTCGTTATAATCATAATCGCGAGGCATCAACTGTGACACCACTGTCGTTATAATCAGAGTCGCGAGGCATCAAGTGTGACACCACTGTCGTTATAATCAGAGTCGCGAGGCATCAAGTGTGACACCACTGTCATTATCACCAAAGTCGCGAGGCATCAACTGTGACACCACTGTCGTTATCACCAAAGTCGCGAGGCATCAACTGTGACACCACTGTCGTTATAATCATGATCGCGAGGCATCAACTGTGACACCACTGTCGTTATAATCAGAGTCGCGAGGCATCAACTGTGACACCACTGTCGTTATCACCAAAGTCGCGAGGCATCAACTGTGACACCACTGTCGTTATAATCATAATCGCGAGGCATCAACTGTGACACCACTGTCGTTATAATCAGAGTCGCGAGGCATCAACTGTGACACCACTATCGTTATCATCAAAGTGGCGAAGCATCAACTGTGACACCACTGACGTTATCACCAAAGTCACCAGGCATCAACAGTGACACCACAGTCGTTATCACCAAAGTCACCAGCATCAACTGTGACACCACTGTCGTTATAATCAGAGTCGCGAGGCATCAACAGTGACACCACTGTCGTTATCACCAAGTTGCGAGGCATCAACTGTGACACCACTGTCGTTATAATCAGAGTCGCGAGGCATCAACTGTGATACCACTGTCGTTATCACCAAGGTCGCGAGGCATCAACTGTGACACCACTGTCGTTATCACTAAAGTCGCGAGGCATCAACTGTGACACCACTGTCGTTATAATCAGAATCGCGAGGCATCAACTGTGACACCACTGTCGTTACATCAGAGTCGCGAGGCATCAACTGTGACACCACTGTCGTTATTACCAAAGTAGCGAGGCATCAACTGTGACACCACTGTCGTTATCACCAAAGTCGCGAGGCATCAACTGTGACACCACTGTCGTTATCACCAAAGTCGCGAGGCATCAACTGTGACACCACTCACGTTATCATCCGAGTCACCATACATGAACCATGAGATCAGTGGGACTTCTGGCGGTTTGCTGAGGTAAGGTGTACATGCTTGGCTCTAGGTAAAGTTATATCACCATTACTTGTACACATAACACGCATACAGAGAGAGACCTAGCGTACCGGTATAGTCATATACGACCGGTGAATACACACACGCACACAGACACACAAGAACACACACAGAAACGCACACACGCATACACACACATACGCATGTGCGCACACACACATGCGCGGGGGCGCGCGCGCGCACACACACACACACACACACACACGCACACAAACAAGCCCACAAACGCATACACTCTCTGTCTCTGTCTGTCTGTCTGTCTCTGTCTCTGTCTCTGTCTCTCTCTCTGTCGGTCTGTCTGTCTGTCTCTCTGTCTGTCTGTCTCTCTCTCTCTCTCTCTCTCTCTCTCTCTCTCTCTCTCTCTCTCTCTCTCTCTCTCTCTCTCTCTCTCTCTCTCTCTCTCTCTCTATACGCCCGTGTGCGCGCACACACTAGCACACAGACACAGACACAAAGGGACGGGTTCGCCGAGAGGTCAGAACATTGTGCTCGCAATTTGACGACCCGGGTTCGATTCCCGATCGAAGAGATTTTTCTCGTAGAGTTAGCATCAGTGCTGACTCCACTCCCACAAATGTCCTTTGGATGAGACTAGAAACCGAGGCTCCGTATGTGAACGCACGCAGAATATCTTGCGCACACGTTAAATCATGTTTCGCTTGTCGTGAGAGTAGGCCATTGTGTGCCGGTGGGAAAAGATATTTACAAAACTGCATACACAAGGGGACTGGATGTATAAAAGCACATGAGTGCATATTCCATTATCCACGATATAAACGAATAGATAAATAGATGAAAAATAAACAAACAAATAACTACACACACATACACACGCATATACTGTCTGTCTCTCTGTCTCTGTCTCTGTCTCTCTCTGTCTCTGTCTCTGTCTTCTCTCTCTCTCTCTCTCTCTCTCTCCCCTCTCTCTCTCCCCTCTCCTCTCTCTCTCTCTCTCTCCCTCCCCCTCCCTCTCTCTCCCTCTCTCTCCCTCTCTCTCCCTCTCTCTCCCTCTCTCTCTCTACGTCTCTCTCTCCCTCGCTCTCTCTCTAGTACGCCCGCGTGCGCGCACACACACACACACACACACACACGCACACACGCACAACGCACACACGCTAGCGCGCGCGCACGCATGTACATACACACACTTCCGTAAAAAAATGGAAAGGTAGGTCGATAGAGTAGGTAGGTAGGTAGGCAGATATGATAGATACATAGTGATATATATATATATAATATATATATATATATATATATATTATATATATATATATATATTATACAAATAGCTGGATAGAAGTATACCCTTAATTTGCTTGGGAAAAAAAAGATGAGTAGCGCTTTTCAACTTAAAAGCCTGAGTCATAAGTGATATTATTTCTTAATTTGTTAAATTAAATTTCATTAGATTTCATAAAACCATAGATTTTATCATAGCTGCATTATGTTAATGTGAATAGGGACTAAACAAAATATTAGAAAATAAAAAGCAACATAATCACAAGTATTGGGAAAGAAACCGAAAGAGGAGTGAGACCCAAGTCAGATTTACCGAGATCCTATGGAACCTAAACCAGTCCTTAAGAAGCCAAGGTTAAATGTAACCCTCATTTACACCCCCACTCTACCCAAAACCCAACCTAACAGCAATCAACTTAGAATCACCTAGCCCCATCAGAGTGAAAAACTAGTTTTGAAAGCCAACCAAAAGCACCTTGTATAAAATTATCACTCCCAGTCTAGCTACACTTTCAACTAGGCGCTTTAAAGTTCTGTCAAAACAATGTCCCCTACAAAAAGAATCACAACCCAGAGCCTTAAACCAAAATCCTTAAAGCTAAAATTAACATGACAGTCAAATTGAAACCTAGTGTAAGACTAAAGCAAAATATAAAAAACCCAAACCAAACCAAAACTCCCAAAGCACTAAACACCTAAATCGACCTAAAACAAAACACAAACAAATAGCACAGGCTGAAATGAAAACCCGAAACGAGAAGCCTGAACCCCAAACTAAACTTTGAAAATAAATATAGACTGAAAACCTAAGCCCAAACAAAAATAAAATTTTAAACCCAAATCCAAACTAAAAACTAAGCAGGTACCAAACCTTAATAAATCTAAAGCGAAACTGTAAACGATAAACAAAATAAAGATTAGCCAAAAATCTAAATGTAAAACAAAATGAATAAAAGATAAACCTGAAATGAATCTAAAACCTCAAAACTAAAACCAAACTTAAACCTAAATCAACTGAAAATGAAACCCCAAACCTAAACAAAATATCAACATAAAACAAAGACTAAAAATTAAACCAATAACCAACTAAAACTAAAGCTCAAATCAAACTAGAATCAACACATTAAATGCAAAACTACCAAACTAATACAAAACCTTAAAATATCTTAATTAAAGTCTAAGTTAAAACCAACCTAAACACAGAAACCGAACAAAATCTAAACACAAAACCAAACCAATCATAAAAGTAAACGATAAAACAATTAAAACTAGACCCCAAGCCAAACCAAAAAGCTAGACCAAACCCGCCTAAAACTTAAAGGCCAAACCAATCTGAAAACTAAACATGAAATGAAGCTAAAAACTAAACACAAACAAGTCTAAAATTAGCCTCCCAAGCTAAAGAGTAAACCCAAACTAAACTGAAAATTGAAACCAAATCCAAATTATATTCAAAATCAAACATAAACGATTACATGACTGAGCCCGAAACCACTCTGGAACCTAAACCAAGCTAAATCCGAAACCCAAGCCAAACTGAAAAATAAAAAGCCTCAAACTCAACTCAATAATAAATCAAAACAAACCTAAAAAAAACCCCAACTAAACCGAAACTAAGCTAAAACTAAACCCAAACCAAGCTAGAACATAAATCGAAACCAAGCTGAAAACTAAACCAAAACTAAGCTAAAACTTAAACCAAAACCAAGTTAAAAACCAAGCTCAGACCAAGCTAAAACCAAAACCAAGCTAAAAACACTGCACTAACCGAAACAAACTAAAAAACTAAACCCATACCAAGCTAAAACTCGACGAGACCAAACCAAACCTAAACCGAATCCAAACTAAACTCTAAACCAAAACCAAACTCAAACCTAAACCGTAACCAAGCTAAAAACTAAACCCAAACCAAGCTAAAAACTAAACGAAAAGTAAGCTTAAAACAAAATGAAACCATACAAAAATCTAAAACGAAGCCAAGCTAAAAACTAAACCGAAACCAAGCTAAAAACTAAACCAAAACTAAACTTAAAACTAAACCGAAACCAAGCTAAAAACTAAAACGACGCCAAGCTAAAAACTAAACCGAAACCAAGCTAAAATCAAAACCAACACTACACTAAAACAAAACCAACACTACACTAAAACAAAAAATTAACCAAGCTTACAACTAAAAAATTAAACCCTAACCAATGTAAACTGACCCCAAACCAAACTGAACCCAAACGAAACTAAAACGTCAACATAAAAGCACCCCCCCCCCTCCCTTCCTAAAACTGATATCTTAAATGAAACCAAACTCATAAACCCCAGGAAAATAAATGCCATATAGAAACATGACCCGAAACGCAAAACAATTACAAAATCCAACGCCAGACCTATAAATAAAAAAGTATACTCAACAGCAAGAGAAATTAATAAATTGATAAAGTTAGAGAATATGATTTTGCCTATAAATTGTAGCTATAGATGAATAAAAGAGAAAACGAACAATTTTATATGTCAGAGATTTTTTTTTGTATTTTGTACCACTTTATGTCAGGGGATTTAGTGAATAGAAGTGCACTCTTTAAACACAGGTGTCACAGATTAAAGTACCAAAACAATTAAAGGTTATTGCTCCTGAAACTTAGATATCGACTGGATGAAACTCAATTTAACGAAAAAAAAAGCGGAAACTATTAGCAGCCTAAAGGTTATGAGTCACTGATTTTATTAAGAAAGAAATGTATGCATGAATTTAATTACAAGCACTTTCATGTTTATTTTATCTATTTATTATTTTTTATGTCGAGGACAATGGAATAAGCAATCATATGCTTTTTTACATCCAGTACCCGTGTGTATGCAGTTTAGTAAATGTCATCTGTTCCCACCGGCACACGATGAGCTACTCTTACGAAAAGCGGAACAGGATTTAACGTGTGCGCAATATGTTCTGCGTGCGTCCGTGCCTCGGTTTACAGTCTCATCCGTAAGACTTTTGGGGAGAATGGAGTCAGCACTGATGTTAACTCCAGAGGAAAAGTCCCCTTGACCGGGAATCGAAACCCGGTCGTCAAATAATTGCGAACGCAATGTTCTGACCACTAGGCTATATTCCGTCCCATACTGTACATAAACAGTATGCATGCTTGCACCTACACTTACATTGTTGCATGTCCGCACACAAGCTTGCGTATGCAAACATACATGCATTCACAACACACAATTGCAAACACTTGTGCACTAGCGCGGGCGAGCGTGCACTCACACACACACACACACACACACACACACACACACACCACACCACCTACACACACACACACACACACACACAGTACATACACATGTACACACACACGTACACACACACACGCACACACACATACACACACGTACACAACACACACACACACACACACACACACACACACACACACACACACACACAACATACCACGCACCACACGCACATGCACATAACGGAAAACGCATGAACAGATACACGCGGCCTAAGATGCATGCAGGCAGTCGCGTAAATTCTCAGACACAAAAATATATACGGAACAACACAGTAATGTTATACTATAATTTTATCAGTACTATACTGAAAGCCTGCTATTGAGGTATATGTTTCAGAGACAGGCCTTCTAACGACCACGCCTGGGTCGTCAAAGCTTCAGCACCATCACTAGTAAGAAGTCAACAAGACAACACCTGTAGATGAGGGAGTCAACAAATCAGCACCTTACACCAAGGAGTCAACAAATCACCTTTACCCCAAGAAGTAAAGAAGTCAGCACTGATAGACTAAGAAGTCATCAAGTCAGCACATTCAACATCAAAGTGTCAACGAGTCAGCAACTCCAACACCAAGGAGTCAACACATCACCATCTTTATACCAAGAAGTCAAGACCTTTGTACCAAGGGGTCAACAAGTCAGCACCTTCAACACTAAGGAAACAACACAGTCATTTTATAAACCAAGAAGTCACCAGGTAGTAGGTATGTTTACCACCAAGGAGAAGAGCCGCATCTTGAAATCATGGTAAGACTCCATGCAGGACTGCAGCTGTACACTCCTTTTAACAGTATGCTCACACGCAAACAAGCATGCACTCAAATTCACACACACGCGCGTGCGCGCACGCACGCACACTCGCATACACACACACACACACACACACGAGCACACACCATACGCAC
>CM060326.1:40708508-40713508 GCA_030674155.1 Stramonita haemastoma | reverse complement strand
TACGATTAAACAAATTAGGTGCGTGCCCGTCTAGCTATGCTATAATTGCTGATTGTAATGTGACATAATGACAATATGCAATAAGATTTAATGAATGCGTATTTCTGTAAACTAAAGTGAGCTAGTCATATAAAAGTAGATGGAGAGAGAGGAGAGAGAGAGAGAGAGAGAGAGAGAGAGAGAGAGAGAGAGAGAGAGAGAGAGAGAGAGAGAGAATTAAATCCCTTGTCTTGAAGTCTCTTCGTCTAGAGAGATATTTAACGTAAAAAGTTTTAAATATGAAATGGAGATTTGGGATATCAGTTAATATACGCAACACTTGTGTGGTGTGCGTGTGTTTGTTGTGTGTGTGTTGTTGTCTGTGTCTGTGTGTGTCTGTGTGTGTCTGTGTGTGTCTGTGTGTGTGTGAACATAATGGGCTGGGGGCGGGCAAACTGTTCTATGTAGAATAGACATGTAAGGGAAAGGTGTATCTGGATGGGTGATGTAGGTTGTGCATACTTCGATCATCTGGAAATAAGACTGGAAAGGGAAACTTTTTCACAAGAGTTTATTTTCATTTATGCATAGAACATTTGGGGAGGAAAACAAAGTGCAGGTATTGGTTAACGCTTCTTTCATTTTGAAAACATTTTGTCAAAAGATTCAATTTCGAAAAGAAACCCCGGACAATCGGGTAAAAAAAAGAAACTGGGTACAAGTTCTTCAGAATTAACCTGGGGCTTAAAACGCTTTGTTGATTGTAAGGTTGAAAAATTATGCAAAAAAGAGGAAACAAAAACGCTAAAAAAAAAACCCTTTAATTATGGCAGGACTAGTAGTTTGTGCTTTGAATAAAGCTACATACCATTGTGTCTATGTACCATTGTGTCCACATGGATTCCCAGACACACCATCCAACCGCATGTTCCCCAGTTTAATGTTAACTAATCCTAACTCTAACCCTAACCCAAACCCTAACCTTGTTCATAACCTAGCCCCACATGTGGACACAAAAGTACCTGCACACCATGGTACAAGCTGGCACAATGGTAAACGTCTTTTTTTGGCGGACGAAAGATGAGGCATGGTTAGCGGACGAAAGATGAGGCAGAGTTAGCGGACGAAAGATGAGGCATGGTTAGCGGACGAAAGATGAGGCAGAGTTAGCGGACGAAAGATGAGGCAGAGTTAGCGGACGACAGATGAGGCAGAGTTAGCGGACGACAGATGAGGCAGAGTTAGCGGACGACAGATGAGGCAGAGTTAGCGGATGGTAGATGAGGCAGAGTTAGCGGACGACAGATGAGGCAGAGTTAGCGGATGGTAGATGAGGCAGAGTTAGCGGATGGTAGATGAGGCAGAGTCATGAAAAATGAGGCAGAGTAAGCGGATAAAAGATGAGACAGAGTTAGCAGACGGAAGATGAGGCAGAGTTAACAGATGAAAAATGAGGCAGAGTTAGCGGTAGGACAATTGCTCTAATCTATGGGAGTGGAGGGGAGGGAGAATAGTAGTAGCAGAATGGATAGGGAAAGAACGGGGCTGATACCTTCTAGTTGCAGAAAGGTTGGGTAAGAAGAAAACTTTCTACAGGATAGAATGTGTAACACGAGGAGGAAACCGTAATTGCGAGAATATTTAAGTAAAGGTGGAATGAGAGAGAGAGGGGGGGGAAGAGAGGGGGGGGAAGAGAGAGGGGGGGGAAGAGAGAGGGGGGGAGAGAGAGAGAGGGGGGGGGAGAGAGAGGAGAGGGGGGGGGGGGAGAGACGGAGAGGGGGAGAGGGAGAGAGGAAGGAGGGGGGAGGGAGAGAGAGAGAGAGAGTGTGTTTGTGTGTGTGTGTGTGTGCCCAGCAATAAGCATCTTTTTTTTTATTAGCGTGTTAAGTTGAGATGGGTTGGAGAGGGGGGGGGGATAAAACATTTGTAGTAAAGGGGTGTTAAAAAGAGGTAGCCTGCATGTTCAGGTCAGTGGTAGGTGAGAGACATAGGGGTGACAGTGTGGGTGTCGGTGGAGAGAGAACAGAGACAGAGACAGAGAGAGATTTATATCGAGGATAATGGAATAAGCAGAGAGAGAGAGAGAGAGAAGAGAGGAGAGAGAGAGAGAGAGAGAGAGAGAGAGAGAGAGAGAGAGAGATTTAATTTTTCTATCGAGGATAATGGAAAGAGAGAGAGAGAGAGAGAGAGAGAGAGAGAGAGAGAGAGAGAGAGAGAGAGAGAGAGAGAGAGAGAGAGAGAGAGAGAGAGAGAGATTTTTTTATATCGAGAATAATGGAATAAGCACTCGTGCTGTTTTACATTCAGTCCCCGCGTGTATGCAGTTTTGTAAATTTTGTCATCTGTTCCCGCCAGCACACGATGGCCTTCTCTTACAAAAAACGGAATAGGATTCAATGTGTGCTCAAGATGTTCTGCGTGCGTTCGCACACGGGGTCTCGATTTAGAGAGAGAGAGAGAGAGAGAGAGAGAGAGAGAGAGAGAGAGAGAGAGAGAGAGAGAGAGAGAGCTATGCCATATGCAATAGTATATCATAGGTAGTTCTAATATGTACTCCTGTGTCACCGGTTACGTATCACCTGTTCAAAGTAGTCCCTTATTGATAGTTTTTTTTCCCTTTTGTATTTTTGGGGGATTTTTTGTAATTCGTTCTACCGAAACATGCTATGAAAGCAATATAAAATGGGTGTTTGTATGAATGCGCACAGTTTGTTTTTGATTTGTAAATATGTATAAATTGCTTTTCTTGAAAAGTATTCTTTTTTTTTGGTAGAAACCAGCAGAAATGTGTGATTGTCTGTACTGTGTGTGATGCTTCATTACTATGATTATGATTATGATTATTATATTATTATTTTTTGTATTATCATTTTAGTATCATTTGTTTTATTTTTTTATTTTTTCTAGTTGCTAAGGGTTTTCATTTTTGTTTTAAAGAAAATATCACCAGATAATGTGATCCATAATTTTCAAGTGCTTAACTGTTATGTTTCTAATGTGCTGTTTGTTTATTGTGATGAGTAATATGCCTTTGTCCCAAAACCACGAATTTTACATGACTAGTGTTGCTGACTTTTAAAAAAGATATATTAATATGGTTTCTGAAATAATAGTTCAATAATGGTTATCGGCTGTATGTGTGTGGGTATATGTTTTATTTTATTCTGTCAGCATTATGAATGTTGTAAAACCACCAGAACAGTGTGTGTGTGTGTGTGTGTGTGTGTGTGTGTGTGTGTGTGTGTGTGTGTGTGTGTGTGTGTGTGTGTGTGTGTGTGAGTGGTGGTGTGTGTGTGAGTGAGTAGGTGTGTGTGTGAGTGATGTGTACGTGTGTGTGGTGTGTGTGTAGTGTGTGTGTGTGTGTGTGTGTGTGTGTGTGTGTGTGTGTGTGTGTGTGTGTGTGTGTGTGTGTGTGTGTGTGTGTGAATGAGTTGAGTACCAATATATGATGCGTCATGATTTTCAATATTTGATATTACTTTCCTGATATTTCTATTTTTTAATTATTTCATAAGCAGTCTGACAACATGATAAAAATGTGCATACCTACATTTGTAAATGTTATTAACTATGTTTTTGATAAACGCAACTACTCATGATTTGCTCTATGTTATTGTCTGTTTAGTGTGAGACGTGTGTGGTTAAATAAAATCCATCATTGCATTTGTATTGAAAAAGAAAAAAAAAAGTGTGTGTGTCTGTCTCTGTGTGCATACAGACAGTGTGTGCCTCTGTGCGAGTGTGTGTTGTGTGTTCGCGTGTGTGTGCGTGCGTTTGTGTTTGTGTGCCTGTCTCTGTCCGTCACTGTCTTTTGTCTGTCTGTGTCTCACTACCCCCTCCCCCCTCTCCCTTCCCTCTCTCTCTGTGAATCGCCCCCCTCCCATCCCCATCACACACACAGAGACATACGCACACGCATGCACGCACACACTGGATATCATTCAGAGTGCATGAAAAGAATAGAAGTGACAGATCTGATTTACAGATAAAAATAATCGATGCATGCAATTATAAATCGTGAAATTTATCTACATAGGTATGGGTGGGAGATGAGCGCTTTTCTGCATATATACCTACATACACACAGACATACCAAGGCAGACAACTCCCTCCTGATGTTGGGAATTTATAGACTTTAACAAGTATGGTTTTTCCCCTTTGTCATTGTGGATTGTTTAACCCGAAAACAAAATGGATCTGATTCTCACCTGCCTAAGTGTTCAAACACTGTGGACGAAAAAAATGAAATACAACGTTGGATTGATTGATTGATTGATTGAGAGAGAGTGTTCTCTGTCTGTCTGTTTGTCTATCTCTGTCTCTGTCTCTCTTCTTTCTTTCTTTCTTTCTTTCTTTCTTTCTTTCTTTCTTTCTTTCTCTTTTTCTCTCTTTCTCTCTCACTCGCAAGGTACTGGATGACAAAAGCCCATAGGTGCCCATCTCGAAATACGAGATAAATGAAATTGATTTATTATGATTTGATTTGATGTGATTTGATTTTCTCTCTCTCTGTATCTCTCTCTCTGTCCATCTGCCTGTCTTTCTGTCTCTTTCTCTCTCTGTCACTCTCTTTCTCTGTCTCTCTCTGTCAATCTGTCTATCTCTGTCTCTATCTCTCTCTCTCTTTGTGACTTTCTGTATCTGTATTTGTCTGTCCATATGTTTGAGTGAGTGTGTACGTATGTGTATGAATGCGTGTGTGTGTGTGTGTGTGTGTGTGTGTGTGTGTGTGTGTGTGTGTGTGTGTGTGTGTGTGTGGAGAGAGAGAGAGAGAGAGAGAGAAGAGAGAGAGAGAGAGAGAGAGAGAGAGAGAGAGAGAGAGAGAGAGAGAGAGAGAGAGACAAACAGTGACAGAGACAGACAGACAGACTAAAAGACAGAGACAGAGAGACAAAGCAGAAAAACGAAGATACATCGACAGACAGACAGGCAAACAGACTGAAAAATAGAGACACGGACATACATACATACATACATACATACAGACAGACAGACAGACAGACAGACAGACAGACAGATAT
>CM060326.1:40698508-40703508 GCA_030674155.1 Stramonita haemastoma | reverse complement strand
TACCTGATTTTCACCAAAACCTTTAGATGGTTTGCTTTGGTTCAGTTCAGAATATCTAACATAGCATACTTACCCAAGGACACGTTTTGTGGAAAAAAAAAAAACAACCACACGATCACCACAATGTTACGTACTGATATGTTAGAATCGTTTTGGCCATTTGGTTTAAATTGTTTGTTTCTTTATTATTTGTAATTTGTTCAATATTTTCACTGCTAATTCATCTCTACCCCCTGGCTCAAAACGTTGATGCTAATTTGCAAAGTCCAATGTCTGTCTCTGAGTCTCTGTCTCTATCTCTATCCCTACCTTTTGCCGCTGCTGGTTTACTGCTGTTGGTGTTTGTTGCTGTTGTTGTTGTTGTGTGTTGTTCGTTTGTTCGTTCGTTGTTGTTGTTGTTTTTCTTCTTGTTCTTCTTCTTTCTTCTTCTTCTTCTTCTTCTTCTTCTTCTTCTTCTTCCTCTTCTTCTTTTTCTTCTTTCTTCTTCTGTTATGATGGTGGTGGCTTTGGCGATGACGATTATGTAAAATAGATGCAATTTAATCTAAATGGTTTATTGCAGTTTGGGCTTTTTTTTCTTTCTGCCATGCTCACTCTCCCTATTTTCTCGCTTGTTAACACCTTTTTCAGTTTTCCTTTCTCTATGTGTTTTTCTTTTGTTATTTTTTTACTGTTATGAAGAATAAACATTTTAGATACAGAAAAAATCTGTCTCCAGCTCTGTGTTTATGTATGCATGTCTTGCAATGTAACGTTATCAATCATTCCAGGCATTACTTACTAATCCAGTCTTCGTGGTCACTTTTTTCAGAACCAGCAGTTCCAGCCTACCCGTGGACTATGTTTAACGTAACATCACCCTCCACCACTACGTCACCGGTTTTCCAGTGACCGAAACCTGAGCAAAGCCATCATTCTCTACGTCATCGCTGCACTGATTGTGCTGACGACATTGATTCTGCTGTGTAAATACCTGGTGTGTAATCGGGGAATCCCCGCACTGTCAAGACGATTTGCCAGGAACCGGAACATTAACGAGACTCCTCTTGACCCACAGGATCGGGAGCGATGCTTATGTATTCGGGAAACTTTAACTAGGTAGTATTTAGTTTGTTTTTTAAAAAATTGTTTTGCCATGCAATTTCTTGATCATCAAATATTGCGCTGATTTTTTTTCTCTCATATGTATGCATTAATTATTGTTCATTTACTCATTCACATATTCATTAGTTTATTCACTGGCTGGTATGTTTGGTAATCAGTTCGATTGTTGTGTTCTAACTCTGTGTAAGTTTTAATACTCCAGATATGAAGTTTCACAAAATACAAGATCAGTTCTTAACCTACGTTGTTAAGGTACAGTGAACCAGAAGCATAAATAATTCATCTGTGAAGATTAACCATTTTAACAATAAATTTTAAATTAGTTTAAATTTCCTTTTGCTGTTGTCACCGACGCTCTTGGTATTGTTAGAAAGAAAAACCAAAGTCATTTTCAATTAATAAAGTAGTTTTCAATTAATTTTCTTGGCAAGTATTTGATAAATCTTTTATCTTATACTTTTAAAGTATGTTTTGCTTAGGGAAAAATTCAAGGAGAAATCAGAAAAAAGAAAATCGTTATTTCAAAAAAAAAAAACAACAACATGAAATCATAAAAAAAACTGCAACAAGGTAAAATTTGTTTAGTAGTTTATCTCAAAGACTGAAATACTGAAAGACACAGGTTGTGCATAGTCAGGATGAATTTCAGGCAACAGATGAAAGTGAAAGTCAACCACGCCTGCAGCGTCACAATAATTTTGCATCATTCGCACGAAGTGTTGACGATTAAGCCAATTAAGGTGACTGTCCTCTCCACGTCATGGCTTTTATAATCTTGTGATGTAAAGTGTTTCTACAGTACAAAAGACAATCCTACAAAAAAGGACAAACAAATCATACAGGAACCCTCAACCGTCAAAGTGTATTGTCTGTGTGTTTTCTTCAGGTTTATCGAAACAGTAGGCCTACGCCCTGTCTGTAAACCATCTTTATGATATAAAAACATGCATTCAGTGGCTCTGTGTGTGTGTGTGTGTGTGTGTGTGTGTGTGTGTGTGTGTGTGTGTGTGTGTGTGTGTGTGTGTGTGTGTGTGTGTGTGTGGTGTGTAAGCGCGCGCGAGCGCGCAAATAAATTCATCTTCAAGTATACAAAAGGAAGGGAAGCAACTTCTCGGCTGCTTCAATCAGATTGCCACTCAGAATTCTCTCCCTTCACTAACATGTGCTTTAAACCTTTACAGTGACACACACATGTGTACTGGCATGCCCACTTACACACACACACACACAACACACACACACACACACACACACCACACAAACACACGCACGCACGCACGCAAGCACGCACGCACACACACACACACACACACACACACAGATATCGACTCAGAAACACACACACACACACCACACACACACACACACACACACACACACACACACACACTCACACTCACATCACACACATACAGGAAGGCACAGGATAGCCTGGTGGTCAGAGTGATGCTCTTCTGATCTGGTGACCCGGGTTCGAATCTCGTTCAAGATGATTTTTCCTCTGGAGTTAACATCAGTGCCGACTCCACTCCCTTAAAAAAAGTCCTTCGGATTTGACAGCAAACCAATGTCCCGTGTGCGAACGCACGTAGAACATCTTGCAAACACGATAAAAGTCGTTATGCTTTTCGGAAGAGTAGGCTATTGTGTGCCGGTGGGAACGGATGACAAAACTGATAAAACTGCATACACACGGGGACTAGATGTGCTTATTCCATTATCATCGGAATAAAAGAATAAGTTAACGAATACATAAATGAAGGCAAAATGACAGACAGACACATAAACACGCATATATGCGCATACACACACACGCCAACAACACACCATACACACACACACCAACACACACACACACACACACACATACACACATACACACACACACACACACACACACACACACACACACACACACACACACACACACACACACACACACACACACACACACAGAGGAGCTGCCAGCAGCGCAGAAGGACGGAGACACCACAATGCCCCCTGATCGAAGCTATTCTCCTCCCAAATGACCCTGACCTGTACACAAAGCCCATGTCCCATTCTTCTTCATTTGCTCACCTTTCAGTTCTCCCTTCTCCCCCTATATGTAACCCCCTCCTTCCCCCTCCAGCGTCTTTCACAATCTGAAGAACTTGTAAAGAGCATAAAAAGAAATGGAAAATCGTTTCTGGAAGATGCATTTGGACTCAGACCGATTTAAGTAAAAAGGAAAAAAAAAAGAAGAAACTGTTTTACAGACGTGCACTTTGAAACATATCTAAGAAGAACTATAGATAAAAAAAAAAAAAAAAAAGTAAAGATAAACAAAGAATTGTAAAAGAGAGGGCGATATTTAAGACGCCCCTTTTGAATATAGAGAAATTAAAACAATAAAAGAGGGAAAAAAGCGGTAGTCTATTCTTGGAGATTCTTACTGACTAATAGATATCATCAACAACAACAAAACTCCCCCAAAAAGAGATGGCAAAATGCATGATTTCACGGAGATGATTTTTGACATAGGCAGATGAAGAAGAAACAAAAGCTGTAAAAAAAAAAAAGATAATCGCCCAAACCGATTTTCAGACACAAATTTTGCCTGAAAAAGACTGAAAAAGAAAAAAAACCCGAAACCATACAGAAAAAAAGAAAAGAATTAGACAGACTGGAAAAGGAGTGGTAGGGAGGAACAATCGAAGGAAAAGATAAGGAAGAAGGGGGTGGCAGGGTGGGGGAGGGGATAGAAAGATCGAATGACCTGATCAAACTTTCATTGAGGTGGTCTCTCCACGCGTTTACGAGCCGAGAAAACGGCCACCTTGATTTTCCTGGACATCAATGACCGCTCCTTACCTCCCCCCTCCCCCCCCCTCCCTCCACCTTCGTCATTCTGCCCTCTGCCCTGTTCTTCTTCTGGTCATTTCTTCTCATCTTTTTTAATTCATCGTTCATGCTTGCGTGCGCGGGACGCATGCGTGTGTGCGTGCGCGTTGTGAGTAAATATGCGCATGCGCATGTGCACGATTGTCACGAATGCATGGCACACGCATGCTAGCACGCATGTGGATACACACAGATACACAAACACAACAACAACAGCACACCATGCATACACACCCAGGGCATACACATAGAGCACGCACACAAACACATTCAAGCTCGCACACACACACACATGCACCACACGCAGAGTGCAAACACACAGCACGCGCACACACACACACACATACACACATACACACACACAAACACACACACACACACCACACACACACACACACACACACACACACACCTAACACCTACACACTAACACACCACACACACACACACACACACACACACACACACACACACACAAACACCACACACAACACACACAGTGCACAAAACACTAACAAATTAATGTGATCATGGTTTTAACTTCATAAAAAAATACATGTAATCATTAACAAAAAGGCTGTTCTCACACATATTAGGTCCTGGATTGAGAAACAAGACAAAAAGGCCAAATTAGGCAAGAAATAGGAATATGGGGTAACGCAAGAATTCGAGGATAAGAAACTGTTAACACAAAGTGCTGTGTTTCATTCTTTGAAATTGGGCATAAAGAAGATGACAGAAGAGGGAACGGTGGGGGTAGGGCAAAAGCGCAAAGGAAAACTTTCTTAACGTTTCTTTCTGTCCTACAAGAACATGCAAACTGTCCACCTCGATTAAAATTGACTATTTTTTTGTCTTTGTTTTCTAGTGTTTTCGTACTCTGCAATTTCAAAAACAAGCACATATAATTCATTCACCAAGAAACGTTCGTTGAACTAGAGGAAGAGAGAGAGAGAGAGAAGGGAGGAGAGGAGAGAGAGAGAGAGAGAGAGAGAGAGAGAGAGAGAGAGAGA
>CM060326.1:40678508-40691008 GCA_030674155.1 Stramonita haemastoma | reverse complement strand
ACTTTCTGACGGGAGTGACTTCAAGACAGAAAGTAGGTTAACTTTTATTCTAGACTAAAAGTGCTTAAAGCTGGGTTTTTTTTTATTGATACAACATTCTCCTTTGCTGGAGAAGTTGTTGTCAATGATGATGTACTTTTTGTCTGGTATCAAAAGAGTAAAGATACACACTTTGCTTAGAAGTGTGCTAACACACACTTGTTGCTGACATATTTCGTATCGCAAATTACAATCAAATCTGTTCATATTCAGCTGAAAGACTCTTTCAGAGGACAATAAAATAAGTAATGTTCACATTTCCCTAAGATACCAAAATGGTTTTTATTAAAAGTCAAGTTAAGAACACAAGTAAGCGATATTAAAAAGTTTTAACTAAACATTAAAATACTGTTAACATAGCGTTTTCATGAGGACTATTGCCATGTAGTTTTCATCGTTAATTATATTGTTTTATGTATTTATTTATTCTCTTTATCAATGATAAAGGGATAAGCACTCATGTGATTTATTAATCCAGTTCCCGTGTGTATGCAGTTTGTAAAATCTTGTCATCTGTTCCCACCGGCACACACTGGCCTATGCTTCCGAAAAGCGGAACAGGAGTTAACGTGTGCGCAAGATCTTCTGCGTACGTTGGCACACGGGGCCTCGGTTTGCAGTCTCATCGGAAGGACTTTTAGGGAGAGTGGAGTCAGCACTGATGTTAACTCCAGGGGAAAAATACTCTCCAACTGGAATCAGGCCCGGGTCGTCATATTGCGAGCGCAATGTTCTGACCACTAGGCTATCAGGTCATGCAATAAACAATATTTTTACTTATCTTCACCATCCAGAGCACAGAGTACTTTCAAATTACAAGAACCATAATTGTTCTCAACTGTCTCTGCCTTCACTGTATCACTATCGTAATATCTTTGCTTTGAAAGGGGGGGGGGGGGGGATCAAGCTTAATGCTTAAAGTGGATTAAATAAGGAATTGCAAAAAAAAGGATGTGGAATAAAGTCAAAGAAATAAAGACGAGTGTTAGACTCCCCTACCCCTCTCCCCAAGAGGGAGGAGAGAGAGAAGAGAGAGAGAGAGGAGAGAGAGAGAGAGGAGAGAGAGAGAGAGAGAGAGAGAGAGAGGAGAGAGAGAGAGAGAGAGAGAGAGAGAGAGAGTAGAGAGGAGAGAGAGAGAGAGAGAAGAGAGAGAGAGAGAGAGAGAGAGAGAGAGAGAGAGAGAGAGAGAGAGAGAGAGAGAGAGAGAGAGAGAGGAGAGAGAGAGAGAGAGAGAGAGAGAGAGAGAGAGAGAGAGAGAGAGAGAGAGAGAGAGAGGAGGAGAGAGAGAGAGAGAGAGAGAGAATATAAAAACGGACAAACATACACAAATGAATAACACATAGAAGGGAACTATGCAAAACAAGGTTATACACCACCACATGTTTTTAAGATAGAAAAAAACACACGAAAAACCCCCCCCCCCTAAAAACTAAAAAAAAAACTCCCACAAAATGTACATCAAAAAGACACGGTATTCAAGAAGAAGCAATCCATCGCCAATGGACAGCCCCAGGAAAAGAGCCATACAGGATCTTGCCTGCCTCGCTACAGATTGCCGCGCCATTTGTACAGATCTAGGCCAGTAAGGAGAGATAACTCTATCACTATTGAAACTGCTCCGAGGTTATCTATCGATCTTTCTGCAAGAACTGGTGGTGTAAGCTGCATGGTGTGTGTGTGTGTGTGTGTGTGTGTGTGTGTGTGTGTGTGTGTGTGTGTGTGTTGTGTGTGTGTTTGTGTGTGTGTTGTGTGTGTGTGTGTGTGTGTGTGTGTGTGTGTGTGTGTGTGTGTGTGTGTGTGTGTTTGTGTGCTGGGGGGTTATGGAGGTAGAGGTGTCCTTTTTGAGTAATGTTAATTGCTGTCCTGAATTAGGTGGCGTAAGTTTGGGATAGGGTGGGGGAGGGCTGGGGATATATATGTATATTTTTTAGGAATGTGAAGTGTTGCTACTTTGTCTGCTAAAGGAGCTAACTTCAACTTGTACTGAATGATTGTTTACGATAGAATGATTGAGAAATAAGCTGAGAGATAGTCAGATAGTTGCAAGAGAGAGAAAGAGGAGAGCAGAGAGAGGAGAGAGAGAGAGAGAGATGAGAGAGAGAGAGAGAGAGAGAGAGAGAGAGAGAGAGAGAGAGAGAGACAGAGAGAGAGAGAGAGAGAGATGAGAGAAGATGAGAGAGAGAGAGAGAGGGAAGAGAGAGGAGAGAAGAGGAGGAGAGAGAGAGGGGAGAGAGAGAGAGAGAGAGAGAGAGAGAGAGAGAGAGAGAGAGAGAGAGAGAGAGAGAGAGAGAGAGAGAGAGAGAGAGAGAGAGGAGAGAGAGAGAGAGAGAGAGCAGGAAGACAGAGACAGAGACAGAGACAGAGACAGAGACAGAGACAGAGACAGAGAGAGAAAACTGGTTATCCTTATTTATGAAAAGCAGACACAAGGCAGACAGATCGATTTAAAGAAAAGGAGATCAATAGACAAATTCATAGATTGACAAAGATTAGACAGACAGATATATGAACATATTTTTGATAGATGGATAGAAATATAGGAAAATAGAGAGAGAAGGAAAATAATGCAAAAATCCAAATAAGTACGCATTCTTTCCATTGCCTTTTTTTTGATACCTGACAACAATAATATCATTTAACAGAACAATACTTGACGATCCCTAGTCAGTGTGTCGCCACAAGAGCTGTGGCAATCATGTTCTTTTTTTGTCTGCATGTTCAGTTGTTTCTTTATGAAAGTGGCAGTTTTCAACCAAATGTTACAGGAAAAATTGTTTTGTTGCCGTTGGGTTCTTTAACCAGCAATGAACGTACATTAAACATCTGGACCTCAACTGTCTCATATAAAAGACTAGTACCTTGACCATCCCTCAAGACTTATGGATTTGCAAATAGGGTTAAACCAGGGATCAAACTCACAGCTTCAAATTGTCTAAGGAGATGATTTACGTCTAGACCCCACAGCAATATGATGTTTGCTGTGGATGAACCAGCAACTTTAAAGATGACATAGCCAATCAAATAGTCAAAATCTTACCAGAAGTGACTACCAGGCCGTGATGCTAACTCTGATATAAAAATCTTCGACGTCTTTCGAAGCCAGGGCTACTCATCCCACGGACAAGGCAATATAGGCAATCAAGATCCATGTAGGTTCCCTATTGCCTGCTTGTCACTCCTTCTGGTGGCTTGATCTCATTGCCACTGACAACCCCCTCCCACAATAACGCTACCATCGCTCCTTTCAAAGCATGCCGACATGTTGGAATTGAATTACGTGTCAACAGAGGAAGAGAGGGTCAAAGACAGATAGGACAACTAAATCCGTTCATGAAAGAAAGACTGAAGGTATGTTTCTCCGTTTTTGTGTGTGTTTGTTTGTTCCTTTTTCTGTACTTTCTGGAAAGAACTTATGAGTATTTTGGAGAGAGTTTTGTAACCTCATCACTTAAAACCCCACTGGTATCATGGCCTTGGTGTTTAAAGAGAGAGACAGAGACAGAGACAGAGAGGCAGATAGGCAGAGAGAACAGAAAGAGATATAGAGAGACAGAGACAGAGAGGGCAGACTGACAGACTAACAGATGGACATACACGAAACAAGAGAAGGGCTAAAGGGATAAGACGTATTATCCAGTTGACTAAATGAAAAAAAAATTCCAAAAATAGACACTGCATTAAATAAGTACTACAGCATGACAGACAGCCAGGGCACAGATATAAAGACACTGGCCGCCTCATCAAAGACTGTCCCACCACTCCAACAGGTCTGGACAGCAAGGGGCAAGTAACCCACTTACCAGTCAACAGTTCTCGACCAGGTTATTGATTCCCTTTGTGGGCTGGTGAGATGAGAAGCTGAACAACATGGGCAAGTTAACTTTCTGGTGTTGGTGATATAGAAACAGAAAGTGGGTTGAGCTTTTTATCTTGAACTAAAGTGTTTGGATCAGACAGGGGCAAGGTTTCACTTAGTTGGATGTATGACAGACTGATATATGTTTTGATTTTGTGCCCTTGGCTTGTGTTTAAACACATACCGTGCTTTGAAATGTTTGAACGCTCGCTAACATTGCTTCTGGAACAGTACATGGGCCTTTAAAAACACATTGAATAAGTTAAGCTTTATTTAACATAATGGTAAATACAGATTTTCAATATATTCATCAACTCAAGTTTTTATTTCAGTTTTCTTTTGATAGCAAAACATTGTTGTATTAAACCACTGAACACAGTCTTAAGACCAAGTATTCACTTCTAGAATTTGTAAACATGTTAGAAATTTACAGATTTACAGCCTTACCCAACCCTTTCCTTCTGCAATCTTTCAATTGCATCAATAGCTGATAAGCAATGTCAACTGACAAGAACTACAGTGACTGTTATTGGCCTGTGAGTGTCTGTGCTGGGTCAAAAGATCCTCTTTCTTTCAAAGTGGTGTTTGAAGGGGAAAGAGACATTAAAGAAAAGAGCAAAGAGTGAAAATGAGAATAAGCATGATGAAGCTAACAGGAGTATTCATGTATTGATAGAAGGAGGGAGAAAGGGAGAGAGAGAGAGAGAGAGAGAGAGAGAGAGAGAGAGAGGAGAGAGAGAGAGAGAGAGAGAAAAGAGAGAGACAGACAGACAGACAGACAGACAGACAGACAGACAGACAGACAGACAGACAGACAGACGAACAGACGAACAGACGGACAGACGGACAGATGGACATAGAGAGACAAACAGAAAGAGAGACAAACAGGCAGACAGCCAGCCAGACAGACAGAGAGAGAGAAAGAGAGACAGAGACAGACACAGACACATAGAGAAAAGCAGACAGATGGACAGATAGACAGGCACAGAAAGAAAAAGACTGATAGAGACAGGTGGAGAGTTTGCAACAGAAGACGTATTAATATCCTTGCTTTTGAATATCTATCAAGAAACGGTAATCTATAAAGATATGCCATTCAAAATAATCTAACCCTGATCCAATAAGGAAGCAGGGGCACGATATAGTAGATGATGGCCCCATCATGGCAAACTTTCCCTATCAGATGTACAAGTCATTGCCAGTGAAGGGGATGAGCTCTTTGATTGTCCACTTAACTTTTCAATAAGCGAATCCGTCTCTAAACATGAGTTACTAGACGATGCCAGGATAGCGGAAATATGTGCATAATGGGAAGAGGGTATTATTTCAAAGCAGCATTTTTAACTTAAATTGGAAGAGTGGATGTTTAAATAAAAAAAGAACAGGGATTAGAAAAAAAAGTTTTAGAGGAAGAGTACAGAATTAATATGTTATGCTTAAATCAATTGTCTAAGCAATGTTCTTACTTTTAACTATGTCACTGTTACTGCTGTAAAAGAAACAAACAAACAACTACTTAGGTATCTGTATACATAAAAAGAACAATCTGGCTGAATCTTACTGACCTAGACCTTTTTTTTTAAGTCAACACTACAAAGGATTCTGACAATACAGTACCAGCTGACGATCAAGATTTATGTCTATCCTCTATTGCTTGTAGGTCAGAACATTTCATTATCAGATGCCATCTCTGATAATACTGCGTACTGCCTGAACGATGCTAGTATCACTCATTTCAAAGCATCGGCTCTAGCTGGGAGAGATCGAAGTATCCAGAGAGAGAGGAAAAACCCAAACCAAATGGAGAGCTAAGCCATTGAAAATGGGAACACGTGGAAACTTTACTTGTCCTTTTTTCAATTTTCCCTTTATTTAAGCTATGACCTTTACGGTTAGATTGTATTTCATTTTCTAAATTCGCAATTCTTTTAGATATAATGCTGGAAAGACCTGAGAGAGAGAGAGAAAAAGAGATTTATTTATTTATTTTATTTATTCTTTTATATCGAGGATAACAGAATAAGCAATCATATGCTTTTTTTCATCCGGTCCCCGTGTGTATGCAGTTTTGTAAATCATGTCATCTGTTCCCACCGGCACACGATGGCCTACTCTTACGAAAAGCGGAACAGGATTTAACGTGTGCGCAAGATGTTCTGCGTGCGTTCGCACACGGGGCCTCGGTTTAAAGTCTCATCCGAAGGACTTTTGGGGAGAGTGGAGTCAGCACTGATGTTAACTCCAGGAAGAAAATTTCCTCGACCGGACTCGAACCCGGGTCTTCAAATTGCCAGCGCAATGTTCTGACCACTAGGCTATCCGCCCCTCAGATTGAGAAAGAGAGACAGAGACAGAGACAGTGAGATTGAGAGACAGAGAGACATTGGACACATAGACATTAACAGAAACAGAAAGAGACAAGAGTCAAACAGAGACAGACACGTATAGATTCTGAAAGAGACAGGAACAAAAGACAGAGATGAAGGGCATGGTATATTTTCCAGTTGGAACCCTGATTGAGACTGACCAAGAAATAGCTGGATTGGTGGTCTAGAGGCACCGCGTCTGTTCAGAAGGTGAAAGCTTGTGGGAATGGCCCCTGTCAAAACTCAAAACTTGTTTCTCATACACCAGACGATGAGTAAAGGTCTGAACGCTAATCTTGGAGATGAGATAGTGAGTTGAGGTTTTATGTGCATACGTTACATGTAAAAGAAAACAGTGTAGTAAGAAAAGTGTCCCATGTGAAGTTTTGTAGAATAAAAGCCTTTCTCAAATACATATGAAAACAAAACAAAGTAAACACAAGATAAAGGTGGCTTTGTTTCCAAACACAATAGCCCGAATCTTACATTGTAAAATCTGCCATGACTGAAAGTGTTGTAGATCGTAACATCCCCAAAAGCAATATATTTCACAAACAATGGATTCAGTGAAAAAGTAACCCAGCAGTGACAGACAGCCAGAACACAGACACTGAAAGACACTGGCCGCCTCATCAAAGACTGTCCCACCACTCCAACAGGTCTGGACAGCAAGGGGCAAGTAACCCACTTACTAGTCGACATTTCCTCCCCTCAGGTTATTGATTCCCCTTTGAGCTGGTGTGATGGGAAGCTTAACGCAATCAAAAAGTTAGCTCTCTGGCGCAATGACCTCAGCAGAGAAAGTGGGCTTACCCCAAGTGTTTGAAACAGTTTTCGTTCATTAAGGTTAGGCTTCACTTCATTGGATAACTTGATTTTTCTATCCTCTGTCTTACTGGTAAATAGCATATATTATGCATTCAAAATGTTTTAGCATTTACTATTACGGTTTGTATAGTTTATATAGTATGAAATCGTATTATACGTTTGTTTAAGTTCAAGATTATGACAAAGAGAGATGGTGTACTGCAAAAACTTGATGGATGATTTCCATTCTTTTGACAAGAAATAGACAAAACTGAAATGGACAAAAGTCCATCATCCAGACTTCAACTTTCCATTTCCGTTATATTGAAAAAAAATCTTTATTAAAGACTAAAGCCTTAACTTTAGGTGATAAAAACTTGTGTCATCATTCAAAGACAGGGGTTAGAAGATGCAATCTTTAGAAAATGGGCCTATGTGGTTTTCACATATCAACCAAAAATTCCTAGTCATTGCTTAGATAACCTCAAATATATAGATATATATATTCTCATCATGATTTTCACCCACACTGTAACTTTATGATGATTGGGACACATAGCAAGGTTTCAGAGACCTTTGGATTTGGTTTGTTTTTAGACATACGCATTGTCTAATTGTGAGTAAACTACTAGTCAAAGCATTGATTTATTGGTAATCTGGTGATTACTTGACACTACCTAATCCACCGCTTTGATTGTGTGTGGAAAAGAACTAAATTTAAAGGTATGTTCTTTTTGTGTACAATTCTGAAAGACGCCACCATTTAGCACGAAGCTTCCATTGTTTTATTTCCTTAATCTAATGCATATCTTTTGAGATCTGTTATGCCTTCCAGTGCTCAAGGTAGGACTTCTACTTGTTCACTTTTCTCCCTGTCATTCTCTGAAATGATTTATCTCAAATCTAAGTAACGTTTTATATAAAGCACACATAAATATAAGAAACACTCAGAAATCCTGTTTTAAGCTGTTTAGGAAAACAAATGAATTCAATATTATTATCATTCATAATCTGATAACAGATCATCAATAAGTCTGGATTACATGAACCTTTTATGGAGTAGAAACGTCACCATATTTTCGATTAGACCATGAAAAATTTAAGATAAACTACTGCTAAAACCCGAAGTTACCCAAACGCATACAGATACCTGTAGGCTAAATCATATTGCAGACATAGTTATTTTGTTGCAGGCATTATGATATACCAGCCTGTATGTTGTGCAGTGATTAATAACAGTGCCATCCAGGCAGACAATAGCAAAAAGTCAGTCTTGGTAACTATTCATATCTTTCATCTGTGTGTGTGTGTGTGTGTGTGGTGTGTGTGTTGTGTGTGTGTGTGTGTGTGTGTGTGTGTGTGTGTGTGTGTGTGTGTGTGTGTTTGAAAGTGTGTGGTGTGTTTTCTTTTATCCTTTTCTTTCGAGGATAAGGAAATAAGCACCGTGTGTATGTGTGTGTGTGTGTGTGTGTGTGTGTGTGGTGTGTGTGTGTGTGTGTGTGTGTGTGTGTGTGTGTGTGTGTGTGTGTGTGTGTGTGCCTTTCCCTATAGTCACCAGATCGGAAGCAAGAAAAATAAAAACCGACAGCAAAACATTCTTTCAAACCAGACGAAAACGCCATACATGAGCCACAGGTCAACTAAATAAAAACTGGAGAAGATATGATTACAGTCACAAGATAGACAGGCAGATGAACAGATTGATACAGAGACAGACAGACAGACAGACAGAGACACATAGAGAAACAGAGAGGCAAAAGAGAGAGATAGAGAGGGAGAGACAGAAAAACACACAAACAGATGAAGACAGATATATAATATATATATATATATATATATATATATATATATATATATATATATATATATATATATATATATGATGGTGCGAGTAGCAAGGATAAAGGCAGGGTAGGGAAAGCGTGAAACAATACACAGCAGCCAGGCAACAGGAGGCTCAGGGAAGACAGTCGCTAGGAATCTTCTTTTATTTCATCCTCTTCTTTCTTTCTCTGACTGACGCTCTCTCTCTGGCGACTCCACACTGATGACACTTTTTGATGACTCTCTTTGATGACCCTAACCTCTTACGCACACATCCTCCTATATTTGCATATTGCGCGGACCTCAAAGAAAGCACCACGAAGCTGCAACCAAATCGACAAATTTGAGCCAAAATGGAGGACATTTTGTGTTTCCTTATGCAGCTTCAATGGTGACTATCTTTTCGTCTACACAAATCATATATCAAAATAAACTAGAGAATTGAAACTTTGAAATGCAATATTACATTTTAATCAGCAACTATATTGCTGGAAGCTAACGGTAATTAATGCGTCTAAATATACTTACTTTTAACGGCATTAAGTGAAACTTTCAATTATTAACCACTAAAAACACAACTAGACAAACTATTTTTGACACAGAAAGGAAGAATATCATCCAAGATTTCTAAAGATATACATATTATTAACCAAAGATGTCTATGATGAGAGATATTCATATTTAAACAGCAATGCAAAAACACAGATCTACGATAATTTGCTGCGCATTCAGTTCTCTTCATTCAGATTTGTAAGCTACAACAACAGTACCGTCATATGTCGAAAGACGTCATATGTCTTAGGATCTAGAGATCATGGCACTATAAGCTGGCATGGTGCAACAAAGAGAAATAGGAATCAAAACGACTAAAGGCCTGTCACTTTTGTTTGAGATAAACTATGTAAAATACGATTTTTAACAATTATATCAATGAAATGTGCAAATAATTATTATGGCTTTTCAAAGCTGCTATTAACAATCTTTCTTTTTCTAAATCTAACATACAGACAATTGCATTAAAGGGAAATAACTCCAATGCTAGTCTAAACTCTCTCTCTCAGGTTAAGCCACACATTCAAGTGCACACGGCTACATACATACATACATACATACATACATACATACATACATACATACATACATACATACATACATACATACATACATACATACATACATACATACATACATACATACATACATACAGAAACAGGGAGACACAGACACACAAAAAGAAACACAGACAGTAATCTAAACCCTGCTAGACAGACTTATTTCGTAGTGGAGATGAGGAAGATAACATTTTCGACCAAAAAAAGGATGGAAGCAGAGGACCAATGACAGTCAATCTGACTGGACAGACAGCCACTGAGCGGTTGGGACATAAAAGAACCCCTGGCCGTTTCATCAAAGACTGTCCACCAGTTGTACAGGACTGGACAGCAGGAAAGAAAATAACCAACTTAAGTTAACCAGCTGAGCAGTCAGTACGTCATGGTGAGTTTGAGATGCTCTGTTGGGACAACGACAATCAACATAATAAAAAAAGAATTAGGAACACTTGTATTTGCGTTGACGATTCTCTTGCAGTGATTTGTGTAAAAGTCAAGTGAGCTTATCTGTGTGTGTGTGTGTGTGTGTGTGTGTGTGTGTGTGTGTGTGTGTGTGTGTGTGTGTGTGTGTGTGTGTGTGTGTGTGTGTGTGTGTGTGTGTGTGTGTGTACTCTAAACACATGGTGTATTCACGCGCTCGCGTGCATGCTTACACGCGAGCGCGCGCACGAACACACACACAGACACATACACACAGACACACACAAGCAAACACACACACAGACAAGCAAACACACACGCTTTCGCGCGGTCCAATACACACACATACAACATAACTCATCACACACATACACACGAATAAACACACATGCACACACACGCACACATACACACACACAAGACACACACAACACATACACACACACAACACAAGACACACACAACACATACACACACACAACACACACACACACACACACACACACACACACACACACACACACACACACACACACACACACACAAACACACGACACACATACACACACACACGTATCTGCTCAGATACACATCCACCCAAGACAAGTACATAGAAGATTCAATTTCCATGCCCCATCCTAAGTTTGTTTCCAACTTTAGATAAAGAAAAGGAGGTAACACACACCACAAAGAATGGCAGATCCAATAAACGTTAGTCTCACACGACAGACAACCCAGAGACACAAACATAAAAGACCATGGCTGCTTCATCAAAGACTGACCACTATTTGTATGAAGCCTGACAGCAAAGAGGAAGAGTAACTCACTTAACACCCAACACTTCTCCTTTAGCTGATGTAGGCCTGGAAGAGTTAATCCAACAGAAATCGAAATATCAAAGATAAGATAAGTTTAACCTCAAAGAGAAGTTAACTCCTTTGGTTGCGGTAACATGAAGACTGGAGAGTTGCAATTATATATCCTCAGCTAGAATGGAAGTGTTTTTTGATAATGCAATGATTTGCTTTTCGTGGATGTATTCTTTTGATAAAGTGAAAATGTCTTAGTCATTGACTCTTACACTCACCACTCCATAACATAGCATTCAAAGCCTTTCGCGCCATAGCTGCCATTTTTTCGTCATCTTTGATTTCAAACTCATGGACCAGGATCTGGGAGTTCCATCTTGCTTTGAGGCTTTCAATAGTCATGAATGATCATGAAAGAAGCATCCAGTTAAACTCTTCTGGAGTCCTTTGAAGCCGAAGTATGGTTGCTTAAATAGCGATGCATTTGCATCCAGCCGTGTACACAAACTTTTCATGCAGTGTACACTTAACAATCTCACATTAATTATCAGGAGTGAAAAGTGAGACATAGTCGATATTCTGGGTGACGCCCAGGGTCTTAAACTGATGTACGCCCATCAACAACAATATTGTTGGGCTCCTGTTCTTTTCTACGTTAGAAAGGTAAAGGTCTTTGAAGTACCAGAAAAATAAGGAAGAGAGAGAGAGAGAGAGAGAGAGAGAGAGAGAGAGAGAGAGAGAGAGAGAGAGAGAGAGAGAGAGAGAGAGAGAGAGAGAGAGAGACAGACAGACAGACAGACAGACAGACAGACAGACAGACAGACAGACAGACAGGACAGAGAGACAGAGAGACAGAGAGACAGAGACAGATGAAACAGAAAAAAAGGCAAAGGAAGATACAAGACTTTCAGACAAATTCTTTCAAAAGACTCAAGATTCCATGACAAGCAATCCGACATGACAGACAGCCAGAAGATGGAGACACACAAAGACTGCTTCACAATTCCAACCTGTCTGGACAGCAAGGGGTAAGTAACTCACTTTACAGTCAACACTTTTTTCTCAGTGTATAGAGTCCTAGGGGATGTCAAAAGATAGAAAAAAGTACGCAGATGGTAACTTGGTGGCATGAGTGACATGGATAGGGAAGAAGTTTTGTATTCTGTTTCATTGGAAGCGAAGTCTTTGTAGCACAGCAAAGTTTTGCTCTGAAGGACTCATACCTTTGCAAATAGAACTTTGGCGCACAAACTGTAGATTTCATGTA
>CM060326.1:40656008-40673508 GCA_030674155.1 Stramonita haemastoma | reverse complement strand
TCCAGTGTGTACGTACAATTACACAGGTGGACAGGATATACTAGTGGTCAGAGCATGGCGCTCGCAATTTCATGACCTGGGTTCGATTCCCGTTCGATGGGGATTTTTCCCTTGGAGTTAACATCAGTGCTGATTCCACTCTCCCCTAAAACCAAGACCCCGTGTGCGAACGCACGCAGAACATCTTGAGCAGACGTGAAATCCTGTTCCGCTTTTTGTAAGTGTAGGCCATTGCGTGACGTTGGGAACAAATGACAAGATAAAAAAACTGCCTACACACGGAGACTGGATTTTAAAAAAAGCACTTGAATGCTTAGTCCATTATCCTCGATATAAAAGAATAGAAAACAAATATATATATATATATATATATATATATATATATATGTATATATATATATATATGTATATATATACACATGAATAAATAAAAGCACTTGAGTGCTTAGTCCATTATCCTCGATATAAAAGAATAGAAAACAAATATATATATATATATATATATATATATATATATATATATATATATATATATATATATATATATATAGATAGATATATATAGATATATATATATATATATATATATGTATATACACATGAATAAATAAATACATAAAAAACAGTGATTCCCAGATATGATGAGCAAGACACAATGTATGCTATGGATGGCTGTTGCCCTCTTATCTTAACTGTAGCTTTCTTACACAGTTGACGAGAGAGAAGTCGTTGACACATTGCAGCATGTGACTGACTAATTCTGATGAAAACACTCCGATCGTTTCAGTGACTAACGAGTATGTAGCTGAGAAAACACCATACCCCAATTATATGACGTCAAGTATGTCTTTGTCAATATTTCAACCTTCGTCATCTGTCAACGGCATGAAAAGGGCAGAGATTTTAAAGTACGAAGTAAGCTTCATAATTAGCTCAATAAATTTATACTTGTATAGTTCTAAGATACGACTTGACAATGCAAGCTTTATTACTGATGATAATATATGAAATTGTAAAATGCTGAATTTTGTAAAGCTAATAAATCAAAGCGCTTGCGTACAAAACATTCACACGCTAGATCTATAGTATGATGAAAGAGAAGTAAACGATTTTGCTTCTATCTAATTAACTGATGTTCCAGGAAAATACTAGACAGTGTAATCTAAAATCACCTTGCATCTTAAACGAAGCAATTAAAAGAAAGTTCTGGATGGTATTAAGTACAAAACAAAATAATTTCGTGAAATAAAAACCTACTGCTCAATAAAGATTATCAATATATCACGAAAGACTTTCAATGCGAGATAACATGTATATAAACGATGTCGAAAAATGGTTTCTGAAATTTGTAAGCTTTCTCATTTATTATCATTTTAATTATATTTGGCTTCATTTTTTTCAGGTGTAACAAAAGTCAGAATTCAAATTGTCTCCTCTCTTTCTGTCATGTGTCTCTGGATTTATCAATATATATGTCTGTCTGTCTGACTGTCAGTCTGCCAGTCTATCTGTGTCATCATCCTCATCCAGCTTCACCTTTGCTCTATGCTCACAGATGCATGACGATATACTGGATGCTGCACTGGAAACTTATTCACTAGTAGTATACATTTTAAATATCTTAGTTAAATGTACATACTCATATTGCATTGAAAGTCAACTTTTAAAAGACTGGTACTGTTTATGTTGGTGTAAGCTTTTACTGCCTAGTGAAAGAGACCCAACAAAGAAATAAACAAAAAAAAACAAAATGAAAAAAAATCACAAGACATAAACGAATATTCAATAAATAAAAAAAACAAGCACGTTTTTCTTAAGGAATCCCTTGTAAAGGAGTACCCCACATCAAGTTGTAAAACACACACACAATACATACAAGCGCGCGCGCACACACACACACACACACACACACACACACACACACACACATGTATACACACACAGACACATACACACACAGGTGCAAACATATAGCACACACACAGCAGAAACACAAAGCACATATAGAGAGTACATACAAACACATAACACACACAGCGCACACACATCACACAAACACACATCACACACACAGAGCACACAAATACAAAAACAGCACACATAGACACATACACACACAAATACACACACACACAAACACACACAAACACACATCCACTCACACATACACACGGACACACATACACATACACACAGAAATACAGGCGGGCACACACACACATACACACACACACACACACACACACACACACACACACACACACACATACACACACACATACACACTCACACACACACACACACACACACACACACACACACACACACACACACACCCACACACCCCACACACACACCCAACACACACATAGACCCTACCCCCCCCCTCCACACACACATACACACACAACACCCCCCCCCCCCCCCCCACACACACACACACACATGGAGGCACCTTTCATCTTCCACTTAGGAGCAGAGCTAATGAGGCAGAAAGTAGGTTCATACAATTGTCTCCTTCCTCATAACCCTATTGACTGACCTCTATGACACACCACTTAGCTGGTCAAGGCTGGAAGAAGATCAATGCCTTCGTCATTCATTACCAACAGCTGTTTTACAAAGGACCAACCCTCGGTTCCTGTTTAAGACTATGGCAAAAACACACATACATAGATGTAAAAATGTATGCGTTCATAGATACAGATATATGCATAGACAGAGACAGGCATGTGATTAGGCAGGCAGACAGGCAGGCTGGCTCACAGTCATGCAAACAAAGTAAGGGATTGAGACCTGCCAACAGACTGAAAGGAGGGTGGGATAGACATGCATAGACTGGCATAAACAGACGAAAAGACAGACAGGCAGGAGACAGCCGAAAGAGATGTAAGATAGATTCAAAAGTTTATTTTTAAAAAAACCCCACCCTCCCTGCCCCCGAAAGGGCACAAAGACAGGACTCACTGGCAGATAGATAGATAGATAGATAGATAGATAGATAGATAGATAGATAGATAGATAGATAGATAGATAGATAGATAGATAGATAGATAGATAGATAGATGAACAGACAGATATACAAATACACATAGTATCTAGAGAAATATAGTTATCAGTGTTTTTCTCTCTTTTCTCTCTCGCTCCCCCCACCCCCCCCTACTCTCTCTCTCTCTATCTCTCTCTCTTCTTCTCTCTCTCTCTCTCTCTCTATCTATCTATCTATTATCTATCTATTAATGGAGAGAGAGAGAGAGAGAGAGAGAGAGAGAGAGAGAGGAGAGAGAAGGAGAGAGAGAGAGAGAGAGAGAGAGAGAGAGAGGAGAGAGAGAGAGAGAGAGAGAGAGAGAGAGAGAGAGAGAGAGAGAGAGGAGAGAGAGAGAGAGAGGAGAGAAATAGAGAGACTGATTAAGAGTATTAAGCAACATCTTATGATGTGTAATCTTCCATGCTCCTAAAAGGTTTCGACATGACCCTTGATGAGCTGTTTTTGCCAGGACTGAATAAATACGTGGGTGGTTAGCTTAATTATTTACCAAAACAGACAAGAAGCCATTAAGTACACCATAGCCTAGTGTTTCTAAATTTCAGTAAGACAGATGACTTTTTGAATCAACTGAGGATGACTCCACGAGCCTTGTGCCGAGTCTGTTTTTAGCCTAATCGCATACCTGTCACTTGTCAAGCAGAGTAGAAAGGTCAAACAGCCAGGATGACATGAAAGCAAGGCTGACAATTAGCTCAATATGCCCTGCTTGTGGAGCAGTGATTTATTGTCTTCGCGGCTTGACAGTGAAGGACACGGGGGTGAAAGTTTTCATGTATTGACTAACTTGTAGTTCAACTGTGTACAGAATGTTCTAGAAAGCAGTAGATTTTTTTTCTGCGTCAAGCAACAGGTTTTTTTTTTTTCCAAGATTGTCCGAGAGTGTGAATGGCAAGGGTACTTAGAATAAAGCGGGTAAAATAGACATGTGTTCTCTATTTGGCTTATTAAGAAAATTAAAAAAAATGTATACAGATCTTTCTAAAGCAACAAGTTAAAATCTTATACTGTGGTCAGCCACCAATCCGACCGAAATTACTCAAATGGCAGCTGGAAAACTTGTCATTTTCACGACGAAGCATCTCTTTGAAATAGTGTAAGAAGTAAAAATAAAAGACACTACTATTTATCTCTCTGCCGTTACAATTGTAAAACGTTTTAAAACAAATTCTTTCATACTTGCATGACATCTCATTCTAAAGCAGAAAAAGTCGAATAAAAAGACTAAGTGAGAAAAAAGACAAAGGAAGAAAGGAAGTGGAGTTTAAAATTGTATTTCGTTGATGCTTTATAAAAACCAAGAGACAGCCGGGACTAGCTCAAGCTGCTGGGGTTCTAACCTGCACGACATTCTGTAAGCCATGCAGGCTGGGGACGGTCTAAAGAGTACACTCAGTTAATGAGGCAAAAACTGACACAGTGAGTATCGACAAAACGTTATTTTGCATTTTTCCTTCACGAAGATAGAAAGTGTTTTATAGTTGATAATGTTTAATGTTACTGACCTTGAGCAGGTTTGTGTACTATCAATACCAGTTACCTGTCCTTATCTCTTCACTATATGTGGAAGATCATAAATTATCACATCAAAGAAAAACCTTTTTTCAAACATTCGACATAAAATAACACTAACAAAAAAAATACAACAAAAGACACAAAATAACCAAACTCCTGCATGACCAATTCTATCAAGAGAAAATCGCCACTCATGATTTAATTTATTTGTATCTTAAGAGCTGTGGTGTCTTTTAGTACAGAAGTAAAAACTAGCGGGATTATTTCGTTTAAACGTTTGTACTGCGTGTTCTTGCGCACTTGGATATCTAACTAAAGGAATGAATTAACTTTGTTTCGAGAAAAGTTACATTTTAAGACGCAAAGTCTATGTATGAATTTGCTTTGCATACACACTTTCTACTGGCTGATGACCATCCAAATAATATAATAAGCAATATATTGCTTCATTTAGCTACAGCATTTCAATTTTCAGTAATAGTTTTACTGTTGATGTGAAATTTGTGATCGATAGAAACATACACAATATATATAGTGTCTTCTGCATTGTTATTAAATGGGTCTGTCAAGAGAGTTTATGCTGTCCAGTCTCTATCAAGATTTTTTTTCTAGCGTCACCATTCTTTTTCACTTTTTTTTTTACTCTGCATATTGTAATCGTCTTTCATTTTCTACTGCCCTCTGATGCATCAGGGTGGACTGATTTACAGGGAATATTATTTAGATTTCACATGCTATCTAGTTAAAATAGAATCGTTGCTAACATGTTGTTTGAGATGTTTAACTTTTTTAGAATTTTGATTTCTTTCCCATTGTGTATGACTTTATCGTGTTGTGTGTAGATGAAAGAACGTCCAAACAATATATAAAAAAGGAATTAAAATAATGACTATAAGTGACTTTTTATTCTGAGTTTAAGTTTGATTTCCCTTTCTTGTGGTCTCTTGGGTTCCAGATAAAGTTTTGCGAAGAAGGCTTTCGACAGTGAGATTTCGGACATTGCAGACATAGTTGAGATACATTCAAAATATAACTCTTACATGGGGTCTTTATGGTTTACACAGCACCAGCCAATACCAATGACAAAAACAAGCTCTACGACAATTAAGTAGGGGAACCACCTCAAGCCCAGGCCTGGTTTTGTTTCCTTCTGCTTTGCCTCATTGCCTGACACTTTCTAAAGCATGATATGGCTGTTCTCTTTATGCACAGCATCTTTTCAGATATCCCTTATCATTAACACGCTTTTTCTCTCCGTGTCTTACTTTTCCTGATCCTTCTATTGTTCATGATGATGATGATGATGATGATGATGATGATGCTGTGATGATGATGATGATGATGATGATGATGATGATGATGACGATGACATGATGACGACGACGACGACGGACGACGACGACGACGACGACGATGATGATGATGATGATGATGATGATGATGATGATGATGATGATGATGATGATGATGATGATGATGATGATAATCGTCGTCGTCGTTGTGGTGCTGGTGGTCGTCGTGGTAGGGGCCGGACAGATAATACCATATTCATATTTATTAGAAACAAACGAAAATGACAATAATTCTAAGCCCATTCACAAGGGGACAGTGGAAACGGTATTTTATACATGAACACATACTTATTTATTGATTAGAAGAAAAGAAAAATAATTCACAACAGCCCAAAAAATCACAAAGGCTTGTATTCCGTATCGTGGATTACAGGCTGCAAGAAACATAGATATTAAAATCTATGATAATCATCATTTTTTTCCAAGCAGAGAGAGAATAATGAACATTGGACAAATAATTGCTGTCACAGCTTTATAAACCACTCAGAAGCGCGTCACATAAGTCATTAAATACTCGCGGGTTTTTTTTTTTGCAACACACAACTAACTGTGGCGCAAAAAAAAACCAATCAAACAAAAAAACTGGACATGGAAAACACGACAGCACACATTTTTATCTAATGTGATAGGATTCAAACCATTTTACATGGTCACGAAGGGTCAGGGCCAAAACAAACTACCCCAAACATTCCAAACAGACATATAACAGTAATCATCATGACATAGTTACTACAACATGGTGAGAGGCCTAACATGACATTCATAAGTACCACAGGGATCGACAGCTGATTTGTTTAGAACATATTTTTTTCACAATGTTCATATTCACTACGGAATGGGAATAATCCATCCAAGTTAGAATGTCCTGCTGTTCTGGGTTTGGACTTGTCTTTTTGTGTCTTTTGAATAATTATATCTTTGCAACATTTCTTGGAAAAGGCACTTATACGGCTATTTTCTCACCCCACCCAGGTGTAAAAGGGGTACAACCTGTGCTGGGGGTTAATCCTGTGATAGACTGGCGTCCTATCCAGGGGGGAGTCTATGACTCTCAGTCGCTTAACGCCACAGAAAACCGGGATAAGCACCGGCCTGATGAGCCTTATGGCTCGGGACAGACTTTAACTTTTTTAACATTTTATGGAGATAAAGAAGTCTTCATCACTGGTTTGCTATTGCCTTCTAATAATAGCCTTCTCCTTTTTGGGTTACCAAGTGACACCACGTTCAGTTAGGTGTAGGACTTGAGGCGAAAAGGCCAAAGCAATGTTGGCCACCATTTAGTACACATGAACCTGTGAGGAGAGAGAGAGAGAGAGAGAAGGAAAGAGAGAGAGAGAGAGAGAGAGAGAGAGAGAGGAGAGAGAGAGAGAGGAGAGAGAGAGAGAGAGAGGAGAGAGAGAGAGAGAGAGAGAGAGAGAGAGAAGCATGCAAAAAGCAGACCAAAATAATCAAGGAAAAAACCAAACAAAATCAAACCCAAAAAACCTTAACAAGCACTTAAGATAAACGGCAGGACAGAAACAAAAACACAGATATTGACAGAAACAGAACCAGAGGCGGGTTTAAACCAAAAAAAAAATTGAAAAGAATATAAAAACGAGACAAAACTCTTCCAATCATTTAAATCTGTACAGATTTCACAGCATGCCTAGGAACATCATGATTTTGCGTGGAAAAAGAGGAGGCGGAGATATCAGGTAGATTAGTTTTGTTTTCATTTTCTTTATTATTTTGATGACGGTTAGTATCTTACATGAAGCACATCATAAATCAGCCTGTGGCATTTGTGTACATTCCCTTTTCGAAGGCAGCTTAAATCAGATTGTGCGTACTTGGCGAACCCTAGGCATGACACATGCTTGCAAAATCTTCCGCTTTCGTCTCTGCATCTGTCATCTCTCTCTCCTCTTTTATCGTGATTTGTTTCAGTTTCAATTTGTCGTCTCTCTTCTCTTTTACTCATGATCTACTTTAGTTTTGATTTGTCGTGTCTCTCCTCTCTTACTTATGGTTTATTTCAGTTTAAGTCTTTCGTCTCTCTCTCTCCTATTAAACTTACGATTTACTTCAGTCTGAGTCTGTCATCTCTCTCCTCTTTTACTCGTGACTTATTTCAGTTTCAATCTGCCATTCTCTCCTCTTTTACTCATGATTTATTTAGTTTCAGTCTCTCATCACTTTTCTTATTTAATCATTATTTATTTCAGTTTTACTCTCTCACCTCTCTCCTCTTTATTCACAGTTTATTTCAGTTTTACTCTGTCATCTCTCTCCTCTTTTACTCACAGTTTATTTCAGTTTCACTCTGTCATCTCTCTCCTCTTTTACTCACAGTTTATTTAGTTTTACTCTCTCACCTCTCTCCTCTTTTACTCACTAGTTTATTTAGTTTTACTCTGTCATCTCTCTCCTCTTTTACTCACAGTTTATTTCAGTTTCAGTCTGTCATCTCTCTCCTCTTTTACTCACAGTTTTTTCAGTTTCAGTCTGTCATCTCTCTCCTCTTTACTCACAGTTTATTTCAGTTTCAGTCTGTCATCTCTCTCCTCTTTTACTCACAGTTTATTTCAGTTTCAGTCTGTCATCTCTCTCCTCTTTTACTCACAGTTTATTTCAGTTTCACTCTGTCATGTCTCTCCTCTTTTACTCACAGTTTATTTCAGTTTCACTCTGTCATGTCTCTCCTCTTTTACTCACAGTTTATTTCAGTTTCACTCTGTCATGTCTCTCCTCTTTTACTCACAGTTTATTTCAGTTTCACTCTGTCATCTCTCTCCTCTTTTACTCACAGTTTATTTCAGTTTCACTCTGTCATCTCTCTCCTCTTTTACTCACAGTTTTTTATTTCATTTTTCTTTTCTCTGTCATCTCTTCTCCTCTTTTACTCACAGTTTTTCAGTTTCATCTTCACTCTCTCTTACTGTCATCTCTTCTCTTCTCATATTTATTTCGTTTCATTCTTCATCTTTCTCCTCTTTTACTAGTTTTCATTTCTTTTTGTTCCTCTTTTCAGTTCTCATTCCTCATTCTTCCTCTTACCCGTTTAGTCTTTTTTTTGTCTTTTCTTCTATTTTCTGAATTTCTTTGATTTTTATCTTTTTTTCAATGATTCTTTTTTTCTATTTACTGTAATTTAAAGTCCGTTTCACACGAGTCTCATAAAATATTCATTTTTTCCTGGCAAATTTCGTTTGTGAGAAGTCACATCAGTACATTAAAAGTAAGGTAAGTTGTTAAAGGTCACGGTTTCTTTAAGTGATTAAAACGCATAACAGTATTATTTGTAAAATAACAGATCTGGATAAAAACAAGCAGTTACTTACGAGGATAAAGAATTGAAATCACGAAATCAAATAATATATGTTTTTTCTAAAAATAAAGAAAGATATCCTTTTATTTCAAGGCAATACAAGTTCTATCATATTTCAATAACTCAGCACCAGAAACATAATAGATGAGGTGTATGTTAAGTTGACGATGCTAGATTTCAACCTGTTTGTCTCACCATTATTAGAAACAAAACGCTGGCACAGCTTGTCATATTGCAGGTTTTTTAAGAACTTTGTTGTTTTTTTTCCAATCGTTGTCATTTTGTTGCATCTACTGCAGTAAAAAGTGAGATGGAAAAAAACAACAACAAAGCAACACATCTTGTCATTTTTGCAAGATCCAAAAGAAAAACACAATATCAATATCTGTGTCTACATTTACATTTCATTCATGTTGGCGGAATACTTTTTTATTTCTAAAATAAATGTTAAATTAAAAGCAAATTAATCCTTGTGACTCATATGGCAATTTACTTGTCAATTTCTATCTCATTCTGTCTGCGTGTTTCTTTTTTTTATTTTTGTTTCTCTGTTTCTTCTGTCTTTCATTCACGTGTGCCCTATTGAGTCTTGAAAGAAACGTACACAAGTTAAACTGGTTACAAGTTTGCCTGAAAATTGCTTGTACCATTTTATCAAACCCATTCCATTTTTCTCTTCCCTTCTGCCACCCTCCCCCATACAGTCCAAGTTGACAAGCTTCTTGCAAGCTTCATAGTGGATCGTGGTCTAGAAGTAACGCGCCTCTCTAGAAAGCGAAAAGTCCGGGTCGGAGTGTGTGGTGGTTTGGATCCCTTTTGGACGCCAAACTTTTTTTCCATCCATCAGACCATGAGTGGTGGTCTGGATGCTAGTCTTTTGGATGAGGAGATGAACCGAGGTCCTGTGTGTTACGTTTTATTATTTAGCGCACTTTAAAGAACCCATGGCAACAAAAGGGATGTCCCTGGAAAAATTCAGTCATAGAAATTGGCTATGACTGTAAAGGGTACACTATACCATACAATGCACGTTTTCCATTTCTGCTTTTTGCGTCAAAAATGGCAACATATCTACCTTCTGCTAATGCAATGTAAGTTTTTTTTTTTGTAAATCAATGAATGCTACTTATCCGTTATGGTTACAGATAAATAACCACGGAAAATTAATTAGAAGAGTCAGAAGAATGCGCATAATGATTAACAGTTACGTGTCCGGGTTCGAATTGAGCTTGGCAGTCACCAACGATGTCTAATAATTTCGTGTGCGTATTCCTGGAGTCTTATCAAGAATTGTACAGCTAGATTATCCTACCCAGATGTGCCGGGCCTAACTTGTCGGGTGCTTAACGGCAGCGCAACATATTTTTGCTTTTATGGCAGACAACAATAGTTGTTTTCTGAACGTTCGACGAAGTAGGTAATATCCACTACTAACATTCAAAGCAAAGTAATTATTTGCAGTATCTCCGTAACCTTTCTTATGAAGTGTGTGTGTGTGTGTGTGTGTGTGTGTGTGTGTGTGTGTGTGTGTGTGTGTGTGTGTGTGTGTGTGTGTGTGTGTGTGTGTGTGTGTGTGTGTGTGTGTGTGTGTGTGTGTGTGTGTGTGTGTGTGTGTGTGTGTGTGTGTGTGTGTGTGTGTGTGTGTGTGTGTGTGTGTGCGCGCGCGCGCGCTTTGCGAATGAACACGAGGGGGGATAACTGTATATGTGGCATTCAGTCTTTTATAAAAAGTGTTTTTTTTAGTTGCTTCTGAGCTGTAGCAGCATTTAACAACTGCTAAGAAAAAAAGAGAGAGAAAAAGTCCCCTCTTTTTATGTTCGTTAAATGTAAATGAATTATTGATAAGGCTTTTACCGTCTTTTTTTTGTCTTTTTTTTTAAAACCGTACGTAGACAAAAGAGCTGATATTTTCACTGAGTGTGAGATAGAAAGACATACAGAGCTACAGAAACAGACACACATAAAACAGAGACAGGGAGACACAAAGGTAAAAAGAGAAGAAAAAAGAGTTTTGAAAAACACACACAGGCCTCCTCGTTTCTTTCATCAACCCACAACCCTTAAAATCAAAACAGCACTATATACCATTGATCGTGCATTTAACTACACCCTGCCACCGCCACGTCTGCCATGCGTATAAGAACAGAGCCTTCTCGCCTCCCAAACGGAACTAATGGGAGATAACTTGGAGGAAATGGGAGGTGATCATAGAGCAGAGTGATTTGTCCCTTGTTTGTCTGCTCTATTAAGCTCTGTGATCTTCTGACTTCTTTCCATCGATGCCCCGCTCTACAGACACCTAACACAGAGTCAGGGGCTAACGGCATTAACGGACATCGACCGCGGAAATGACAACGCCGTGTAATTATCATCTCTTTTATGCAAAGGAATTACTCGTAGGTCTACTACTACTATTGATGTTGCTGCTGTTAATGCCGTTGTTGATGCTGCTGGTGCTGGTGCTGGTGCTGGTGCTGCTGCTAGCTGTTGCTGCTGCTGCTTCTACTACTACTACTACTACTACTACTACTACTACTACTACTACTACTACTACTACTACTACTACTACTACACACTACTACTACACTACTACACTACTACTACTATACTACTACTACTACTACTACTACTACTACTATACTACTACTACTACTACTACTACTGACGACGACGACGACGACGACGACGACTACAACACCGACAACGACTTCTACTACTACTACTACTACTACTACTACTACTACTACTATACTACTACAACTACTACTACTACTACTACTACTAACATACAACTACTAACTGCACTATGCATATGGTTGCACGGAAAAGTACAGAAAACAATTTCTATAAACTTATAATACAATGGAGAGATGGGAGAGAGAGAGACAGAGACAGACAGACAGAACACAAAACGACAGAAGACAGAAAGAGACAGACAGAAGGACGGACAAGAGACAGAAAGAAATGAACTACAAGCAGGAGGCAGAAAGAGAAAACAAGAGAGAAAGAACAAAAAAAACAACACATGTAATAAAACATTGACAAGCACGGCGAAAAAAGAGTGTCTGAGACACAATCACACAACAGAATTTGTAAGAAAGATGAAAATAAGCAACCCTATTAAACAAACCCATTGTTATTAGTAGTGATTATACTTATGAAATATAGTACTGGCGGCATAAATATGCAAGAGTCGGTCCTGTGTACGGCCACAAGGCACTACACAGTACCTCTTTGTGGTAGTAATGGGAAAGTAACTTTGAAAAATGAGAGGCAACCCAGAGAAACTAGTTATCCATCCTCTTTCTCTTTACTTTAACTGGCTCTTTGATGTGTGTTTTTTTTTAAATAGTTTTTAACCGATGGTCTGCCCAGACTTGTTTAGTAAGACAAGGAATGTATCCAGGCATAGAAAAAGGAAAAAAAATGTGTTTTTTCCTTCTTCTTTCATTGACTTAATGTCCCTTCAATACAGTTTTCTTTTTTTTGCAATTTTGGTCTTCCAAAAAAATAGAGACTATCATCCCAGTCGCAGTTAAGCTTAAAAAAGTCGTTTTTTTGGATAACATTATATTCTAGGTTTACATTGTTTGTGTCTGTCTTACTCATTCTCCCTCTCTGTCTCTCTGTCTCTGTAGCTGCCTCTGTCTGTCTGTGTGTCTGTCTGTGTGTCTGTATGTCTTTCTCTGCACACCTCCCCCCTCTCTTTCTCTGTCTTTCCTCTCTATCTCGCTCCCTCCATGTCTCTGTTTCTTTGTCTGTCTGTCTGTCTGTCTGTCTGTCTGTCTGTCTGTCTGTGTCTGACAGTCTCTCTCTATCTGTCTCTGTGTCTCTCTGTTTCTGTCTCTGTCTCTCTCTCTCTCTTTCACTTTCTATCTACCTTTTTATTTCAACATGCTCTGACATGCCTCCAACACTTTAGTAATAAGGACCTATCAACTATACAACCTGTGATAGATTCTACAAAATACAACAAGTAGATTGATACTATAAATTCAACAAATAGAAAAAGAAACAGATAATAATAAACATAAACGTTGCAAGATTTACGTAATTCTTTTACACAGGTAGACTATCCATGTTCAGCGTCCCAGTCCAAGACACTAAATAATTATGCAGTATTACAATCTTTAACAGGATTTGTTGAATTGTTGTTTTTAAATCATACACACAAATACATTTACCCATATAGGTATGCTCATGCACAAAATTGGTTTGCGGTTTCAGCTCTTAACGTCTGAGTGTTGACTAGCTTTGGCATCATTTTACTTTTGCATTGTCCCAGTACACATCTACCCAATCTGTAGCAGCCTTCTGCACAATTGTGTGTGTGGTGTGTGTGTGTGTGTGTGTGTGTGTGTGTGTGGTGTGTGTATGTGTGTGTATGTGTGTGTTGTGTGTGTGTGTGCGTGCGTGCGCGTGCGTGCGTGTGAGTGTACATTCGAATTTGTTAAAACTATAAATTGTTGTTGATTGCTTGTGTGTTGTGTTGGTCGAATGCAAGCGCTTTGATTTGTTTTTACAAGATATAGCGGTATTCAAATTCCATGTATTATTTATTATTATTTAATTGTGTATTCTCTTGAAACGCTCATGGTCATCATGACAAGTACTTCTGGTCATATAACAGATTAATAATAGTTACCATGATGTGAAGAGGGGAAAAACAGGGACACATGGGCGTTGGATTATAAACTAACCTCTTGATCTTTCTCTCTCATCATCTGTTTTTCAGAAACCCAGCCCATCCCATTGATGCTCTACCTACACTGTGCCAGCCAGCATGCCTATGACACCGTGTGGCTGTGTGTAGCCTCTGAACACCCGGGCCTGATGAGGAAATGGCTTTGTAGAAATGGGAGACGATTACAGGGCAGAGTGTGATTGGTCTCTTGTGTTTGTAGGCTGTTCAGGTCTTTGATATTCTGACTCCTGGTAATCCATGCTCCTCCCCCTTCCAGACTCTTTTTTACACTGCTGCAAGACGTAAAGGCACTATGAAGATTAGCAGCAGATTGGTACAACCAGGAAGTTGTTGTTTATTTTTTGTTGCAATTTTTGTGGTTGCTCTTTCACTCTATTTTTGGCTCTGTTTTTCTTTATGTAGTCTGTTTGCATATCTGTGTTTGTTCCAAGCCCCCCCCCCCCCCCCTAACACACACAACACACTTCGTGTTTATTTTCAGCCATTGGCTGTCTTTTTTCTGTCCATTTTTTCCCCATCTCTGTTCTGTAGTCTCCCTGTCTGTCTTATTCTCTCCAAATGTGTCTTTACAAATACTGTTTTATCTATCAGTGTGTCTCTCTGTATGTTTCTCTCTCTTCTCTCTCTCTTCTCTCTCTCTCTCTCTCTCTCTCTCTCTCTCTCTCTCTCTCTCTCTCTCTCTCTCCTCATCTCTCTGTCTGTCTGTCTGTCTGTCTGTCTGTCTGTCTGTCTGTTTGTCTGTCTGTCTGTCTGTATGTCTCTGTCTCTGTCTCTGTCTCTCTCTCTCTATCTCTCTGTCTGTCTGTCTGTCTGTTTGTCTGTCTGTATGTCTCTGTCTCTCTCTCTGTCTCTGTCTCTCTCTCTCCAAATGTCTGCATTCTATGTCTCAGTTTTTTGCGCCGCACTTTTTCCCTATCCCTGATATCTATTTTTGTGCTCAACTTTTGTCTCTGTCACTGTCTATAGCAATCTCTAACCTATCTCTTTGCCGTTTTTAGGACAGACTTTCCCCCCTAAAATTAGCAAAGTATAACTACCACCAGACTTGCTTTATTTCTCTTCTATAAGCAGGTACCAAAAAAGTACTTCACATAGTGTACTTATCAGCTTCATTTTCGTGGTAATGTTCTTTGAAAACAGATATTGGCGTACATAGCTTTTTTTTTTTTAATGTTGTTGTTACTGCCGTTGTTTTTTTTTCGCTATTGTTGTTTTTGTTGTTGTTGTAGTTATTTTTCTTTTTCAGCACGTCCCAGTTTAAGCATTCAGGGGTCAGCAAGAATGAGTTTAACAAAATAACAACAACAACAAAAAAAATCTTCAATGTAACAAAATCTTTCATGAATAGTTCCTTAGGAAATTTGTTATAGTTTTAAGTCATACTAGCAATTGTTATGTATTTACTTGTTGTTATCACTGTTTAGCCCAAATCTATGTATTGTATACATTATTAAGAAAAAGACACCCATTTTACTGCACACATCCATCAACACACTAGACCCTCCCCTTCCCTTCCCATCGTCTATTATCACTGTGAGTGAACAGACGTAAAATCGAAGCAACAACAAGAATGAGGTTTTTTTAATCTTATGTATCACATCTGTTTACAAAAATATCGATCCTCACGTTAATAAAATATGCATGTTTTGTTTGATTTTTCGTCGGTCGCATTTTTAATAGCCCTGTTTGTAGTTTTGCTCTTATTCATGTCACGTTTCATCCCACAAGTATATAGTACCTACATTAGATGATGTAACCCACAAGACAAACAAACAGTGAAGGCTGTAATGTTAACATGTTCAATACATTAGGTGGCAGGTGCTCTCATAAATTTGACTGAATAGGATGTTTTTAAGTCAATGAAATGAAATCACACGAAATTGCAGATCAGGAAGTCTGGTAGTTTTAAATTGTTATTTGTGTCTCAGTAGTAAAGACATTTAAATGTTACTGTTTTTTTTTAATGCTGAATGATAGCATACTCTTGCGTTCAAATGTTCTTTTCTTTCATTGTTTGAATTTATAATTTGATTAACAATACAACTTCCCCAAACCATGAACAACGTAACAACTATTAAATCTGAATAAAACTTTGATCTAAGTACCTATCTGTTTTGGCAGACCCAACATCCCTGTAGAACATGTGCACACAACGATTCCTAAATAACGAGAGAAGTCAACGAGAATGAACGCAATAGTGTGTGCGTTGCAGAAAGGCAGACAAAAAGTATCCAAAAAGATAGATTTGATTTATTTGATTTGATTGATTTATTCTTTTCTATCGAGATACACAAATAGACAGAAAAGAAAAATACAAAGAAAAGTAGAAGAAAAGTACCCAGTTCACTCTGGCAGCCGGAGTGTGGGGAGTGTGAACGAGGAAGAGTTCCGAAAGCCAATCAAGGAGACATCCACCCCGTTCAGTGTTTACAGGCCGCATTATTGATGAGGCTTTTCAAATGTTGTCCATCTGGATTTTCAGTGAGTGTTGATGTACACAATTAAAGTTCATAATTATAACTGGCTATCTGTGTGTGTGTGTGTGTGTGTGTGTGTGTGTGTGTGTGTGTGTGTGTGTGTGTGTGTGTGTGTGTGTGTGTGTGTGTGTGTGTGTGTGTGTGTGTGTGTGTGTGTAAACTATTATGTATTTACTACGGTGTAATCTAGATGCATGCGCATTCATGTTTTCTATCCCCCCTTTCCACTTATTTTTTCATCACATATACTTATGCAGTTAAACATCTATCATGTACTCCTATGCTTTTTGCAATTAATTATAGATGTAGACGGAGGCTCAATAAATTTACATGACCTTTACTATAGGAGAATAATGAATACTTTCTGTAACTAACATCATTAGTGAGAATCAAGAGGGATGTCATAGAAATATTGTTCGTTGTTGGTTTGTTGTATTTGTGTCTGTATTGTTATCATACTGTCATAATACACCCACTTTTTATGACCATCAAGAGAGAGAGAGAGAGAGAGAGAGAGAGAGAGAGAGAGAGAGAGAGGAGAGAGAGAGAGAGAGAGAGAGAGAGAGGAGAGAGAGAGAGAGAGAGAGAGAGAGAGATATGAGAGAGGAGAAAGAGAGAAAGAAAGAGAGACAGAGACAGAGACAGACAGAGAGACAGAGAGAAAGAGAGAGAGGTGGGATGGGATTTAGTGGTTAGAAGAATTATCATGAAAAAAAATGATTGCATCAGAAGCCAAGTAAAATTATAAAAAAAAGTTTGCTTGCTTGTGTATAATAATTATATTTCAGTAAGGGGAAGGAGACGAAGAGGCAGACCGAGGAAACGATGGGAAGACGACATCAGAGAGTGGAAATGCCTTGAATGGAGCAATCTGCTACAGAGAGTGGAGAACCGTGGGGAGTAGAGGAAGCTGTCTGCAAAATCTTCAATAGTACCCCCCACGGTCCTCGGGACTACAGGACAGGTAGAAGGTGAAAGGTGAAGGTAGAATATATTTAAAAGTCCACTTTTATCTTGCGTCAGTATATAAGTCACCAGAAAAAAGAAGGCATAGCTGGGATAGGCTAAAACAATAGTAGCGTCACATGTCTC
>CM060326.1:40631946-40634446 GCA_030674155.1 Stramonita haemastoma | reverse complement strand
TCTTTGTCTGCGTGTTTTTGCTTCTGTCTGTCTGTATGTCTGTAGGTCTGTTTATTTGTCTGTCAGTCTGTGTGTATGTCAGTCGCTCTCTTTCGCTCACTATCACACACAAATTCACAGACACACACACAAACACAAACATACACACACGCTCGCACGCAGGCACACACGTATGCACACACATAGACACACAGACACACAGACACAGGCACAGACACAGACAGACACACACACACACATGTACACATACAATGTCTTTATTTAAATCTCTCTCCCCCCTCTCTCTCTATCTCTCTCTCACTGTGTCTGTGTCTCTGTCTATCTCCCCCTCTCTCTCTCGCTCTCTTTTTCTCTCTCTCTCTCTCTCTCTGTGTGTCTCTCTCTGTCTTAGAATTCATTGATTGAATGGGTATGTTCGCAGCGTCTTGGATGTCAACTAAAAAAACAAGAGGGCTTATAATGTCACAATCTATGAACATGTAAGCTAAAATCTGCTTCTTGATAAATCATACAAACAATCAGCCTTTTCTATGAACCTAGTCATTCATGTACAGAAAATTAAAAAAAACCCATACATCCTTTTATTTTTGCTGCACATACATCATACACAACACGCAGTATCGACACATACACACCACAGTTGACATCATGCATAAGGGGTTGAAAAATGAAAGCTTTTATCCACAAAAAAGCGGGAAAGAAGATGCAACAGTTTGTGACATTGCGTCTCATCTGTCAGTCTGACATTTATTCGTTGAACTGATACCAGGATAGGTTCATCATTATCACTTAGGATTCAATGCCGCCACAGCATAGAAACAGGAAGAAAAGAATGGTGACGCAGAATATTTTTTTGGATTAAAATAAAAAGTGTGAAACTGGAAAAAGAAAAAAAAAACACTTTAATTTTTATGTTCAGTATAGCTCAATAACTTGTAGAAGAGACGTAATTGCTTTTTGGAAAAGAAGCTTCATTTCAAAGTACTAGGAAGCGGTAATGCAAGACAGAATACGTGAGCAAAAAAGGGTACGGTAGATGCATCACAGTAACGCCTATCATATAGATGAACTACTGCCAGCTGAAGGAAGATGGGTGTATGATTTTAAGGTGTTTTTTTAATGGAGTAATGTACAAAATAGTTTATATTCATACTGACCACATTTTTGAGAAATAAATCTCTGTCTGTCTGTCTGTCTGTCTGTCTGTCTGTCTGTCTGCCTGTCGCTGTCTGTCTCTCTCTATCTCTCTATCTCTGTGAAAATGCTTAAAAATTCAAACACAATTAAATGAACAACACGAATCAGAATTAGCTACATAGCGAAGTTTCTTTAATTGTTTTAGATTTTAAAAAGGAAATCACATTTTTTTAAGCTAAAAACTCCTGATAACTTTTTTTTGATGGAGACATGATCTGATACCGAACTGATATTGATTCTGCAGCAAAATACGTTCACTATTTGTTGAAATCTTCGAACATTGTTTAATACTTGATTTCCATGGAAATCGTACTTATAATAATTATACTTTCTAATCTTGACTTAATGGAGACAAGTGCTTAGGCTTTTTAAGTGCAACGCACTATGTCTTTGTGAACTCCGACAAGATTATGCTTGGGAGTATCAGTTAGCAGGAAAAGTGCAGAAAATATTCTCATAAACGCTCTTTGTCAAAGACTTTTCGATAAACTACCGCCAAATTTGGATAGCAACGTTTCGATATATATACTATTGATATTAACATATCTCGCATGTCTAATCAGGGAGCAAAAACTGCATTTTGTCTTCATATGGACATACATCTGTAATGCAATGCTACTGTATTAAGACTGAGTAATTCTGGCATAAAAATGCTGTCATGCCGTTAAAAAAACAACAACTGATACTACTTAACCTCGCCCCTAGTGTTACAAGTCGAAGATAATATTCACTTTTTTTTTAACGTGTCTGGCATTGAAGGGTATGCGTCTGAAGTCTAAACCAATGAAATATAACGCTTGTGCATGCCTGTTTCTTTCTTCTTTTTTTTTTCTAATATCAAATGTCAGCCACATGCGTAATTGAACATGATGCTTATAGAGCGTTCCAGGTAAGATAGAGGAATGTGCCATTATGTAGAAATAGTTGTAAGTTATAAGGGTTTGCAACTGTATTTGCAACTGTCGCACACACACACACACACACACACACACACACACACACACACACACACACACATACACACATACACATACACACATGCACACATACAGACACATACACACAGACACAAATACAGACATACGTACACACAGACACACACAGACACACTCAGACACAGACACAGACACACCCACAGACACACACACACACACACACACACACACACACACACACACACACACACACACACACACACACACACACACACACATAAACACGAACACACACACACACACACACACACACACACACACACACACACACACACACACACACACACACATACACACACTCACAAACA
>CM060326.1:40624446-40626946 GCA_030674155.1 Stramonita haemastoma | reverse complement strand
ACATATCTTCAACCCCCCCCCCAAAAAAAAAAAAATCATCAAACAATATGAACATTTGTTGTTGTTAGTTGTTGTTTTTTATAATATTTTCCGATTGTCCATTGTTTTCTTTCTGTCTGACCTCTCTCTCTTTTTCTTTCGATCCTTATGTCTCTCTCTCTTCCCTTCTCTCTATCTCTCAGTTTTTTGTCTCTGTGAGTCTCTGAATGTCTGTCTGTATGTATGTTTGTCAATCTGTCTATCTGCCTGCCTGCCTGCCTGTCTGTCTGTCTGTTTGCTTTCTGTATGTATGTCTGTCTCTGTCTCTCTTTCTCTGTATCATGCCTCCTTCCCTCTATTCCTTACAATCTCCCTTTGTCACTTATCTTTTCCTCTCCGTCCCTGTCTCTCTGTCTCTGTTTCTGTCCCTGTCTGTGTATCTCTCTCCTTTTTGTCTGTATCTGTGTCTACATTTGTGTCTTTGTCTGTCTGTCTTTCTGTCTGTTTGTCCGTCCATCAGTCTATCTGTCTGACTCTATATCTATTTGTCTATCTGTCTGTATGTCTGTCTCTGTCTTTCTCTCCTTTCTGTCTGTCTGTCTGTCTGTCTGTCTCTGTATCTCCGTGAGTCTTTTTTCCCTGTTTATGTGTCTCTGTCTGTCCATCTGTCTGTCTGTCTGTTCGTCCGTTCATCTGTCTGTCTGTCTGTCTGCCTGTCTCTATCTCTTTTTCTATCCCTCTCTTTCATACGTCCATCCATCCCTCTCTTTCTATGTTTTTAACTTCTGTAGGTATACTGGAATCCTACAACGATGAATGATATGCAGCAATCAATTCCTTCACATGGGCCACTGTTTATCATGTTTGACCGCATTGGATTGAAATACCAGAACGTCCCAGTTACAAGAAAACATAAAAAAACAAAAACTGGACAAACCCTAAAAACAAACATAAGATGAAAGATGATGATGGCAAGATAGGAAAAGGAAATGTAAAATGAAATAATCAGAAAAAAAGATCGAGGTTAAAAGAGAGTGTAGAGATTGTTTTGAAGAGGCAAGAAGAGAAAGAGAAGGATCGTTGTTGGTCACCTTAGTACAGGTCACTCCAGGGTTGACTCTTTGCCAAAAAAAGGTGAAAAGCAGAGAGAGTTCACAAAGAATTGAAAGAAGAAAAGAAGGAGATACAAAAGGAAGGAGGAAAAGGAGAAGAAGAAGAAGAAGAAAGAAGAAGAAGAAGAAGAAGAAGAAGAAGAAGAAGAAGAAGAAGAAGAAGAAGAAGAAGAAAGAAGAAGAAGGAGAGGAAGTAGTAGGCGAAGAAAAAATTGGAAGACAAAGAAAAAAGTACGAAAAAGAAGAGGACAATAGTTATCAGCATCATCATCCTAATTATCAAAAGAAAATGGAACACCACATAGCTAAGAACGAAAGGAAAATTGGTAAAAACAAAAAAGGAAGAAAAATGTCAGTGGCAAAAAACAATGTGTGAGAGTCTACGGAATTAATGGCTGAAAAAAATCCAACAACAGGCAATATATCTTCTAAACAGGCAAACTTAAAACAAACAGACGAAAAAAGCACACAAACAAGCAAAACACATAGACAAAGAAACAAGGAAGCAAGCCATCTAACAAACAAACACACAAAAGCAAACAATAACAACCAAACTGAACAAAGAAGCAATAAAAAAAACACTGTGGCTCCTGGTAGTTGGGTGATGCTTATAATTCCGATCTGTGAAAAAAAATATACTTTTGTTTCTCTGACTTAATCGTTCTCTGTGTGTCTGTCTGTCTGTCTGTGTGTCTGTGTGTCTGTCTGCCTGTCTGTCTGTCTGTCTGCCTATCTGCCTGTCTGCCTGGCTGTCTCTCTGTCTTTCTGTCTGTCTATTTGTCTGTCTGTCTGTCTGTCTCTCACTCTCTCTCACTCTCTCTCTTTCTTTGTCTCTCTTTCTACCTCTCTCTCTTTCTTTTTCCCTCCCCTCCCCCCCCTCTCTCTCTCTCTCTCTCTCTCTCTCTCTCTCTCTCTCTCTCTCTCTCTCTCTCGCTCTCGCTCTCGCTCATGCTCTCGCTCTCGCTCTCGCTCATGCTCTCGCTCTCGCTCTCGCTCTCGCTTCCATTATCCTCGATATAAAAAAGAATAAATCAAACCAAGTCTTTCTCTCTCTCTCATTCTCACTCTGTCTCTCTATTTATTCAGTTGAATTCCTTTATTCGTGCTTTCTTCTACAAAGAGAAAAGAGTGCACCAGCATCTTTTATCTTAAAGTGCAATCATTAAAAATTAATTAACAATGTAAAGAAAAAGAGAAAACAAGAGAAAAACATAAAAACGACCGCGTGTGAAGGTGAAAGAAAGCCTCGTAGTTTTCACCATTAACGTTTCTTTGACGCGCTAGTGTAAGCTAAGGAGAAGAAAAACCCAACAACAACAACACCCCCCCCCCCCCCCCCCACACTGACCTGTCCTAGACAAAGAAAAACAATAAGCAAGCAAACAAATAGAGAAACAAATAAAACAACT
>CM060326.1:40599446-40614446 GCA_030674155.1 Stramonita haemastoma | reverse complement strand
ACAGTCGGGTAAATGTATTTGTTCAACATTCATATTTTGAAGTAGTATGTACTATTTTCTCACACCAACACAGCATTCTAGAGCACCAAAACACCTCCACATCGTTTAAAATGGTATGTAACAATCATATTTATAGATACAAAAAAACACTTCATTCCTTCCCACTGATGTTCAGGCCAATGGCTTGACTGGAGGGCTCCAGGTACAATAGTTTATAGCCCACAAACATTTGCCGACAGCCAGAGCGTAAGACTGGTGATAAAGGGTCATCCGAAGACGAAGCATTCTAAAAGCAAACCACTCTTCGTCTGCAGAGGCAAGATGTAAGCCATGAAATATTTCTCTCTCTGGCCTCCGATCGATTGACATTCTCACCCGCAAGAAGTCAACGGGATTGCTTGAAATACTCCACTAGAGTCTTGTGTATCACGTAGCCTTTTGTAAATTTGCTTTTCCACAAGTGTTTGTTTGGTCTGTTCCTTCCATCTCTCTTCTCTCCATTTAAATTCTCCACATTTTGCACATTAAAGTAATGTCTAAATTGTAGGACATTTGCCATTAAAATGTTTTGTTTGTGTTTCTAAAGTGATCATGTTTTGTAGGATGTGCGTCTCTGCTTTCTGGCATTGTCTGTGCGCCTCTCTCTCTCTCTCTCTCTCTCTCTCTCTCTCTCTCTCTCTCTCTCTCTCTCTCTCTCTCTCTCTCTCTCTCTCTCTCTCTCTCTCTCTCTCTCTCTCTCCCTTTCTCTCTCTCGTAGCTTTTACTAGTTTGTATCATTATAGAAGGCTGGATGTAAAAAAAACAATTGTCATGCTTACTCCTTCACCTTCTGAAAATAAAATATCAATTCAATCAATCAATCAATCAATCAATCAATCAATCAATCAATCAATCATCTCTCTCTCTTTTCTCTCTCTCTCTCTCTCTCTCTCTCTTTCTCTTCTCTTCTGTCTGTCTGTCTGTCTGTCTGTCCTGTCTGTCTTTGTCTGTCTGTCTGTTTCAATCTTCTGGCCTACTCACTTTTTAGCTTGCCTCTTATTTTCTTCGGTATTTATATCTGTCTGTATTTTTTTCCTATATTTGCCTCTTCTTTCTTTTTTGTCTCAGTATTTGTTTTTATTTTCTGCCTGTCTGTGCATTTCTTTGCCTGTCTTACTCTGTCTTTCTATGATTCTGCCTATTATGTGTGTTTGTAAGTGTGTTTTGTGTGTGTGCGTGTGTGTGCATATGTGTATGCGTGTGTCTATGCGTGTGTATGTGTGTATATGTGTGTATGTGTATGTATATGTGTGTATGTGCGTGTATGTTTGTGTATGCGTGTACGTGCATGCATGCTTTAAAATAAATAATAAAACACACATACACACACACAACACACACACACACACACACACACACACAACACACACACACACACACACACACACCACACACACACACACACACACACACACACACACACACACACACACACACACACACACACACACACACACACACATAACACACGCACACATACACTTTTTCTGTTATAGCTCCTGGTCCTGAAAACAGACGCAGAAAGAAGGAAAACTTTGCGCTGTGTGTGGAGATTTACTCCCCACTTTCTGGCGATTAAAGGAAGCCAGCACATTAACAGATTGAACAGGGAGTGGTGAGTGCTGCCCTACATCTTGAGTAGTGGGCAAACATAGCGACAGAGGACAGTGGAAGGAGTTTGAGGGGGGGGGGGGGGGGGGGGGGTAGGGGTGTGGAGGTTGAGGTTGTCTATCTCGAGGCTGACAGAACAGTGAGGAAGTGTAAAAGATATGTGAAAGGCACAACTGTAACCTCTAGAAAAGTTGAAGGTAGAATCCTGAAAAAAAAGAACGTGTTTGATTATCTAATGCAAACTTGTATAATTACTTTTCATTGATTGTTTCTTTCTCTCTCTGTGTCTGTATTTGTGTGTGTGTGTGTGTGTGTGTGTGTGTGTGTGTTGTGTGTGTGTGTGTGTGTGTGTGTGTGTGTGTGTGTGTGTGTGTGTGTGTGTGTTTGTGTGTGTGTGTGTGTGTGTGTGTGTGTGTGTGTGTGTGTGTGTGTGTGTGTGTGTGTGTCTGGCTGTTGCTTTATGTCCTTACGACTCTGTCTCTTGCTTTGTGTATCCCTGCCAGTATATGTCTTTATTTGCTTCAGTGGAACAAGGAAGGAGTGTTTGTTTTTGAAAAGGAATAATTTATATAGCAACTAATCAGTGTAGTGCTGTTGAATAAAAGGGACGTGTTGAGCTATTTGTGTTTCTTTTTGTTTGTTTAAAACAAGCAGTGTTGATTTGACTCATTACTAAGGTTGAATATTTATTTCTTATGAAAAAGTAAAGTGTACATGCTGAGTAAATCAGCGACAAAGACGTTATTCCTATGGACTCAAACAAATTTATTTCTAGAGACACAAAAAAAGAAACTGAAGCAGAAGTACTTACATTTACATACTTCACCCACCCATCAAAACTCTGCCAGTTTACTTTTTGGGATATCAGATAGTTATTTTCAGCGATTGGAGGTTAATTCAATCGCTGCAGAACCTGCAATAATGTTGCAGACAATCCCTTTAAAATATTTTGGTTTTCACAATATGCTGACTCGTTCCAAAATGGCCTTAAAAAATGGCAAAGATTAAGGAAGTTTGTCCTTTCTACCAAAGAAAGAAGAAGATGAATTACGCAGAACTCCACAGAAAACTTTCGAACCATTTTCAAGAAGAACAATTCCGACGAAAATCCAAACAATTCTGGAGAAGAAGAAAAAGAAATCAAACACGAAAAGCAGGAGGATGAAAAGGAGATGAAGGTGGAGAAAGAAAAGAAGGAACGATGTTTTCAAGATTTGGAGGAGAAAAGGGAGGAAGACGATGGAGAGGAGGAGAACAATGAACAAAATTAAAAACAAAGACTGCAAAGGAAATGAACAAGAGGTCCAAAAGAAAAAAAAAGTACTTGTTCAAGGGTGATTACGATGACAAATGTGACTGTCATGATATTAACAATTATAGTTGCAGTTTAAGTACGGGTTGTGAAGTAGCCTACGGGTAGAAAGAACAGAAAATATATCAGATTAAACAAATCCAAAATACATCATTCGAAATTATCAAATTCTTACCTACACCTTACTCACACACACACACACACACACACACACACACACACACACACACACACACACCACACACCACACACCACACACACACACACACACACACACCACACACCACCCACACACACATTTAAGCTAACACAAAACTTATCAAGCTGCTATTTTCGCATAACACGATTAAACCTAGCACCATTGAGAGACACTGGCCCATGTGAAATTGATGGGTGTCAAAGCCCGAGTCACATGGAAATGTCAGAAGTGTGCACAGTGCAGAAAGCAAACAACAGCCCGTGTGTTTGATTACCGATCACGCACATGTCACGTCACGTAACAATGACATCAATGAATTACATGGTATAATTATAGGAACATGGATATGGGGTACATATACTATTCTAGACATAGAATTAATCGTGCTTTCGATAATTATTGAAGTGCTTGCAAGTGTACCTTTTACTTCATAGTACTAGTAATGCCATGAATGCACACTTATTTTTTATGCCAATTACTTTCAGCACCCCAATTAGAAATATAAGCAGAGGAATATCAATTATGCAATATGATAGTAGTATAGATAGATAGATAGATAGATAGATAGATAGATAGATAATAGATAGATAGATAGATAGATATATAGATAGATAGATAGATAGATAGATTAGGTAGGTAGGTAGGTAGGTAGGTAGGTAGTAGGTAGGTAGTAGGAAGGTAGGTAGGTAGTAGGTAGGAATGGTATTAGGTAGGTAGTAGTTAGGTAGGTTAGGTAGGTAGGTAGGTAGGTAGTATGTATGTTGTATGATATGTATAGTATGTATGTATGTATGTATGTATGACATGCATGCATGCATGCACATGCATGCATGCATGATGCATGTATGCATGCACGTGTATCTACATCTCTGTCATTTCCCTTTGTCACTGCTTCTCCTCTCTGTGTCTGTCTGTCTGTATTTCTGCCTGTTTTCTGCCTGTCTGTCTGTTTCTCTCTCTCTGTTTATTTTAACTTTGCCATACAAACGACTGTAGCAAAAAACATCGCAAATTATCTTCATAGCAAATTATCATACAACCTCCATGAAATAGAAATACTTCATTTGTTTTTATTTGCTATCTCACCAATCTACTTTTTTCATCAGCCCCTATACTAACCCCTCCCCCCCCCCCCCCCTCGAAAAAAAAAGGAAAATATCTTTTCCTGATAAACAGTTATTAGAGTTCAAGTAATTCCTATTTGCTGTTGCGAAAACCAATTGTTTAGTTGAGGTGTTCCTACCATCAAAGTTTATTTCAGGTCAAAAAGATCACTTTCAGCAAGAGAGCGAGACGTGAGGAAAGGTCACGGAAGACAGTCATGTTCTGAAAACAGGACATGGCTTTGTCTGCAGAGGTCAGATGTAAGCCATGAACTGTTTCCTCATCCCTTCTCCATCGATTGGCTTTCCCACCTACAAGGAGTGATGAAAATGCCTGAAAGCTTCCATCAGGGATCGTGTATGTCGTCACCATTTCTAAACTTGCGTTTATACACAAAAGTTTTGATTTTTCTCTCCTTTTATGTTTATTGTATTTACATTTTGCATCTTGCAAACACTTCAGGTGATGAACAGATTGCAAGGGAAGATTTTTTAGTTGAAATAGCTTGTGTGAACATCTTAAAATCTGAAAAAAAGGTTGTGTGTTAAGTCCACATTACTGTTCTGTCTCTGTCTCTGTCTGTCTGTCTCTGTCTCTGTTTGTGTGTGTGTCTGTCTGTCTGTCTGTATGTCTTTCTGTCTGTCTCTATCTCTCTCTGTTTGTCTCTCTGCGTGTGTGCGTGCGTGCGTGCATGCAATCATGTTTGTATGCGTATGTACGTGCGTGAGTGCGTGCGTGCGTGCGTGCGTGCGTGTGTGTGTGTGTGTGTGTGTGTGTAATAAAGTCAATTCAAATAATGCCAAATATGTCATACGATAAGGCTATGTGAACAAATCAAATCTAAATGAAGACATAAGAAAAAAAAGATGAACATCAACGAATATACAAAGACAGAAAGATTTATAGAGAAGCAAAACATAGAAACACACAGATAAAAGATACACACAACATCATATGCATATCACACACAAAATATATATATATATATATATATATATATATTATATATATATATATATATTATATATATATATATATATATAAATATGATATATATATATATATATATATAAAATCAGAAACAAATATGCTTGAAGACTTTCCATTATCAGTGTCAGTCCAGCAACGCACACGCACAATGCTAGCAGATAGATGGAAAAGTTCTGCACCGTGTGAAGATTGACTTCTCACTTTCTGGCGATTAAAGGAAGCCAGCACATTAACAGATTGAACCGGGAGTGGTGAGTGCTGCCCTACATCAAGAATAGCTGACATACACAGGCAGTCAGGATTAAGGTACGAGGGATATTGGTGCTATTTATCACATGATAGATATAAAGTGTAATAATGTAAGAGATCTGGTAAGAAACACTGCTACAAACAGTTGGAAAGCTTAAGAGAGAATGTATAGGATTGAGAAATTTGTTTCTTGATGTAAATACACATGTATTTAAACATGTTTGTGTATTTGTTTTTAGTCTTTCTACGTGTCTGTGTTATTCTAATATGACTAGGTCTAATGCTCTGTGTCTATCTGTCAAGGCGTTGTTGTGTTTGTCTGCGTGAGTGGAGTGAGATTAAAAGATTGATTGCTCTGCATATTTGAGTGAGGAAGTATACTACAAGATTAGTAGCTGTATTTATTTTTATCACAAGTTGAGATTTTTTAATTCTAGTTTAGTTTACAATCAGAAAAAAGTGTAATGCTGACAATGGTTTTATTAAGGTTTACATTTTTCTTCTGTACTCAACATTCAGATTAAAACTCTACAGTTTTACTGCTTTATTCTGCAGACATTTTTACACTGTCAGTTAACACGTTTCAGCGGAGCTGAGTTTAATTAGATTACTTTATGTTTCATGCAATAGTCAACAACTTTTAGAATTAAGAAACCAGCATATTTACCAGACAGATAACATGTAATTCACGGTTTTTGTAAATGTTCACACCAACTCTTTCCATGAAGCGAACCAGCCATTATAGTTTATGGCATAGAACGACTTACTGACAGCTAGAGTGTCAGACGTCATGAAGGGTCATCAGCAGACACTGACATTTTCAAACAGGACACATCCTTGTCTGCAGGGCTGAGTTGTAGGCGGTGAGTTATTTCCTCTGCTGGCTTTGATTGATTGGCGAACTCACACACAAGGAAGATATGAAACGCTTGAAATCTTCCTCTGAGGCTTGTGGATTCCATAGCCATTTCTAAATTTACTTATACACAACACTTTGGTCTATTCCCTCCATCTCTACTTTGCTTACTTTTCATCTCGCAAAACACGTAAGGTAATGCAATGATACCATGGGGAACTTTTGCAGATAACTAGTGTTTGCGGGACTACCTTGAAATGTTTGTATGTAGAAAATACTGTATTTATGTATCTCTGTCTCTGTTAGGCTCAGTGTTATTCATGCAGGCCTTGGAACAGACCTAAGATAAATGGAAAAAAGTGTTTGCTCTGCGAGAAGATTTGCGTCGCACATTTTTGAGATTAAAGGAAAACAACACATTTCAACAGATTGAAGGAGATAGCGGTAGGTGTCGCCTTACATCTTTGACTAGTAGGCAGACAGAGCGACAGGTGGACATGGGGGTGAGTCTTTTGTAACCAAAATAATGAGACATGTGTAAGAAACACTGGTTTTACCTGCAGGAGGGAAAATAAGGATGGTAAGATCAAAGCAATATACTTGACTTTCCTGATATCATAGACCAGCGTTAAGTTTTGTTATCTGAGTATAGTATTTCCTTCTGACTCTTTATCAGTCTGTTTCGTTCCATGTTTGACGGCCTGACGGTGTGTTTGTCTGTCTGATCATACATGTAATTCTCTCTATGTTTCTCTCTCTCTGTATCTCTCTGCCTCTCTGTTACTCTGTCTTTGTCTCTCTCTTTCTCTGTATATATGTATGTATGTATGTATGTATGTATGTATGTATGTATGTATGTATGTATGTATGTATGTATGTATGTATGTGTGTGTGTGTGTGTGTGTGTGTGTGTGTGTGTGTGTGTGTGTGTGTGTGTGTGTGTGTGTGTGTGTGTGTGTGTGTGGTGTGTGTGTGTGTGTGTATGTATGTATGTATGTATGTATGTATGTATGTATGTATGTATGTATGTATGTATGTATGTATGTATGTATGTATGTATGTATGTATATATATATATATATATATATATATATATATATATATACACGCCTATCTAATACTGTTTTGTTATTAGTTTAATGGAGTAAGAAATACCTCAAACCTTTCTGTCAGATTGAGTTTCGGGCAGAAATTGTTATCTGCTGTGTTGTAAAACCTGTTGTTATTGTTTTTTTCCTCAAAGGTATCACAGTGTTTTCGTGGGATTTTTTTTTTTAGTAAAGAGTGTAATAGAAATATTGCTTTGCCCTGATGTAGCTTGTAATCACATACATGCATATACATACATAAGCCAAACGACATCCTAGCTTATACCAACACACAGAGATACATCATTTCAACACAAGCAAACACATATATGAAAACCACCCGAGAGTCTTCGAAATCAACAAGTTGACATTCAAACCTCGCCCATTAAAGCTCTTCTACCAATTCCTTCGAGCTTTCTTCCTGCTATCAGGCATCCTATATAGAAGGACAGAAGGTTAATTAGACTGCTGCAAAGCCTGTACCATGCAGGAAGCAGGCTTCTTTGGGGAGCTAACAGACCGTAGCGATATGCTGAACACTTCCAGAGCCGGCATAGAATTGGCACAAGATTACAAATGTGGGTCGTTTCTAACAGCTCAAAGGAGAAGAAGAATACAGTGCCACTCAGTCATATTGTTTATAGCCCTGCTGCTGTCCACAGAGGTTATATCAGGGCCGTCACCTCGCTAATGATTCAAAGGGAAGACGAAGTAAAGGAATGAAAAAAAACAACTACTGACGAAACAGCAAGAACAAAACAATAACAAGAAGGAAAAGGAAGGAGGAGGAGGAGAAGGAGAAGGAGGAGAAGAAGGAGGAGTAGGAGGAGAAGGAGGAGGAGGAGGAGGAGAAGGAGGAGGAGAAGGAGGAGGAGGAGGAGGAGGAGAGGAGGAGGAGGAGGAGGAGGAGGAGGAGAAGGAGGAGGAGGAGGAGGAGGGAGGGAGAGAGAGAGAGAGAGAGAGAGAGAGAGAGAGAGAGAGAGAGAGAGAGAGAGAGAGAGAGAGAGAGGAGAGAGAGAGAGAGAGAGAGAGAGAGAGAGAGAAGGAGAGAGAGAGAGAGAGAAGAGAGGCAGACAGACAGACAGACAGACAGACAGACAGAGACAGAGACACAGAGAGACAGAGAGACACAGAGACAGAGACAGAGACAGACAGATAGACAAAGACATTGAGAGAGAGAAGAGAGAGAGGTATAATTATGCTAGCGGAGATTCTCTTCCACTGCTCAGCATTCGGAAGGAGCCAGCACATTATCTAATTGAATGAGAGTGTTCAGAGCCACAAGCGTTAGAAGACAATTGGCAGACACACAGAAAGGGGAAGAGACTCTGGTTGGATGGAGCAGGAAAGAAAGGTACTGAGATCTTGAAAAAAAAAAGAGACTTGTCCAACAGTGTGTTGTGTGTGTGTGTGTGTGTGTGTGTGTGTGTGTGTGTGTGTGTGTGTGTGTGTGTGTGGTGTGTGTGTATGTGTGTGTGTGTGTGTGTGTGTGTGTGTGTGTGTGTGTGTGTGTGTGTGTGTGTGTGTGTGAGTGAGAGAGAGAGAGAGATTTATTATTTATTTATTCTTTTATATCGAGGATAACAGAATAAGCAATCATGTGCTTTTTTTCATCCGGTCCCCGTGTGTATGCAGTTTTGTAAATGTTGTCATCTGTTCCCACCGGCACACGATGGCCTACTCTTACGAAAAGCGGAACAGGATTTAACGTGTGCGCAAGATGTTCTGCGTGCGTTCGCACACGGGGCCTCGGTTTAAAGTCTCATCCGAAGGACTTTTGAGGAGAGTGGAGTCAGTACTTATGTTAACTCCAGGAGAAAAATTTCCTCGACCGGACTCGAACCCGGGTCGTCAAATTGCCAGCGCAATGTTCTGACCACTAGGCTATCCGTCCCCCCTTCCCCGCCTTTTTCTGTAGAGAGAGAGAGAGAGAGAAAGACAGAGAGAGAGAGAGAGAGAGAGAGAGAGAGAGAGAGAGAGAGAGAGAGAGAGAGAGAGAGAGAGAGAGAGAGAGAGAGAGAGAGAGAGAGAGAGAGAGAGAGAGGAAAGGGAGAGAGAATGAATGAATGAATGAATGAATAATCTTTATTTTTCAAGGGTAACAGAGTAAGTAAGCATTACATACTTTTTTTTATCCGGCCCTTGCCCTGTTCAGGGAATAAAGCTAAGAAACCCCCTCCCTACCCCAACATACCAGCATCACCACCAGCAGCAGTTCAACCAATATAAAAAAAGAAAACAGAATACATTCAACAAAACGCGTCATCCTAACTGGATACACTGATAATTATTTAAACAAAAAATAACACAGCAAAAATATTAAAAAATAGCAAATATTCAGGACCACGAAACAGAAGGCATTACAAATCTATAATGCATGAGTGTGTGTGTGTGTGTGTGTGTGTGTGTGTGTGTGTGTGTGTGTGTGTGTGTGTGTGTGTGTGTGTGTGTGTGTGTGTGTGTGTGTGTGTGTGTGTGTGTAAGCGGGAAAACAAGCAAAGTAGGCATAAAAGGGGGAAAAAACAGATTAAAAAAAACAACAACAACATAAAATCCTTTAAACACAAAAAACTATATGAAAACACATTTCAATATTCAAATGGTAAGAATACAGTTTGAATCCAACATAACAACCAAAATACTCCTCTCCATAATAAGTCTAGGATAGAATATCTGAAGGTGGAAGTTGGAGGGGAAAGGAAAGGGAAAGGAAGCAAGAGAGAGAGAGAGAGAGAGAGAGAGAGGAGAGAGAGAGAGAGAGAGAGAGAGAGAGAGAGAGAGAGAGAGAGAGAGAGAGAGAGAGAGAGAGAGAGAGAGAGAGAGAGAGAGAGAGAGAGAGAGAGAGAGATGAGAGAGAGAGAGAGAGAGAGGAGCATCGCCAAATTACATCGTCATCAAAACAAACCAGTCAGCAAAAATATTTAAAAAAACTCACACTTCCATAAAAAATAACTATCATCAATGAAACCTAAAAACTCCCAATTTGACCAAACCTAACAAGGAAAAGAAAACCCAGAGAGAGAGAGAGAGAGAGAGAGAGAGAGAGAGAAGAGAGAGAGAGAGAGAGAGAGAGAGAGAGAGAGAGAGAGAGAGAGAGAGAAAGAGAAAGAGAAAGAGAAAGAGAAAAAGAGAGATGGATACATAATACACAGAGACAGGTGGGACATACACAGAGACAGGCAGAAAACAAGACAGAGAGAGGGTGAAAACACAACAGAGAGAAAGGGTCATTTTCAAAAATAGACACGTTTTAGTCACTTACCAAACGATATACGTCCATAACTGCTTTCTCTTTGCAATATACCCATACTTATACTTATCTTTATTCAAATAAACTATAGTCATCTATAATTGCCATACACTTATTGTGCTGAAATATGCAAACACAGATGACAAAAGAATGCCCTTCACTTGGATCTTAAATGAGATTTAAGTTTTCACTTGTCCAACATTTATGTTGTGTATCTGAAAAAAAAGGATAATTATAAATATACGCAGGCAACCAGTAGCTACTTTTTTATTACTTTCAAAATAATTTGCTCAAAGATTAGCTCAGATAAGATCCTACAAAAATGACAAATTTGAATGACCTCCTTTACACATTATTTTAACGTATAACATATCCCGTAATATCTTTTTGACGGTGAGGGACGCCACAAGTGGCTTAGCAAACGGCCTCCCACGTCTTTGTCCGTATATGAAAAATGACAAATTCGGAACGCTTTAGCAGAAAAGAGTATAAAAAAAAAATCATGGTCAAGATACAAGACAAGGTACAATCTTTATTATCCACTTACGTATGGAAAACATGTCTCTATAAAAAAAAAAGATCTATGTTAAGCATCTAGTGGAGAGCAGAACCAAGCATGATTATTTTTTTTATCTGTAAGACTTCTCAACGCTATGAAGTCAGTCTGTCTAGGACGACTGGAGGTCAACGAGATTGCTGCCGAGTGTGTGTATTATGCAACAGGCGCTCCCTTTTTGGAGGCCAGTAGACCGGCACGATAGGCTGAGCATCCTTGAATAGACCACAGCAGTGACGGGGGATGGGGAATGCGGGTCATTGCCATTAACCGACAGGGATGTACAGCAAAGAAAGATGCAAAGTAAAAAAAAAAAAAAAAAAAGAAAAAAAAAGAAGAAAACATAGAACACGAGTAGCGAAAAAGTGAAAACAGGTGGATTGAGATACTAGTAATGGTGCTGCTACTGGTGCTTACATATACTACATTAGTATTGCTGCTGCTGCTTTAGCTATTCGCTATCACTACTGCTACTATCCTGCTGTACTACTACTGCTATTGCTACTGCTGCTGCTGCTGCTGCTGCTGCTGCTGCTGCTGCTGCTGCTGCTGCTGCTGCTGCTGCTGCTGCTACTACTACTACTACTACTACTACTACTACTACCGTTTCTAATATTACTGCCAACCGCTAAAAATAGAAACAAATAAAGCAAGAAAAGAAGACCGGACAACAAAGATTGAGATATTGATCCATAGCCTTTTTACAGGGTTAAAGACACACATGGATACTGCATCACTTTTTGTACATATATCTTGAAAAATGCCGCGTGTAGTCATAAAATCACTCTCTGTCTCTGTCTCTGTTTCTGTGTGTGTGTGTGTGTGTGTGTGTGTGTGTGTGTGTGTGTGTGTGTGTGTGTGCTATGTGTATGTATGCATGTGTGTCGCGCACGTGTGTAATGTGTGTGTTATATGTGTGGCGCGCGCTCTATTGACAAAGACACACAGATACACAGCGCAAAGTCTCCTCTCACTGCTGAGCAATTGGAGGAAGCCAGCACATTAGTAAATTGATTGGATGTGTGAAGAGCCACAAGCGTTCAGAGACAATGGACAGACACAGGGACGAATAAGACAATCTTGGAAGAAGCAGATGAAACAGAAGATCATGTGTTCTCGATCTTGAGAAGAATTGTGGCTCTGAAAGAGAGAGACAGAGACAGAGACACAGGGACACAGAGACAGAGATAGAATAGATAGACAGACAGACAGACAGAAATGGGATGAGGGAGTTACAGAGCAGAAATAATTAAGGGGATAAATAATACAAAGGATGATTTTAACGAGGGAAAAGAACAAGCACCAGCCTGGCTTTGGACATCGTGCTCTTCAAACAATGAAGAAATACACAATGATAGAAAGGATATAATATATTTGTATATATATATACATATAATATATACATAGATATTATATATAATATTATATATATATATATATATCTTTACTATATATATAATATAACATATTTTACATATATATCCTATATATAAGAGAGACAAGCAGCCAGATAGGCGTACAGACATAGACATACAGAAAAATAGAGAAAGACAGAAAGACAGACAGACAGACAGACAACGTTACGGCTGAATTTTTAAAAGCAAGCACTTTAACCAGTCACCGAAAAACAATTTCGGACATAGTTTATTTCCAGACCTAAGTATGTGTAGAAAAAGAAGTGAGGCATTGTGGTGATGGAGAAAAAAAGTAAAAAACAGACCGTCGATTAAAAAGTTAACTTTGAAAAGGCGAAACAAAACAAAATAAACACCCTCTCCCCAGCTCAAGAAAACAAATAAACAAACAATAAATAAACAAACAAACAAACAGATCTAAAAAATAAAAAGAATTCCAAAATTCCAAGCCTTTCCTCATGGGTGGGAAAACTAATCGATCACCACAAGTGGTGGTAAAAATATTTCATGGACTCCATCTTAGCCCTACAGGGTAAGAATCGTTCCGTTTTAGAATACAACTGTCTCCTGCTGACCTGCTATCGCCAGTCTTACGCCCTGGTAGGCTGCTGGGGATATTTTGGGCAGTCATAAAGCATAGTGAGGACACTTTTCAATCAGTGTGTTGGTCGTGACATGGAGGAAGGGAAAGGGAAAACTGTCTGTCCCTTCTGCATGTCTTTGAGGAAAAAAAACAACTTCAGTACAGAGTGTGCTGTGACAGCTTCAGTATAATCGTTAGCACTTATTGCACTTTTAGCCACATGGGATTTTGAAAATGTAAACACAAAGGCACACACACGCATGCATGCATGCATGCCAGCACACGGCACAATCGTATACACACATATACACATACGTATACACACATATACATGCACACATACACGCACATATACATACATACATACAACATACAACATACACACATACACACATACATACATACATACATACATACATACATGCATACATACATACATACATACATACATACATACATACATACATACATACATACATACTACAGTACATACATACATACATACATACATACATATATATACACACTTACACACACATACACCAATACAACACATATACATATGCACACGCTTAAGCCCATACATTACCTTCCTCACAAAGCAGAAGCAAAAATGCCCATTTCCAGATAAACAAATTATTTATACAATACAATATATAGAAGACATACATAATCACCTAGTGCAACAGAACGTCTGCTCAGGTGGAAACTTAAAATACGTTTGCTTGCCAGTTATTAGGAAATTCAGCATGCCTCCATTCTTCAGGCTCCAGTCGATCGTCTGAGACAATAGTAAGCTAATCCAATTTGATGCAAAATATGTACCATGTCAGGCGAGCCATTCGCGGTAGACAGACCTTGATGTACGTTGACATGTTTAGAATGGCGCGATGGGACACAGTATGTATATAAGACAAATTAATAATTATCAACAGCAAGAAAGTAATCAAAAATTAAAATAGAGCACAAAATATGACTACTATAATTAGGAGCTTATTCATTTGTTTGTCATGTTTTTTTGTTCTTTGTTGAACGCTCAAACATCTATGTTTGCCTTTTGTTTGAATGAAAATGTATTGCGCTGCCGTTAAGCGCCTGACGAGTAAGGCCCAGCACACAGGACTTTGGCGTGATTTGTCATATATGAAGGCCTTCTACTTAAGACTGTTTTAATTGTTAGAATTTTTTTTGCAAATGATTGAATTCGATTTTTTTTCAGAAACTACACACTTGTAAGCTATCACTGTCGTGTGTATTCTTCTTTTGTTTCTGCTTTGTTAATTAAAAGAAATAAGCCCTTTTGTATCATATTTATGACGGCTACTTTTAATCTATGGCAGATGTGTGTGTTTGTGCGCGCACGGACGCGCGCGCGTGTGTGCGTGTGTGTGTTGTGCGCGCGCGCGCGTTTGCGTGCCCGTGCGTATGCAAAGAGCAAATAAAAAGAGCATTACTGAGACTGTATGTTGAACAATCTTCTTGCACTTTAGTCAGCAGTAGCTGGAGCAGAAAAAAAGAAAATAGAACAGAACAGAAGAGAAAGCTTTGGGCAGGGTATAGTGGCCTCTTACAAGCCGCCCATCTAAGGAAAGCAACCCATTAACAAATTGAGTTGGGAGTGTGAAGAGCTACGAACATTCTGAGACAATTTGGTGTACACACAGAGAGAAAGAAAGAAGGAAGAGCAATCTTGACAGGCTATGTAGAGAAAGCAAGAAGGGAGAAGAGTTGTGCTGAGACTTAAAAAG
>CM060326.1:40591946-40594446 GCA_030674155.1 Stramonita haemastoma | reverse complement strand
GCGGTGTGGTGTGTGTGTGCTTCTGCTTCTGCTTTTGCTTCTTCTCCACCTTCTTCTCCTTTTTCCTTGTCATCATCATCATCATCATCATCATCATCATCATCATCATCATCATCTCTTCTTCTTCTTCTTCTTCTTCTTCTTCTTCTTCTTCTTCTTCTTCTTCTTCTTATTTCCTCTCCGCAATTCTTCTTCTTCGCAGTTCTTTTTCTTCGTAATTCTTCTTCTTCTTCGCAATTCTTCTTCGCAATTCTTCTTTGCAATTCTTCTCCGTAATTCTTCATTGCAATTCTCTTCTTTGCAATTCTTCTTCTTTGCAATTCTTCTTCTTTGCAATTCTTTTCTTTGCAATTCTTCTTCTTCGCAGTTCTACTTCGCAATTCTTCTTGGCAATTCTTCGCAATTCATCTTTGCAATTCTTCTTCTTTGCAATTCTTCTTCTTTGCAATTCTTCTTCTTCGCAATTCTTCTTCTTCGCAATTCATCTTTGCAATTCTTCTTCGCAATTCTTCTTCTTCGGAATTCTTCTATTTCGCAATTCTTCTTCTTCGCAGTTCTTCTTCTTTGCAATTCTTCTTCTCCGCAATTCTTCGTCTGCTTCCTCCTCATCTTCTTCTTCCTCATGTGTCCTCCTTGCTTCTTCATGTCCTTCTTCTTTCTTCTCCCTCGTCTTCTTCTTCTTTCTTTCTTTCTTTCTTTCTTTCTTTCTTTCTTTCTTTCTTTCTTTCTTTCTTTCTTTCTTTTATCATCTTCTTTGTCCTTCTTCCCCTCCACATCCTTCCTCTTTCCTTAAACTTCCTCCTCCGCCACATCACTCCGTTCTTTCTCCTCCTCCTCCTCTTTCTTGTTTACTCTTTCCTTCCCCACTCACTCACTCACTCTTCTTCTTCCTCTCTTCCAGAGATCAGCAGCGTGGCCTTTCACGCCTGCTGTCTGTGGCTGCAGTGCCCAAAGTGATGATGTGGCAGACTGAGGCGGAAGTGAGGGGATGCATAATGCACATCTCTCAGTGCTCTAATTGGCCTCGGAAAGTGCCAGGCAAAAAAAAAAGAGGTGAGAAGTCTTGGCGGGGAAGATCTGACTGATAGAAGCAGTTTTTGGAGTCTCTGTGTGGTGTGACTATACTGAAAAATTGTTGGGAGTTTTGTGTGTGTGTGGGGTGGGGGGGGGGGTGAGGGGTGAATGTGTGTGTGGTGTGTGTGGTGTGTGTGTGTGTGTGTGTGTTGTGTGGTGTATGGTTGTGAGAGAGAGAGAGAAGAGAAGAGAAGAGAAGAGAACAGAGAGAGAGAGACAGAGAAGAGAAGAGAAGACAGAGAGAGAGACAAGAGAGAAGAGAGAGGGGAGAGGGAGAGAGAGAGAGAGAGAGAGAGAGAGAGAGAGAGAGAGAGACAGAGAGAAGAGAGACAGAGAAGAGACAGAGGACAGAGAGAGAGAAAGAGACAGAAGAGAAAGAGAGGACAGAGAGACAGAGAGAGAAGAAGAGAGAGAGAGAGGAGAGAGAGGAGGAGAGAGGAGGAGAGAGAGGAGAGGAGAGAGAGAGACAGAGACAGAGAAGAGACAGAGACAGAGAGAGAGAATATGTGTGTGTTTACCTGTGAATGTGTCCTTGTCAGTTTTATCAAAGTTTGTATGTATCTGCTTGTGTTGCTAGTTGCTAAGTTTTGTCGTCCACTAAAATTATCTTATTGAATTAATAGAGGTAGTTTTTGATCATCATTTGGTTTAATCAGATTTGATTAAACCGTACACAGTTACATACAGATGAACAAAAATCATAAGCAGCATACTAACAACAATCTTTAAAGCTTATACTGTACTCAAAATATATTAGTAGATAGTATCATTACTCATCAAATGCCACGTCAAGTTCGGAATGAAGGCATCAGGCAATAGAGCACAGTGCGGTAACAAACCGCAGATAAAAGGCTTGTAGCTTACATCTTTCCGATCAGCCCCCAAACCAGTACACTGAGTGGAGTATTTCAGCCATCTTGGTTTAGGACTTGGAAAAGAAAATAATATATGATGACTGCAACAGTGTAGGATTGGTAATATAGGATGTCAGAAGGCAGTTCCATTCTAAAAGAGAAAGCTTTCCATCTTGGCTTCTCAAGAAAAACAGCAATGAATTATTGTCCTTGCCGTTTCAATTGATCAGCATTTCTCACCCGTCCGACTAAATGGAATTAGGTGAAACACCCCTTTCCTCTTTTCTTGGACTTTCACTATTCATTTGCAACACCTTTCTTTCTCATCGTCTTTCTGAAAGATTTTTTGTACATTTGTAGTGATGGAAACTAAAAGTTTTAGATGATATGTGCGTTGTGTGCGTGCATGTGTTTGGATATGTATATGTGCACATATGCAGTGAGAGTGTGCATATATGTGTGTACATATGTGTCTGTGTCAGAGAGAGAGAGAGAGAGAGAGAGGAGAGAGAGAGAGAGAGAGAGAGAGAGAGAGAGAGAGAGAGAGAGAGGAGAGAGAGAGAGAGAGAGGA
>CM060326.1:40581946-40589446 GCA_030674155.1 Stramonita haemastoma | reverse complement strand
TAGATAGATAGATAGATATAGATATAGATATATAATATAGATATAGATATAGTATGATGTGGTGAGAGATGGGGGTGTAGGTTTGGGTGCATACATATGTACGCAAACACATACATGTATCATTTCTAAATCGAGTAAAATTTTGGGTTCTTTTTATCTTAATGTAGGTTAACACTTTGTATACAGTATTTGGAAAACGCCACCCTTATAAACGAACAAAGTCGTATCAGTTTAGTGAAGCAGCAGTAAGGAAAAAGGGTGACAAAGCCTAGGAATCTGAAAAAGTCAGCTTTATATGATCCTGGCTTTTAGCTAGACTATTGGCCATACTGTTGCTTTGGGTTTTATATGAATTAAATAATAAGATCTTTCTTTCATCTCCATGTGAGATGTGGTGTGAGTGTGTGTGTGTGTGTGTGTGTGTGTGTGTGTGTGTGTGTGTGTGTGTTGTGTGTGTGTGTGTGTGTGTGTTGTGTGTGTTGTGTGTGTCTGTGTGGTGAGGGAAATAGAAAGCGAAAGAGAAAAGAGAGCAGGAGACAGATAGAGTGACAGGAGAGAACAAAAGAGAGAGAGAGAAGAAGACAGAGAGGAGAGAGAGAGAGAGAGAGCGAGAGAGAGAGAGAGAGAGAGAGAGAGAGAGACAGAGACAGAGACAGAGACAGAGACAGAGACAGAGAGACAGAGATAGACAGAGAGACAGAGAGAGACAGAGACAGAGAGACAGAGACAGAAACAGAGAGAACGAGAGAGAGAAGCACAAAAAATGAAGGCAAACCAAAAAGAAAAAAAATACTGCAACAGCAAAAGCCATTGTAAAACGCAAGTTTAGTATATGTTACAGCCTTTTCGACACACACGTTCTCTCTTCTTCTTTCGCCTCAGACTTGATTGTCTTCTCTTTTCTTCTCTGTGTCAGCCCATTGTCTCAGAATACGTGTGGCTCTTCACACTTCCATTTCAATTTGCTGAAGTGCTGGCTTCCTCAGAATGCTAGGCTGGGCATTTGGAAGGGATTCTACATCCATCTCTTTCTGACATAGTTGTCTGTCTGTCTGTCTGACTGTCTGTCTATCTCTTTTTTTTCTCTCTGGTTCCTTATCTCTTTTTACCCAAATACCAGAACAAGAAGAATATAGCTGCATGCATTCCTAACGCAATATTTTAATTTTTATTTATTTTATTTTATACCACTTTATGTCACAGCAGATTTCTCTGTGTGAAATTCGGGTTGCTCTCCCCTGAGAGAGCGTTCGCCACAAGTGAAGCGCCTACTCATTATTTTTCCCCTCAGGGATGGTGTCTAAACACGACACCTGTGGCATGCTGGTTTTTTTAATATAATTTTGTCATCCGCTCCTACCGGCACAGGATGGCTTATTGTCTATATGCAAAACGTAAGATTAACCACCACTATTAACTATTGAATAAAACCTTACATTTCAATAAAGACAATGCGACCAAATACAAGGACTAAGCATCTTCTACTGGTGGGAGGACTGGAACTTTGACATTTACGATGTATAATAAAATCAGTGCGTGCTAAATAATCATCCACCAAACAACCACAGCCTGTCTGGTTCCTGAAGCACACACACCTGTGAGGATTGCTGCTGCTGCTGCTGCTGCTGCTGCTGCTGCTGCTGCTGCTGCTGCTGCTGCTGCTGCTGCTGCTGATGTGCGTGTTGACAGGTGAAGATGATCTTCTGTCACTGCCGCCTATGCCTGGAGGGAGAAGAGGAGACTGCACTAATCCTATCATGCTGTAGTATAAGTGGTGGGAGGGGGGCTGTCTGCTGTGTGAGTCTGTGTGTGTGTTGTGTTGTGTTGTGTTGTGTAGTGTGTGTGTGATGAGAGAGATAGAGAGAGGAGAGAGAGAGAGAGAGAGAGAGAGAGAGAGAGAGGAGAGAGAGAGAGAGAGAGAGAGAGAGAGAGAGAGAGAGAGAGAGAGAGAGAGAGAGAGCGAGAGAGAGAGAGAGAGAGAGAGAGAGAGAGACAGAGACAGACAGACAGACAGACAGACAGACAGACAGAACAGACAGAGGACAGAGAGAGAGAGGGAGGAAAGGGAGGAAGGGGAGAGAGCAGCATAACAAAAAAACACATGTAACCTAGAGAAATTCTAAGTGAAATTTTCAAAAATTAGAAATACTAAAATACTACTGCAACAGCAAAAGCAAAAAAACAATGACATGCCTATGAGGCCAATTCCGCTGCACTACTTTAAAAAGAATATACATGGATGTAAAATGCAAGGATTGGTCAACGTAATACTTCCAATACGCCTCTTCTCTGTCTTCTGTCTTCAAGACTGGATTGTCTTCCACAGTGTGTGTGTGTGTGTGTGTGTGTGTGTGTGTGTGTGTGTGTGTGTGTGGGGTGTGTGTGTGTGTGTGTGTGTGTGTGTGTGTGTTCCTCCATTGTCTTTGAACGTGTGAGACTTTGCACACCTCCAATTCAATTTGCTAAAGTGCTGGCTTCTCAGAGTGCTATGCGGGCATTTAGAGTGGATTATACTCTAATCTCTTTCTATCTCTCCCTCTGTCTGTCTGGTTGTCTCTCTGTCTGTCTGGTTGTCTGTCTGTCTGTCTGTCTATCTGTGTCTCTGTCTCTGTCTCTGTCTCGTCTTCTCTCTCTCTATCTCATCTCATCCTCTCTCTCTCTCTCACTCCTCTCTCTCCTCTCTCTCTCCTCTCACACACACACACACACACACACACACACACACACACACACACACACACACACACACACACACACACACACACACATTGGAATAATTTATTGAAATAAGGTAACAATGAAGACATGGCGTGACAATCAGAATCCAAAAAGTGTAGCGATCAAACAAGTATGTGCACCCTATATTTGCTCACCTTTTATTCTCTGTCTCTCTCTGTCTCTCTGTCTCTGTCTCTCCCTCTCTTTCATTCATAAATGCAGCTAAGAGTCTTTGTTTTGATAGTAACAAAAAAAATGAGAATGTACGTTTTAAAAACAGAAACCTGTTAAAATCGTCAAAGGAGGTGAATGGCTGCACGATGCTATAGCCTGTCTTTAAACGTTTTCCTAACATATGTGACGCTCCACCCACGAAATAAGTCGCTTAGCACTAACCCACCTTTCCGCAAGGAGCCTCTAAAGGCAGGTGGGGGTCAAGTAGTTGATTTTGATATTTTGATTGAGTTATAAAATTGTAGCCTTTATTGCACACTGTAGTGATATTCCAAGGCATAATTTTGTTTCCTTTTACCTTTAAAAGTGTTTTTTTTTTATATACCCAAGCCTTCCTTCTGACCACTTATTACAATGCTAGCTTGTCAATTTCTCATGTTGTCATTTTCTGCAGTCTATCATTTCAAGTTGTGATATCTTTTGAAAGAATTGTCTGATTTTCAATCTATTTTTGTGTTGTATAGCCATTTTATTGTGGATTAATAACATGTCAATAACTAAAAATTGACCTTCGGTGCAATGCGACTCCTTATGTGGTGGAGCGTCACATATTGCAAAGACAAACATTGCGCCATTTCGGTCATGAACAGCTTTCTTTTAGATAAGTTCTGTTTGTGTTCTGTAACCCCATCGCTCGTGAGAAAGATCGATAGGACGCAGAAGCTACTTTACTTTGCCTCCTGGAGGAGAATAAAGCATACACTATTGTGTCAACATGGAAGACCAAAATGTCCTCCGCTTTAAGGGTCCTGTTGGCTGTGTGGAAAAAGGGTACGCATAAAGGCACCGCTAGCTTCAAAGACACCGCTACTTTGTACAGCTAAACGACAGTTATTGCTTTGAAGGACTTAGTTTCACCTCTTGAAACTATACAACGGGTTATTGACTTACTAGTCAGCATACTCAGCCATCTCTACTTAACTGATCCATCAATGAACCGGTAAGCAAGTAAACGTTCAGATAAACAAACAAGCCAATCAAGTTTTTTGACTTATTACCTGACGAATAAAAAATCAAAACAGAGCTTAAAAATCAAAATTAAAAAAAAACACTTGCAGGAAGGTGATTTTATTTCTTTTTCATGGTAACATTCAATCAGAAGATGGTAGCACTTTTAGTGATCAGTTCCGAAGTATAGATTCAGAGCTATATGATATCAAAAAGTGAAGAACATAAGATGATACCGGTAAGCTTGAATAGACGATCTGCTGTTTATCCCTTATTTTGTAGCTCTTAGATTAATACGCTGGCTGAAATATTTCGACCGTCTGTTACTGCTTTATGACTGACTACAATAATTCCTACAGGCAGGTTATGAGACTGGTGATGTAAGATGATCAGAGGACATCGTTTGTCTAAAAGGGGGCACTTTTTGTCTTTGCTTCACAAGAACAATGCTCTGAATTATGGCCTTTTCCGTCTCAATTGATTAGTTTTCTCTGTTTGGATTAAAATGATTTTGCTTGAAAATTCTCCATTCTTGTTTTTTTTATTGTTTTTATTTATCTTCTTTTGCTAAAAGTAATTCTCTTATTTGTCTGTCTTTGGATTTTTCCATGCCTTTGTCGAGTAATAGTTAAACTACTTACACATTTTGTCTTAATAAAAGCGAATTAATAGAACATGCTTATATCTAGATGTATTTGTGTGTGTGTGCGTGTGTGTGTGTGTGTTGTGTGTGTGTGTGTGTGTGTGTGTGTGTGTGTGTGTGTGTGTGTGTGTGTGTGTGGTGTGGTGTGTGTGTGTGTGTGTGGTTGTGTGTTGTGTGTGCGTGCGTATGCGAGTGTGTGTATGTGTCTGTGTGTGTGTGTGTGGTGGTGTATGAGTGTGCGCGCATGTGAATGTGTGTTTGCGTGCGTTCGTGCGTGCGTGGTGTGTGCGTGCGTGCGTTCGTGCGTGTGTGTGTGTGTGTGTGTGTGTGTGTGCGCGGCGTGGGTGCGTGCGTGTGTGTATGTGTGGTCTGCATTTTGTCCACCTTTGTTTTAATTTTCACTTAGGTTTTATTTTTTTAATTTCTGTTCAAAAGCATATTCACAATGGAAAAAAACAAACAAGCATATAGACTTATATGAATCGATTAAATGAGACTAATCATCAAACCAAACTAGCAATGAGAAACCAAAAGTATAGGGGTGTAGCTTGATTATAGTTTGCACAAAAGAATTGTGTGACATTGTGATAGCTTTGCTCCTTTATTTTTCCTTTTTTTTGTTTTACTGACGCGACTTTTTATTTACTCTTTTTCAATTGGAATGCACCTAAAAATTGGGAAAGAAACAAATGTACACACCCACATCAATCTCTTTATAACTAGATTTTTACACTACAAACATTCATGTATTGTTCTTTACTTTACAGAATATAATTTCTCTTCTTCTCGTACCGGTTTATCATTATACGTTAACACTTACAGTCCTTGGGTGTATACAAACTGTATTAGTCTTTGAGTAACCAACATGAAAGTCAGTGAGTATTTGTACAAATATATAACCAGCAAGGACTTTTACCTAACGCACATAGTGACTGCTCAATAATCGGCACCTTGCCTTTTGAACTACTTATACTCGAGTTTCATAATATAGCCCTCAGAACGGCTTGCAGTTAACGAAAACTAAGTGCTTTATCTGCTATGCACGAGGCAGATCTTTTTTTTCCATTAACGTCATTACCTCTGCAATGTCGGTGGTGAGTCAAAGGTTTTCTGCTAAATGGATATTGATGACTGTGTGAGAAACTATCTGGATACAGGTGTTGCTTCAAAGACACAGCAAACGAGTTTATCGACAGCATACACCACGTTGTTCTTTCTAAAGGTTTTGTTTTTGCCTATGTCAAACAAACGGGCGGGGTCACTTACCTAATCGGCTCCCACAAGGCAACAACCACTTAACTAATCAATCCGCAAGCTGAGCCCAATTTTTAACAAAAGAAAAAATAAGACTATTTCAGATCTAAGTTGATTCGTCTCTATATTAAAGTAGTTATCTCGATTATCAAAAGTGATTATATTGGTTAGTAGACAGATCAGCCAGTCAGCTAAAACGTAATAAATATCTTCTCATCTGACTGATCGACTACCCCACTGACCATTTCAGTTACTGTTCAATCACTTAACAATGAACAAGCCACCAAGGAAAACAAGCATGCTTCCAGCTTTAAGTAATACAAGGAATGGGTTAAGTCTGGATAATGAGAATAATTACCATTCGTTAAACCCTACTTCTGTGCTAACAATTAGTTAATCAAGCAGATAACGAAAGTGTTTCAACAAGGGGGAAGAAATCTACAATTCACCGCTTCCCACCCCTAAAGCCAGACCAGTATATTGACTGTAGTGTTTAGACCGCTTGTTCCCGACCAGCAACAAGAAGCTGACAGTATGGGCGTGACACTGGTGATCTAGGGTCATCACAAGACAGAGGCATTCTAAAACGGGACAATTCCATCCTGGTTTCACAAGGAAAAGGCTGCAAATTATGGCCCTTGGAATATCAATTGATCAGTTTCTCCCATTCGGCCCAAATGGGATTGGTTGGAATGTTCTATTCTCTTTCCTTCACTTTTACGTTTTTGTCCTTACACATTTATTTATTTCTTGTGTGTCCAGGTCTGGCCTTTTCCCATCCTTCAGGAGAAAGGTATTTATTACAAGAATGTTTTAAAAGCACGCGCACGCGCGCACGGTATAAGTGTGTGTGTGTGTGTGTGTGTGTGTGTGTGTGTGGTGTGTGTGTGTAATATTGCGAGTAGCAAGGATAAAGGCAGGATAGGGAAAGCGTAAAACACAGCAACCAGGCAACAGTAGACTCAGGGAAGACAGTCGCTAGGAATCTTCTTTATTTCATCCTGCTCTTTCTGCTGACTTACTGACGCTCTCTTTGATGACTCCACTCGTTTACACATACATCCTCCTATGTTTCCATATTGCGCGTACAACAACAACAAAAATCACGCAGCTGCAACCGCATCGGCTGATTTCAGCCAAAATGGAGGACATTTTGTATTTTCTCATGCATCTTCAATGGTGATTATCTCTTTGAATGTGCAAACAAACTAAACATATGTTATATTAGAGTAAACTTGAGATTGCTAACTTTGAAATGCTATATTCTATTAAATTTAAACAACTATATGCCTGGAAGCCACCGGCAATTAACGCATCTAAATAGATCTACTTTTAATGACATTATTTGACAACTTTTAATAATTAACCACTAAAACCCGGCAAGACAAAATACTTTATGAACGAGAATTGAAAAATATCATTTAAGGTTTTTATACATATACATACAATTAACCAAAGATGTCTATAAAAGGAGATGTTTATACCTAAATTGCGATGCAAAAACACAGATCTCTGCTAATCTGCTGCAAATTCAGTTCTCTTCATGCAACAAGAGTTTACCGTCATAGCCTATGTGAAAGACGTCATTTTTATCTTAGGTTCTAGCCTATAATTGCTGTGACTGAGCAATGTTTTATGCTTTTAAGTTAAATTAGTTCTGTATTATTTTTAATAGCACAAAACTATATCTTGAAAAAGGTTGC
>CM060326.1:40574446-40576946 GCA_030674155.1 Stramonita haemastoma | reverse complement strand
GATGTGTAAAAGCATGTGAATGCTTATTTTTTTCATTACAGTAAAACAAACAAACAAACGAAAAAATAAGAAAATTACATTCCCGAACCCCACACCCCCCACGCATGCACATACACATGCACACAAGAAGTGTAAAGCCAGATTCGCATAAAGTGATACTAAAAGATGTTTGAGTTTGAAATGTAATAACCAAGACATAGAACAAAATGAGTAAATGTATGGTCTCACCAAAATGAGCTACCTCTTTCCTTCTTGGCGATTTAAGGAAGCAGAAAGCACCATTAGTAGATTGAACTGGAAGATCTAAGAATGTGAGCAGTCAGAGACACGACAAAACAAAGACAATCTAGAAATGAATACGCCTGGGAGAACAGAGAAGAGAAAACAAAATGCTTGAACAAAAACAAAATTGTACAAAATGCAAGGAAGACCCTGAAAGAAGAGATGGAATGCATTAGAGAAAAATGGATTTAAAAAGTTATGTAACTGCTGTGATCTCACTACGAGTGGGAAATTGTGCAATTTGAAAAGAACTGTGAACAACTTCCTGGTATATGTTTACCCGAAAATTAATTTGAGACAAAAGTATGACAACACAACTGCAAGCATATCGAGAGACAGACATATGAACAGAGAGACAGAGACGAGAGAGAGAGACAGAGACAGAGAGACAGAGACAGACAGAGACAGACAGAGACAGACAGAGAGAGACTGAGAGAACAGAGAGATGAGAGACTCAGAGAGAGACAGAGAGAGAGAAAAAAAGAGAGAGAGAGAGAGAGAGAGAGAGAGAGAGAGAGAGGGAGAGAGAGAGAGAGAGAGAGAGAGAGAGAGAGAGAGAGAGAGAGAGAAGAGAGAGAGAGAGAGAGAGAAAGACAGAGACGAAGACAGACAGACAGACAGACAGACAGACGGAGAGACAGACAGGCAGGCAGACAGAGAGAGCGTTGATGTTCTTTGTCCACATCTCCATCTCTCATCCCTAGCAAGCGTCTCCTGCAGGACAGTCTAAACAATTAACTGTACAATGAAACATAACGCCAGTAAGGTACTGTTTCATCATGTAAACCTTATCGTGTAATATGGTATCAAGACAACCAATTCAACTCAGGGCAGTTCAGTGCACCTTGCTTTCGTAGGACTATGGGTAATACAACAATGAAGGAACACACAGTGTCAAACTGTACAATGCAAGACAAAAGGATTACAATAGGTTACAATATAACTAAACAAAATATACAATCCAACGCAACACAATTAAATTGATTCGAGATAATACTAATCACAACGAAACTACAAACAGTACATCTCAACACAATCACTGTTCTGTATAGCGTAATGCGATACTCTCTAGTACCTTTTTATGGCGTTTAGAGCAGCACAGCACAGCACAGTGTACCATAGTGCAGTACAGTAAGAGGCATTAGCCTGGGGTGAAGTGTTATACATCACGGTCCAGGAGAGTGCATTGGCGGACGGTGGAGTGCGATGTACTTTAGCCTAGTGAACGGCAGTACAAAGGAGTACATGTATACAGTACAGTGAAGTGCCATGCAGTGTATGCCACATGGTGCTGTGTGGTACAACATAATATTACTGTAGCAAAAAATGAATAGCTCAATCGGTGTACTGCAAGTGGTAATGATATAATACAGTACAAGACAAACTATCACAATGGACGATTGCAAATCACTGTTTAGTACAATACAACATAAAAAGCACCGTGACAGATGTTGTGGTTGATCAGGTTGATGCATAAAGTTTAAGGTTCACCTTGATATGTAGAAAATTCTATAATTTCTAGAATCACTACACTACACTACAACACACACACTACACTACACTACACTGCACTGCACTGCACTGCACTACGCTACGTCACACTACACTACACTACAGTACACTACACTACACTACACTACACTACACTACACTACACTACACTACACTACACTACACTACACTATGGGAAGACAACATCAGAGAGTGGACAGGCCTTAGGCGGAACGATCTACTACGGAGGGTGGAGGACCGTGGGGAGTGGAGGAAGCTGGTTGCAAAATCTTCAGTTGTGCCCCCAAGGTCCGCGGGACTATGGGACAGGTAAAGGTGAAGTTGACACTACACTACACTACACTACACTACACTACACTACACTACACTACACTACACTACACTACACTACACTACACTACACTACGCTACACTACGCTGCAGCTGATCCCTATCCGAAAACAACTAAAGCAGATACAGCACAAATAAGGCAACCTAGTATAATACAAATCAACATAATAAATTTCAGTCATATTACATACAGTATAAGACAAGGGCATGATACGCATCAAAAGCAAAAACAAAACCAGTACAGATCTGTTGTAAGCAAGTTAGCTTACCAGCACAAACAGTCACACACACACACACACACACACACACACATACACACATACACACGCACACAAATACACACACACACACACACACACACAACACACACACACAC
>CM060326.1:40549446-40561946 GCA_030674155.1 Stramonita haemastoma | reverse complement strand
TATACACACATAACCCATTGGACTTTATTTTACCTGCTTTTGACACAGTACAAATGAACTGTTTCTGTGATCCTTTTTTAGTACGTATGCTATTACAGATCAACATTCTGCTGTGTAGTAGTCTGCAGAACAGAATAGCTAGAGAGGGAAAGAGAGAAAGAGAGAAAGGAAGAGAGAGAGAGAAAGAGGGAGACAGAGACAGAAAGACAGACAGATAGAGAGATAGAGAGAGACAGAGAGAGACAAAGAGAGACAGGGAGAGACAAAGACAGACAAAGACAGACAGAAAAAGACAAAACGACAGACTAAGGCAGAGAGTCAGAGACCGAGATGGATAGGGGGGGGAGAGAGAGAGAGAGAGAGAGAGAGAGAGAGAGGAGAGAGAGAGAGAGAGAGAGAGAGAGAGAGAGAGAGAGACAGAGAGACAGAGACAGAGACAGAGACAGAGACAGAGAAGAGACAGAGAGACAGACAGAGAGACAGAGAGAAACAGAGAGACAGAGACAGAGTTAGAGACAGAGAGACTGAGAGAGATAGAGACAGACAGACAGACACAGACATACAGACACACAGACAGTCAGAAAGAGACAGAGAGAGAGCGAGACTCAAAACATCGACAGAAAAGGAGAAAGAGAAAGAAGGGGGGATTATTACTCGCTGATAATGAAGACGTCAGTCAATCTGTCCAATGTCCACTGTGTGTGATGACAATAAAAAAGTTGACGAGTGGCCTTCATCGCTTCACAGTCCTCCGATTGAGGAACCCAAAGGGCAGGCCTGCTTTAAGAACATCTCTTCCATTTGGCCCTCTGTCTGTCTGCCTGCCTGCCTGCCTGTTTTCCTGCCTGCGCTGCTGTTGGTCCGTCTGTTAGTCTGTTTCATTATGCCATCTTGTCTCTATTATTTTGGCGCTCACGTTTTTCTTTCTTGCTAATTTTCTGTTGTTTCTGTTTTCGGTGTTTGTTTGTTGCTGTTTATTTTGGGTCTTTACATCTTTTCTCTTTTTTTTTTATTTGTTTGTCTCTCTCTTTTCTTTGTGTCTGTCTGTTTCTGCCCCCCTCGCTGTCTGTCTGTCTGTCTGTCTGTCTGTCTGTCTGTCTGTCTGTCTGTCTGTCTGTCTGTCTGTCTGTCTATCTACCTTCGTCTCACTATCTCTCTCTTCCAAAGAAGAACACGAAGAACATCGAAGCAAAGAAATCAAAACAAAATAATTACGTATGTCGAAGTAAATTAGGTCCCTGTTTTTTAATTTTATTTCCCAAGTCTCTTTCTCAGTTTCTCTATCTGTGTATGTCTTACACGGTTGGGAGCACTTACATATATGCAGATATTGATGTCTTTGACGATTCATGACATTCCTTAACGCTAAGACAATAATATATCTCTTTGAATAAAAAGAAAGCTTGGCTTTACGTGCAAGCATTCCAGCAAGAAATGGAAAATATACAATCCATCCAGTATCACATGATTTGGCTATGGGACTTTAAGAGTGACAGCCTGCACAAGGAGTTGTTTTAACAACTAGAGCTAGAGGTAAAACAATGCATATTATATTCGGCTGATCAGATGGTTGTACTTTTCCTCGTTCCCCGGTTAAGGCTTTACGGTTAACCAATGATTAGTTGTCTTTGCGCATGTCATTGTTTTAACAGGTAAAGATAACAGGGGGGGGGGGGGGGGGGGTGTTTATAGTTTCATCCAAAGAATTTTCGGGGAGTGGATTGAATACTAATGCTAACTCCAGAGGGAACCTCTTGGACAGGCGTCTTCGTATTTTCTCAAACCTGGGCTCGGTCCTAGGCTGTCAAATAGAGAGCGCAACGCTCTTACCACTTGGCTATCTTGCTGCCTCCCCCCCCCCCCCCCCCCTTCAAGTCGTATGACGTGACTTTTCCCTTAACTCTGAGTAATGGGTACGGCACTGTACTGAATTCTGCAGTCATTGTATTACTGTCAAGTAACACCCAACGACGCCCGTCTCTCTCTCTCTCAATGTGGCACATCGGATTTTAGATTTATTCATGACATCAAAGCATCTATGATAACGTCATAAGCTGGTTTACTCTTCTGGAAAATGATGGATTGATTTTTTTTTAAATGTGTTAGAAGCTGTGCATGCATTTGTGCATGTATCTGAGTTGATAGTGTCATCCGAAAGATTTTTAAGAGAAGGTGTAGTCAAAAACACCAGGAGAAAAAAAAAAGGTGTCTGTTAAGATACGCTCCCACACTCACAGTTACAGTGAAAATACTCCTTCCAAGTTCTGGCCAGTAGCTTTCGGTCAAAGTCTTTAAGTATAAATTATTGTACCAGATTCGTTATTGGACCTTTTTACCATGTTAAGCGTGTTCAATTGAAGAACCAAACACGATCACAGCGCAGTATGAATGAAACCTTTGTGGTTGGTGAGTCTATGAAAAACTAGACTTTGAAAATTCAAAAGCGGGTTTAAGAAAAGATGCGTTAGTATTGGTCAAGTTTTTCTATGGCAAGTTTGATAAAACAATAAAAATAGCTGTTGAAAAAGTGTGTTGTTGATATAATTTTTTCCCCATATGCTTTCCTTTTCCTGTATCATCGATCTGTAAGCACAAATCTCACTGGAATGAAATCATGTTTGTTTTTAGATAAACATAATTATGAGGTTTGGTTAAAGGCTGCAAAAAATATTATTCTGTATTTGAAATATTTATCAATTCTTACTTTGAATGTTTTCCACCTAAAGCTACGTTTATGTCAACACGCAGTGATATGTATTTAAGATACAATATTATTTTCAAGCACTCAAAGTCAGAAGTGTTTGCTAGTTAGATCTGTTTACACAGTTTTGGATGCATATCTTGGGTGCTTCATCGATTAATTGGTCTATCAGTCGATTGATTGATTGATTGAGTGGTTGATTGATCTGCTTAACTAGTCAGTCACCTAATCCAACAATCGGTCGGTCAATTGGTCATTCAGTCACCTACTTGGCTGCCCAGTCAACAACATAGTTACTAGGACCTCCACTAACTTACTCATTTATCTATTCATTGATCTCTACTGTCTTGTTTCTTAGTTAAAGGACCTCCTACACACAATCATCCCAAGGGCGTTCTTTTATCCAGTCCTCCCACCAGATCGCTTTGTAGCCAGTTTGCATTGTGCAGAATACAACAGTCATTAACGGTTTTGTTTCTTCGCCTAATTTCTATTTGCTGATTGCCATGAAGTGCGTGCCAGTGTGGGAAACCTGAATGAACAGCAGCCTTGATCTGTGCAAACAGCAAACCTGTTGGGCTAATTGCATTGGCCGCTGACTGCAGTGACCGTTATACATATACGCAGCATACAGCTGCACAGTCGAAGCAGCAGCATGTCGGCTGCACTGTCATACACCGCTCGCGGCATATATCACTACATTGCCAGAGCGTTTGCAGTGTGGAACGATCACGAGAGGTCACAGAGTGCATTACCTGGAATATAGTGAACTTTGCCTCTGTTAATAACTGCAAGGATTGTGTTACCTTTGTATATCTAGTTCGTTTTCTCCAAAGAGTATCAACAGAGTTTTGGTTTTGCTGTACTTGATAGCTTCTCTCCCTTATTTTGTGTTTTATTTATTGCTGATCTGTTTATTTTACGCAACTGTTATATATATGCTAGTATATCAAGCACACTGCTTTATTGACAACTGTTACCGGTGCTCTTTACAAGGTAACACATGGTCAAACCTTGTTTCGTGTTTGAAGTTAGCTACATGCGATATTTAGCTTTTGCTTGTAGCTCTACGCAGGGTTTAAAACAACCTTTTGTTGCTATGATTGACCAAATCATAATTATTGTGTGTGTTTTGTTTGTTTGTGTGTAGTTGTCTCATATTTATTTTTGAAAAGACAAAATATTCAGCCTTCTCTTACAGTCTCTCTCGCCCCACACTGTACACCCTAGAAACCACCTACCAATAGCGACATTAACTGCATGGGCTTATGCACTGGTAAAGCCTTATGTATACAAGCACCCTCATGCAGCAGCGTTTCACCTCATGCGTTTATACATATGGCACTCTCCATGTGCACATCATGGATATTCTGCAATCCAGCACAGAAACATGAGAAAGCACCGGTTGGTATCCTCTTTGAGTATACCGGTTGAGTATACCGGTTTGAGTATCACCGTTTAGTATATGGTTGAGTATACCGGTTGAGTATACGTTTGAGTATACCGGTTGAGTATACCGGTTTGAGTTATACCGGTTTGGTATTACGTGTATCTCTTGAGTCGATCCGAAAAAACATCCCCAAAATTTAAATGTCCAGCCTTAAGCTTCAGGCGCTGTTTATAAACCCCTTGCCATCTACACTATGACAACCTTAAGCCTGCTGTCTCCTCTGTTCAGTTTTTTTTTTTTTTTTTTTTTTTTACATTACATGGTCAACAGTGAAACCTCTAAATGTCTTTTTAATCCAAAAAAAAAATCAGAAAGCTGATAAAACGAGAAAAGTAATGCAAATACTGAGCCGCCGAAAGAACACGCACGATGAACAACTAATACAAAAGATACACGAGCTTTAGAGTGGGTAGTATTCAGCATTAAAGACAGCTACAAACTCATTTATCATTCGGAATTACTTTATAACGAGATTGCGGCTTTTTGCTGTTTATTCTACACGTATGCTTATGTCTTTTCTGGACAGTTATTTTTTCGTCTTCTTTTTGTTCTATGTTCAAATGGCTGTATCTGGTACAGAAAGTCTCTCTACGTTGTTTTCAGGACTCAAATATTTGCAAATCTTATAGACGCTATAATTATGTGCTTATTCTACTAAAGTTGCTATATCTTTCACTAAGTCTTTTTGTATTCATTTTGCTTACCTGGGCGTGTATTGTGTAAAAATGCAGTCGTTGTTGCTTGCTCCATTCCACTGTTTAGAAAGTCTGTTGTTGTTGCTTGTCGTATCGCACCTTTCTTCCTATCACAAGAAAAGTCTTTTTTTGTAATAAAAATTTGTCTTTACTGCTTCCAGAAAATTACAAATATACATGTTTTTTTCATATTTTAAAATCCCGCTTGGTTACTTGTAGATACATTTGACCTGATATACAGATCTTCGCAGAAGCTTAAACATACACGCACTACATATTCACTCATTTATGATAGGCAATTTCAACACTAATGTACTTACAACATACACGTGACCTTCCAGCGTACTTTCCTGTAATAGTCTGTTTCTGTTTCCCATTGTTTGTCCCACAATAAAGGAAAACACGGTCCGTGTTGCTTGATTGCTTGATGTGTTCCACTACTCGTATCTTTTATAGAGAACCTTGCCCACCTGCCTTGTTTATCAAAAAATCCCACCTACCTTTAATCCAAAAAAAACCCACGTCTTTCTTGCCTCTGTTGTTAAAGAAACACCCACATTTAGTCAAAAAAGAAGCGTGTACTTCTTGCCTGTTTTGTTAAAAAAAAAACCCAAACCTTTATTACAAAAAAAATGTCATTCTTCCCTGTTTGTTCAAATTTACCTACCTTTATTTCAAAAGAGCATGTCGCTATTGCCAGTTTTGCTTAAAATTAACTACCTTTATTACAAAAATCGGTGTCTTTCTTTTCTGTTTCGTTAAAAAGGCCTACCTTGAGGACAAAAAGCGTTTCCTTTCTGCGTATTTTATTCGAATGTCTGCAATTTTCATTAGAACAAAAAGTCCACCAACCATGCTTATTATGAGCTACTGTAGGACCTTTTATTGAGTCTTCTTTAATTCTTATCTCTGCCTGTGTGTTGTGTGTGTGTGTGTGTGTGTGTGTGTGTGGTGCGTGCGTGCGTGCGTGCGTGCGTGCGTGCGTGCGTGCGTGCGTGCGTGCGTGGTGTGTGTGTGTGTGTGTCTGTCCCCTGTTTCTGTCTCTATCTGTCTGTCTGTCTGTCTGTCTGTCTGTCTGTCTCTGTCCTCCTCTCTGTCTGTCTCTTCTTCTCTGTCTTCTGTCTTCTCTCTCTCTCTCTTCTCTCTCTCTCTCTCTCTCTCTCTCTCTCTCTCTCTCTCTCTCTCTCTCTCTCTCTCTCTCTCTCTCTCTCTCTCTCTTTTTTTTACTTAATCTGTTCCAGCCTACGTCATTTTTAATAGAGAATGTTTTCTCTCTTTTAAAAAAAAAAATTGAACAGCTAATTATTCAGAAAAGAAACATAAATACACCCATTCATAGGAAGCATCAGCAAGCTAATAGTTTAGCTTAAAGTGTGTCCCATCATCAATCAAATCATCGTTAGTGAGTTGGCAGCTGCAAAACCTGGCATCGTGACAACAAAGCGTTCCAAATATGTATATTTGATCCGATACAGGCGCCTTTTTATCTCGCTGCCTTTGCTTTTAACGTTCCTTGTTTGGCAAATCTGCTTGGTTATTATTAAAAAATAGATAGAGATAGAGTAGATAGATAGATAGAAAAGATAGATAGATAGATAGATAGATAGATATGGATAGATAGATAGATTAGATAGATAGATAGATGATAGATAGATAGATAGATAGATAGATAGATAGAGAAAGAGAGATAGAGAGAGAGATGAGAATAGATGGATAGATGATGATGAGATGATGATGATGAGAGAGAGAGAGAGAGAAGAGAGGGGAGAGAGTAGAGAGAGAGAGAGAGAGAGATGAGATAGAGAGAGAGAGAGAGAGAGAGAGAGAGAGAGAGTAGAGTAGAGTAGATAGATAGATAGTAGATAGATAGATAGAGTAGATAGACAGGAGAAGAAGAAGAAGAGAAGAAGACAGACGAGACAGACAGAAGAGAGAAGACGAGACAGAAGAGAGAGAGAGAGAGAGAGAGAGAGAGAGAGAGAGAGAGAGAGAGAGAGAGAGAGAGAGAGAGAGTTTCAGAAAGGCAGATAGACAAATATACATACACGCACGCACGTACACACACAGCACGCACGCACGCACATACACACATACACGCACGTACGCATGCACGCACATACACAAGAACTGATAATAATCGTCTTACACACACACACACACACACACACACACACACAACACCACATACACACACACAACACAACACACACATCACTACACACACACACGCTGCGCACGCACACACACATGTACACACACACACACACACACACACACACACACACACACACACACACACACACATAATACACACACACACATATACACACACACACACCGATCGCAGTTTGTGTCGAGGCGTGTAGAGCTAATACCCCAACCCCCTACCTCCACCCCCTGTCATAAACAAGCATTAACTTACCTTGAAACATTTTTTTTTTTTTCGTAATCTTATCATGTGTCTGTAGAAAAGTGAGTTAGATTATCTGTATATTTTTTTTTCTATACAGTTTTTGATATCTTGTTTACCATTCAGTACAATCTAATCCTGGCTGTATACTCAAGCGTTTTGTTATTAAGACATACTGCAAAAAGTTGTTACTGTTGTTATTGTTGTTGTCGTCGGCGATGTTGTAATTGTTATAATGTTTTTTGTTGTTGTTGTTGTCAAGGGCTCTCAGGTTTAGCACCTCGGGGTTCATCTTTAAAAGCAGTCTAACCCATCACACCTGGGAATAAATATAGGATCTTGAGTATACACTGGACGGAAGGTTTGCATAATTATAGTAGTGAAGTAGGCACCCATCAGTCTCGGAAGACTATGGTGTTGCCATCTTAGTCTTTAGAGCGTATAGCCTGGGTAAGTAAGTATGAAGGGCAAGCTGTTACCCATGCAGCAGACCCCCCTCTCCACGCCACTGGAATGATCCGTTGGAAAGGCAATGACCGATACGAATGGTTCCAGACAATCGCAAGAGCCACCAGAACGTTGCCAATACAGCCCCGAGCCGCCCTGGGACTTCAACTCCCCGATTTTCCCTCAGGGATGGTGTCTAAACACGACACCTGTGTGTATGCTGTTTTTTTTCAATAATTTTGTCATTCACTCCTACCGGCACACCATGGCCTGCTCTTCCGAAAGGCGGAACGGGGTTTTAACGTGTGTGCAAGATGTTCTGCGTGCGTTCGCACACAGGGCCTTGGTTTATAGTCTCATCCAAATGACTTATAAGTAAATTGCTATTTTAAAAACTAGCCATAGAAGTACCCACACTTATTTTCTTTTCTACCGATCTTAGATAGCTAGCTAGCTATATATCTGTATAATTATTAGTATAGAGAGTTAGATAGATAGATAGATAGACATATACATAGATATGCAGGTACATATATATGCAGGGATATAGATGGGTCTGTGCTTTGTGTATATCTTCGATAGAGAATTAGATAGATAAATAATACATAAATACAAGATGTGCAGGTACATAGATATGAAGGTAGATAGATTTGTCTTGCCTGTTTGTTCTATGTCTGAATGTTTATTGTTGTGCTGTATGTGGCTGTGTGTGACTTGATAAGAGAGAGAGAGAGAAGAGAGAGAGAGAGGGAGAGAGAGAGAGAGAGAGAGAGAGAGAGAGAAGAGAGAGAGAGAGAGAATGACAATGACAAGACAAGACATGACAAAAGTTTGTCATTGTCTCTCTCTTCTCTCTCTTGACACATAGAGAGCAGAGAAAGACAGGCAAACAAAACAGAGACAGACAGACAGACAGAAGAGACACACACACACACACACACACACACAACAGCACACACACACACACACGACAGCACACACACACACATACAAGCAAACAGACAGACAACAGACAACAACAGACTGAGACAAAAAAACCAAAGATTTATCCTTTTGGATTTGAGAGAGTAGAGAGAGAGGAGAGAGAGAAGAGACAGAAGAGAAGAGAGAGAGCAGAGAGAGAGAGAGAGAGAGAGAGAGAGAGAGAGAGAGAGAGAGAGAGAGAGAGAGAGAGAGAGAGAGAAGAGAGAGAGAGAGAGAGAGAGAGACGACAGAGACAGACAGACAGACAGACAGACAGACAGACAGACAGACAGACAGTAGACAACAGACAGACAGACAGAGACAGACAGACAGACAGACAGACTAGACAGAGAGAGAGACAAGAGAGAGAACACAGAGAGAGACAGCAGACAAAGGAGAAGAGAGACAGACACAAAGACAGACAGAGACACTAGAGGGCAGAGAAAGACAGGCAAACAACAGACGACAGACAGACAGACAGACAGACAAACACACAAAAACACACACATCACACACCCAACACACCCCACACAACACACACACACAAACACACATAAAGCAACAGACAGACACACACACACAGACTGAGACAAAAAAGAGATTATCCTTTGTGGATCGAAAAAAGAATGAGTTATCTCGGTTTTAGTCTTATAAACCACTCAACGTTGGTTGTTGGTAGCGGTGAAGAAGAAAAGCGAAAGAAAGCATCATGCGGACGTTCACTGCCCTTACCAGAGAACCAATCCCCTTGTTTATGTTGAAGGACGGCTAGAAGGAGTGGACCATTACAACCTAAAGTTTCTCTAGCTGCTATATGTGTTTTGGGTTTTTTTTGTCATCAGGCAGTAGTTTATGTACTTTTGTTTCTCCTCCTCCTTCTCCTCACCTCCTCCTCCTCCTCTCTCCTCCTCCTCCTCCTCTCTCTTCGAATCTCTATTTCGATCTCTGTTTTTTTTGCTGTCTTGTTTGTTTTGTCTCTGTTTTACTTTTATTCCCGGTCTGTCTTTGGAAGTCTCCTTCCCTTTCGCTCTTTTTTTATTATCTTTTTCTGTGTCTTTGTTTTTGTTTGTTTGTGTCTGTCTGACTGTCGTTGTCTGCCGTCTGTGTCTGTCTCTTTTGTCTGTATGTCTCTGTTTTCTGTCTTCGTCTGCTGTCGTTTGTCTCTCTCCTATCTCTTTACTGTCTGTCTCTCTGTGTCTGTTTGATCGTTGCCTGTCTGTCTGTCTGCTGTCTCTCTCCCTCTCTCTCTCTCTCTCTCTCTCTCTCTCTCTCTTCTCCTCCCTCTCTGCTCTCTCTCTCTGCCTCCTCTCATCTTCTCTTCTTCGTCTTCTCCTCTCTCTCTGCTCTCTCTCGCTCTCTCTCTGATGTCCACTTTTATCTTAGTTGCTGTAATGTCCACTGATCTGCATATAAACAGAGTATGCCATATAATGCGTGCATATGCATACATCTATGAGTGCAATTTAAATGAATGTACGCGATGCGCGTAATGATCATTTTCAATGAATAGCACTGAAGACATTGGTAGAAACTCGCAAAAGTAACCTGTAATCGTAATTACCCAACTGTTCCCTTACTTTGGGCACCGTTGAATCATTTATAAGATACAGACTGAAAGAAAGTCAACTAGATTTTTATGGAAAGTCACAAAAAAACTTGTAAGTAGAATTCTTAGCATTTTGGCTGATACTTGAAAGCTTTGGGCGAGGTGTTAAAAATTGTGTCTAAAATACACAGAGTTCACTGCAAAATCACACTGTTCCAAAAGTAAGTATCTATTATACCATTTCTGAAGTGTCACACAATTTTTTTCAATGTTTTGCGTAGAAATGACAGAATTTGATTAGAAGGTCAACCGGTGCTGCCATAACTCCTCGTTAGGCCATTTGTTCCCCTTTAACCTCTTAATGTTCGTTTTCACGGACTCCACTTCACCAGAGAGAACATTCTGTCACACTAAAACAGCTGGATAGCCTCTATGAATGAATATTGTCTCACTTTTTTGTCGTCAAATAATGGCTAGAGCACAGGAAAAACCTGTATTGTCGTAGTTTTGACAACTACATAGCTGCCGTACCTAACAGCAGCAGCAGCATCAACAGCAAATGTGAGGCGGCAGCAGAAGCAGTAGTATCGTATCGTCATCGTTGTCGTCGTCGTCATCATCATCATCATCATCATCATCTCTTCTTCATTCGTCTTCTCTTCTTCTTCGTCTCTCTCTTCTCTTCTCTCTTCTCTTCTTCTTCTTCTTCTTCTTCTTCTTCTTCTTCTTCTTCTTCTTCGCATTCTTCTCGCATTCTTCTTCGCATTCTTCTTCTTTGCATTCTTCTTCGCATTCTTCTCCGCATTCTTCTTCGCATTCTTCGCATTCTTGTTCGCATTCTTCACATTCTTCTTTGCATTCTTCGCATTCTTCTTCTTCGCAATTCTTCTTCTTCATTACCACCACCACCACCACCACCACCACCACCACCCCCAAACCACCACCACCACCATCATCATCATCAATCATCATCATCATCATCATCATCTCATCATCATCATCATCATCGTCATACATCATCGCGTCGTTGTCGTCGTCGTCGTCACGTGTCGTCGTCGTCATTACCATCCTCATCATCACCGTCAGCGCGTTGTAATCAACATTGTTGTTATCACCTTACCAGGGCATAAAGTTAGCTTGTTGTGGTGTCCGCACTTTAAACAGTGAGGAAGTATAACAACTTTTGTTACAGACAAAAACCATTAAATTTCTAATTTTAAAAACATCTGTAACTTATTTCCAATGTTTCCATTTTTCATTCTTATATGTAGAGAAGTCAACACTTACTGATACTGAAGTGTCATTTACATATTACTTTTTGTTTTGTTTGCTGACCTATTCCATTTTTGCAAGGTAATCATCTTTATTTTGAAACTTTTATTTTGGTGCACACTTATCCCTCTGTTGTTTTTTTTCGGTTGGTTTTGTTTTGCATCTTGCACAATAGTTGTTGTCACCTGCAATTTTAATTAGCTACACAGTGTTCCAAGGCTATAAAAGACATTAAGGAAGATTGTTTCAAAGAAACCAAGAAGTCGACAAAAAATTCAACACTATGATTATATTAAGAAACTTGATATGGGCGTCATTAATACAGCAGGATTTGGTGAAAAACATGATGAGAAAAAAAAGAAACAAACAACACAAACAGGGGTAAGTATGATAGGAGAAAAAGAGTGACCGGAGGAGGAGAAAGGAGAAATGCGAGGAGAAGATTAAGAAAACCTGACTACCAAAGAAACTCAAACAGGCTCTGAAAACCCTTACCACAGTCTGCAAGGGGTCTTTTGTTTGCAGTCAACTGAAAGAAATTGTGTATAATTTCTACCCATTGTTGTTGGCTAATTTCCTATTTTGGCTGTATATTTGACAGTGTGTGTGTGTGTGTGTGTGTGTGTGTGTGTGTGTGTGTGTGTGTGTGTGTGTGTGTGTGTGTGTGTATGTGGTGTGTGTGTGCGTATGTGTGTGTGTGTGTATGTGCGCGTGCTCGCTGGTGGATTCTCGCACGCGTGTGTGTGAATGTCTGTGTGTGTGTGTGTGTGAAATGAACTTTTTTCCGCCCCGAAATGAACTCTCGATAAGAGCATCCCGTTTTCAGGAAGAAAAAAATCTTAGACCTTATCATGCAGTGTCATCCTGTTGCACTGCTTTGTATCAGCTTAGATCACTGTAATAAAATTAGGCAGACATCACCTGGTTCTATTTCCATAATTTCAATCCATTCTGCGGATTCCGAACGGGGACAAACCCCCTTACAGCAAGCCATTCGATTCCACCATCCATCAAGG
>CM060326.1:40531946-40544446 GCA_030674155.1 Stramonita haemastoma | reverse complement strand
TATTTTGGAATTTATCTGACAAGCATCATTTCTCTCTCGGAGGAGACATTGTTAATCGTGTTACCTCAGCCACGTGTCTGCTTTCCGATTCTTTTTTATTGTGTGTGTTTTAAACCTCATGGAGCTTTCAGAGGCCTTTTTTCAAAATGCATTTTATCTTTTGACACATTTTTCATACTTCATTGTTTGTAATCTATGCTTCATTTTTACCTCAGTCTTCTTTAACCCTTCCTCCATTCTTATGGTCAATTAAGCATGAGGACTTTTTTTTTAAAGTAATATTTCAATTTCCTGAATGTCTCAGATTAAATCTACTGGATTGTGTTTGGCATTGGAGATAATGAAAAGCTGAAAAAATTGAACACTTGTTTATTGTTTTATTTGTGTATTAAAGTATATTGATTTTATGCATTTGTTTGACTAATCATTCATTGATATTTTATATAGCATTTTATTGCTTCTGTTGGTCTTATATGTTGCATTTTTTTTCGTAAGTGGTGGTAGCTTGGTATTATCGTTTCTTTCGTATAACACTGTTTTTGGTACTCTCCCCCCCCCCCCGCCCCACCCGCCCTCTAACAAATAGTACAGAAGTATTTCACAAGAATAATTGTTTTACTGCCATTTGAGAAAACTGTGTCACATTGATCTCAGAACGTAATTTCACAACGCCCCATCTTATCACAAACTTTAAACACCTTGCAATCAGGTAAAAAAAAAAGACTCGAGGGTCTGTTACATGATAGTTGCGTTGTCTTCACTCGCTATGTCGCGCTACGGTAGTACAGAGAGCAAAAATAAAACCCAGTTTATTTTACAATCTACAAACCCAAAAGACTTGATAGAAACACAAAATACAGACCCATAGATGACGACAGTAATACAACCAGGCTCAGGCAAAACTGATGGAGAGATTGAAACTTCATACAGATTGTTTTTCTTTCAGTTTTTTGTTAACATCTTTTTTGTTTGGTTTGTTTTTTTTTCTTTTTTTCATCGTTTCTTTGTGTGTTCTTCTTCTTCTGTTCCGTTGCTTTGTCCATTGTCTTAGTTCTTTTCTTTCTTTTTTGTTCTTGGTTATTTTATGTGTTGCTGTTTATGCTTCTTGTTTTTTCTTACTAGTAGTTGTGATGTTGTAGTGTATTATTTTGTTTAGTAGTATATATAGTTAGTTTTGTAGTATTATTAGATGTTGTATTTACACAGTAGTCGTTGTTTGATTTAGTAGTAGTAGTAGTAGTAGTAGTAGTAGTAGTAGTAGTAGTAGTAGTAGTAGTAGTAGTAGTAGTAGTAGCAGCATAGTGGTAGTAGTAGCAGTAGTAGTAGTAGTAGTAGTAGAGTTAGTAGTAGTAGTAATAGTAGTAGTAGTACAGTAGTAGTTAGTAGTTAGTAGAGTAGTAGTAGTAGTAGAGTAGAGTAGTAGTAGTAGTAGTAGTAGTAGTAGTAGTAGTAGTAGTAGTATAGTAGTAGTAGTAGTAGTAGTAGTAGATAGTTAGTATAGTAGCAGTAGAGTAGTAGTGTAGCAGTAGTAGTAGTAGCAGCAGTAGTAGTAGTAGTAGTAGTAGTAGTAGTAGTAGTAGTAGTAGTAGTAGTAGTAGTAGTAGTAGTAGTAGTAGTAGTAGTATACTATTTGTAGAGGTAGAATGTTATTGTAGTAGAAGAGCTGCATTGAAAAACCAGCAACATCAACAACTATAACAGAGGCAGCTGTAGCAATGCGATTGTAAGAATGTGCATACATTCATCAGATAAACAAGTCTAAAGTTACAATAAGCATTGCACTGATCAACTGAACAATTCAAAGCTTATAGCTATATTGTTTAACATTCATCCATTTTCCTCCACTCAAATGTCTATACAGCCAATCTTGTAATCCCACTCGATGCCAATAGAGAGGGGGGAATCGAAGAAACGCAGTGATGAGGGGGGGGGGGGGGGGTTGGAAAAGAAGAGGGAGGGAAGATCCCAGGTAGCACGTCAGGCGGCTGGGGATGGGATTTTGTGTGAGGGACAAGGCAGACAATAACGTCACGCGGCGATGTCATCCTTCTTCAGCTTCATCATCATTATCATCCTCATCCTCATCATCCATTCATACCCTGCTGAGAATTATACCTTCTCCTGCCCTCTTTTCTGTGGAATATTAGCCTTTTTGCTTTTGGTAGTTTTTTTCCCCCATCTCAATGTTAACTCGTGTGTGTGGTGTGTGTGTGTGGGGGGGGGGGGGGGGGGTTGTGTGTGTGTGTTTGTGTGTTTGTGTGTGTGTGGTGTGTGTGTGTGTGTGTGTGTGTGTGTGTGTGTGTGTGTGTGTGTGTGTGTGTGTGTGTGTGTGCGTGGTGTGTGTGGTGTGGGTGGTGTGTGTGTGTGTGTTGTGTGGGGGGGGGGTGGTGTGTGTGGTGTGGTGTGTGTGTGTGTGTGTGTGTGGTGTGTGTGTGGTGTGTGTGGTGTGTGTGTTGGTGTTGGTGTGGGTGGGCGAGTGGGAGTGTGGGGAGTGCTGTGTGTGTGTGTGTGTGTGTGTGTGTGGTGTGTGTGTGTGTGTGTGTGTGGTGTGTGTGGTGTGTGTGTGTGTGTGTGGGGGGTGTGAAATGACAAGGGGTAAGAGAGAGGGGTGCATAGGTAGTTATGTGGTGAAATCACATAGTCAAGCAAACATATGATTGCTTAGTGTAAATGATAAAGATAGGTTTCGAACATGTAAGTATGTGCAGCGCGCGCGCGCGTGTGTGTGTGTGTGTGTGTGTGTGTGTGGGCAGCGCGCGCGCGTGTGTGTGTGATTCTATTGCCTGCCTATCTGTCTGTCTGTCTGTCTGTCTGTCTGTCTGTCTGTCTGCCTGTTTGTCTCATTCTCTTTCACTTACCCTATCATTTCCCTCTCTGTGATGTCTGTCTGTCTGTCTGTCTGTCTGTCTGTCTGTCTGTCTGTCTGTCTCTGTCTGTCTGTCTGTCTGTCTGTCTGTCTGTCTTCTTCTTCTCTCTCTCTCTCTCTCTCTCTCTCTCTCTCTCTCTCTCTCTCTCTCTCTCTCTCTCTCTCTCTCTCTCTCTCTTTCGTTTTGGCTTTTTTTGTTGGTGTTCTTTCTGTCTTTTTTTTTCTTCTTTTTTTTTCTTTGTTTTTCTTTGGGTTTCTTTTTTTTGCTTTAAAAGCTAACGACCTAAGCTGACTCTTGGGTGATTCTGTCATGCTTTTGTTATGGAATATTTCTTCCTGCAAACAGTTTTTTCGACCTTTCTTGTAGATTTCTTTTAAAGTTGTATTGATTTTTTCCCCGTGCCTTTTCTTGGCTTAACGCATAAACAGCTATGGAATTCTCATTTCTTGTCTGTCTGTTTTCTTTTGTTCTGACTGTGCCTTCTATTCGAGTTTTTTTCTGTATTTTTTGTTCACCTTTTTATTTTCGTTTTTGATCTTTTTCAGTATATGTTTTTTTCTTTTTTTGGTGCTTTACTGGTTTTTTTTTTTCTTGCTTGCTCCTTTTCTTTCTTCAGTTTCTTTTTAGTTGGTTTAAGTCCCAGCGGAGCTATCCGATTTAGAGAAGTACCATCAACCAACGACTGTTAATTTCTTGTACATGTTTTTTGTTGTTCTTTTCACAATTTGTCCCGGTTTTGTTTGTTAATTAATTAATTATTTATCTATTTCATTTGTTCTTTTATTATTTCATTGATTCATTGATTCATTGATTCATTGATTCATTCATTCATTCATTCATTCATTCATTCATTCATTCATTCATTCATTTCTTTGTTTATTCAATCATACATTCATTCGTCCATCCATCCATCCATCCATCCATCCATCCATCCATCCATCCATCCATCCATCCATCCATCCATCCATCCATCCATCCATTTACGTAACCTTTCTCTATCTCTATATACTTTGTTCCTTTTTTTCCGTTCTCTCTCTCTTTTCTTCTTTCTTTTTCTTTCTTGTAGGCATTTCCCCTTCGATTTCTTTAATTTTATTTTTAAAATTCGTTGTTTTTTTTTCTTTGCTTTGCAATTTTTGTTTCTTGTTTTTGCCTTATGTTATTATTTTGTTTATTTGTTTTCTAGCCCATCTTTATTTGTTTGTTTATTTGTTTATTTTCCCCTTTTTTTTAACTTAATTTGTTCGTGTGCATGTTTTTCGTTTCTTTCGTTTCTTTCGTTATTTCCATACCTTTGGCTTTTTCATTTCTTTCCATTTTCTTCCTTCTTAGATTCATTCTTTTTATTTCTTCAAACTCCTGTTTATGTCTGTTTTTGTTTCTTTGTCTGTCTCGCTTTGTTTTCCTTTTCTTCTTTCTTTCTCTCTTCCTCTTGCTTTCTTTGATTCTTTCTCTCTGGTTTTGTTTCTTTTTTTTTGCCTTTTGTATTTCTTTTCTTGTTTTCTATTTTTCTCTTTTTTTATTTCCTTTCCTCTTTCTTTCTTTCATTCTTTTCTTTCTTCAAACTCCTGTTTATTTCTGTTTTCTTTCTTTGTCTGTCTTCGCTTTGTTTTCCTTTCTTCTTCTTTCTCTTCTTCTCTTCTTTCTTGTTCTTTCTCTTGGTTTGTTTCTTTTTTTTGCTTTTGTATTTCTTTTCTTTTTTCTATTTTTCTCTTTTTATTTCTTTCCTCTTTCTTTCGTTCTTCTTTCTTTCTTTCTTTCATTCTCTTTCTTCTTTTTTTTTTCTTTTCTTTTTTTCTACTGTTTTCATTCGTTTCTTTCTTTTTCTTTCTTTCTTTCTTTCTTTCTTTCTTTCTTTCTTTTCTTTCTTCTTCTTTCTTTCTTTCTTTTCCTCTTTTCTTTTTTCTTCTTATCCTTTTCCTTTGTTGTATGTTTGTTCTTTCTTTGCTTTTCTTTCTTTCTTTTTCTGTCTTTTTGGTTTTCTTCTTTTTCTTGCTTCTTCGTTCTTTAATGTTACGTACCGATGTTTCTTTATTTCTGTATCGTCCTCTATTGTGGTATGTCTGTCTGTGTGTGTGTGTGTGTGTGTGTGTGTGTGTGTGTTGTGTGTGTGTGTGTGTGTGTGTGTGTGTGTGTGTGTGTGTGTGTGTGTGTGCGTGCGCGCGTGTTCGTGTGTGAGCGAGTGATTAAGTGTGTGTGTGTGTTTGTGTGTGCGTGCGTGTATGTATGTGCGTGCGCGCGTGCGCGCGCGATTGTGTGTGTGTGTGTGAGTGTGTGTTGTGTGTGCGTGGGGTTGTGTGTGTGTGTGTGTGGTGTGGTGTGTGTGTGTGTGTGTGTGTGTGTGCAAAATCTGACACGATTGTGTTTGGCATTGAACGACAGGCATTAGAGTTTCCAGGCGACAAACCTCACAGGAATGCAACATGGTGCTTCCAATCAATCTCCTTAGAGCGGCAATCTCTTTTCTCTACTACATCCCTGTCCTTCAACCACACACACACACACACTCACACACATATACACACATACACACACGCGCGTGTGTGCACACACACATATGCACACACACACACACTCACTCACTCAATCACTCACTCGCAAAAGCACAACACACACACACACACACACACACACACACACACACACACACACACACACACACACACACACACACACACACACACACACATTCCCTCTCACACACACACATAAAGACACACACACACACACACACAACACACACACACACACACACACGTGCGCGCGCACATGCGCGAGCGGGCACACACGCACACACACACACACACACACAAGCACACACACACACAAACATACACACACACAGTTAAACACAGACACCTCATGGCACTAACTGAAAAACAAAGAAAAGTCTTTATGATTTAGTAATGATACACAAAGAAATCATAGTTGCACAACAAGAAATTAAAAAAAAAAAAGATAAAGACGTTTGTAACCTTACCTTAGTCGTCTAACTAACAATGCAAACAAAAAGTAAGACCAATTTTGTATTGCTGGTCAGAACACTAGTAGAACATTACTCTCTCATAACCCCTCACTCATCAAAGACGACGACAGCATTTTTTCTATCTATCATCATAGCCAAGAGCTCATAAATCATTTTCAGCAATAGAAATGAACCAGCCAAACCACGAACGTAATGTAAAAGAAACGGATAGGACGAACATGATCTGTGTTGATAAGGTGTGCTATTGTCTTGGTAATATGAGAGTTACTGGAAAATATATAATACAGAGGAATACGATGAAAGAAAAACCCACAATGAAATTTAGGAGATAAGCCACTTCTACAAAACAACAGAACGACACAGACATCGTTGTAAGTTGATAGCCAGAGTTGATCAGCCTGCAATTGCAGGTTAGGAAATGTAGCTGTCATATAAGACAGGATTGTCAGTGAGATTTGACGGAGTTGATACGGCTGATGATGACAAGCCGTACCCACATAAATCATGACATAGTCAGAATTTATGACGTTTCATGTCAGGAAATTCGATATGATGTGAACGCAGGTTACTAGCAAAGCAAATAATGGAAACATTATCCTTTTTTTTTTTGTTTTTTTGGTTTGTTTTGCGATGTATTGTTTTTGAATGCATTATTAGTATTGTTGTCTCAGCCTTTCACAGATTTACGATCAACAAAAACCAAAACAACCCCCACAAAAAACAAACAAACAATTAAAAAAAAATGTTAAAAAACCCCGCACGTACAAGCAAAATCATTTAAAAGTAAATTGAAGAAATTTTAAGAGTCTAAAGTATGCCTTATAGTAATAACATGTATAAAAAAAAAATAGACATGCTGCTTTAGCTTCTGTGCTGCAGTTTGGCCAGTCATGCCCATGTCCTGCTACAAGACTCCCTCTGTCTCTGATTCTCTAGGTCTCTTTCTCTCTCTCGGTCTCTCATACACACTATTCCATCGCGTCTATTGAAATTGTGTGTGTGTGGGCGCGCGTGTGTGTGTTGTATTTTTGTTTGTGTTTTTAATTCATTTATTTCGAGGATAATGGAAAAGCAATCTTGTGCTATTTCACACCCAGTCCCAGTGTGCATGCAGTTTTGTAAGTGTTGTCAACTTTCCCACCGACAAACAATGATCTACTCTTCCGAAAAGTGGAACGGGTTTTAACGTGTGCGCAAGATGCCTTGCGTGTGTACTCATACGGAGAGTTATAATCTTATCCTAGAGACTTTTTGGGGGAGTTTGTGTGTGCGCACGCGTGCGCGCGCGCTCGTGTGTGTATGTGTGTGTATGCGCACGCGTGTGTGTATGCATGTGTGTGTGTACGTGTCTGCAACCATATGCTAGTGCAGGTGTGTATATATTTGACCCGATCCCATGCATATATGCAAAATCCACCCTCCATCATAACCGTGAAGAGTATGGGCAGTAAGGGGCCAAGTAGCAGACAATGGGATTTCTCTGAGGGACAGTCCAGACAATGCCATCTTACTCTGCATTCCTCACTCCCCTGCCACTGCCAATTGGATTATTCCACTCTTTTCTCTTCATCCTGCTCATCACTCTCTCTGCTCATCCGCTAACTTTCATCTTACTCATCTTTTTCTGTCATGAAAACAGCAGGATAGTCCCTAGGGTATATTAGGGTGGATTAGGGTGGATTTCACCTTGTTTCCATTGAAACGTAAATGGCTTTTTTTTCGGCTAGATCTCTGAGGTTCGGCAAAGGTGAACAGTTATGTATGCGGTTTGTTTTTGGCCAACATTTAATGTAGCTGGTGTATGCTTTTTAAATGGGCAGTTGATAAACGAACCCCCCAAAAGGAGTTGTTTTTTTAAACTGCGTTTGTAAGCACAAGTCCAGGCATCAAGTTATGCATGCTGTGGTGGGTGCGTCTACATTTCTTGGTTAGGACGAAATTCTTGGTATACGGGCAGGAGTGTTGATTCACATGTCATTTCTCAAATAAATCTAAAATAAGAGTGTGTGCTTGCGTGGTAACACAAGCAAATTTGAAGGATATTGTTTTTAAGACTGATAATCCCTTCCAGATTTGCCATATCTACATATCCAATGTTCATTACAATCTCCCTCCTCGCCCCAATCCTGGTGTTCCGTTCTTTTCCGCTATTTTTTTCGATCATCTGCACACCTTGTGTATATGTAATTTTGACATTTGTTCGTTATCTCCTTTTCAACCACAGATGATTCACATGCTCCAGATTCCATCTCTTTTTCAAATGATTTTCCTGAATGTCTTTTTGCTTTTTTTTGTGCCTGCTTAGCTTTCTTTCTTCTGTGTTTTAAAAAAAAAAATTTTTAAATGGGGGTACATGTAACAGCTTGATTCACCAACTACAGCCCTTCTATCGACACATCTCATTGTAAATGAGCACACACACATAAGAAAACTAAGTAGCACGTGTTTGATTATCAATTCCACTTTTTTATATTTCTCATAAAATTCCGAAATAATGTGTCGCTCACAAGCAAGCTTAGGTTTGCAAAGCTGTCAAGATATCGCTCTGCGAAAATTATGGCCTATAGGTGTCAGGTTCTTTTTGATACAGACGATAACAAATCATGTCATGAGATCTGTCTGTCACCTGGCATGCAAGAAAGCACGGTAGGCATTGATTACAAAGCGTAACCCAAGTAGGCCCCACCCTTAATGGAAGGCTGGCAACGACGAAAATTGAAAAAAAAAACACCCACAAAACAAAAGCACAGATAGTTGTTGGGAATATGTCGGATTTATTCTACTAAGCTCTAAATGATGGATCGATTGATGGGGGGATGGATGGATGGTTGGATGAGTAGAGGGAGGAAGGGAGGGATAAACAGCGGTATAATTGTTATGTTTAAAAAACTGTATGTATGTAGTAATGCGTGTCTGTCTGTCTGTCTGTCTGTCTGTCTGTCTGTCTGTCTTCTGTCTGTCTGTCTGTCTGTCTGTCTATGTATGGATGGATGGAGGGAGGGAGGGAGGGAAAGGAGGGATGGAGGGATGGAGGGATGGAGGGATAGATGGCTGGCTGGCTGGCTGGTTGGTTGGCTGGCTGGCTGGATGATGGATGGATGGATGGATGTATGGATGGATGCGTGCATGCATGCATGTTTACATATAGATTAATGGCAAGCGTGTGTATGTGTGTGTATGTGTGTGTGAGAGAGAGAGAGAGGGAGATAGAGACAGAGACAGAGAGACAGAGACAGAGAGACAGAGAGAGAACGAAAGCATATGTGCCTGTCTTTCTTTTTATTTCTGTAACTGTTCGTGTGCCTCTGTATCTCTCTTGTCTCTATATTTTTTTTTATTGCTTTCTCAGTCTCTGTCTCTTTCTCTCTCTCACTTGTTCTTCTTCTCTCCTCTGCCTCTCTCTTTCCTCTCTCTTCTTGTCTCTTCTCATGTCTCTTCTTCTGTCTCTCTTCTCTTTCTTCTCTCTTTCTCTGTCTCTCTTGTCTTTCTCTATCGTCTCTCTTTCTTCCTCTTCTCTCTTTCTCTCTCTGTCTCTCCTCTCCTCTCTCTCCTTCCTCTCCTCTCTCTCCTCTCTCTCTCCTCTTCTCTCGTCTCTCTCTCTCTCTCTCTCTCTCTCTCTCTCTCTCTCTCTCTCTCTCTCTCTTCTCTCTCTCTCTCTCTTCTCTTCTCCTCTCCCCTCTCTCCTTCTCTCTCTAAGAAAATTGTTGCACTGTATGAATGGAGATAAAGATAAACATGAACCGTATGCTGACAACACAAGCTTGACACTTGAGTCCGACTGTAATCCAATTACCTGCATAGCACCCGGGCAATGTTGTTGACCGTTTCACGTTTCATATTTCTTACTTAAAAGATCTCCAATTTTCATTATATGTTGCTTTGTTTCATCGTCTGTTTAGCCTTATTTTTTGTCTGATCTAGGCTTCTTTTTGTTTGCTTTCCCTTTTTTTGGCAATTGTTTTCTTGTCTATGTTTTTTGTGTTTTGTAGTTTTCAGGTTATTTTGTGGTATTTTTTCTGAAAACGGTCAAAGGCGCAAATTACTTGTTTTCGTTTAATTGTACTTGTTCAACTGGTATTATTCTCTGTATGATACAAAAAAAGGAAAGACAGACACAAATGTCTGTCCTTGTTGCCTCTTTTGATCTGTCTGCTTCTCTGTGTCTCTTTGACTCTTTTTCTTCCTATCTGTATTTTTCACGGTTCGCTTTGCCCCTCTTTCTTTTTTATATGTTAGGATATTTTTTTTTCTTGCTGTCATGTTTTATCTACTTACTTAATTACATATATACTTACTTGCTTGCTTATGTATGTAACCCCTTAAAAATTCATCAGCTAATGTAAAGTGGGATCTAGTTAAATCATTAAAAGGCTAAATGCAGTTACAGTTGGTTTAAATCTAAATTCAAGCAATTTATGTAGCGCATGTGTTCATAAGTGGCACAAAGTAGTAGACACAGAAGACATTTGTACAAACTATAAATTGCTTAAAACAAAATTGTGTGTTGAAACATATCTACTCCCGCTGCCATTGAAAGTTTCCGTTCGATTTTTCCAGCTTTGTATTAAAAAAAAAAAAAAAAGAAACAAAAACAACAAAACCAAGAAACCCTGAAAACAGCAAATTTGCCACACGTGTTTGTTGTTGATTTTTTTTTTTCGGAGGCAGCATTCAATTATTCTTGCAGTATATTTTTCTTGTGTTAGTATTCTTACACATATTTCGTAGTCTGTTGATAATTCTATAGATAAACTTTTTATTAGTATTTTTATGTGCTTTTTATTTTATTTAAGACTCAGAGCACTATATCCCGGGAGCATACTGTCAATATTCATGAGAGATCTGTTTTTCTTATCGTATTTGTCTGCTTCCCGAAGGCATTGTTTAGTTTTGAAATTTGTTCATTTTCTCCATGTCTCTTTCCCTATTAGTCTATCTTTATCTCTACCAATCTGTGTCTGTATCTCTGGATTTTGTATGTCTGTGTCTATATCACTAGTTCTTTCAATGTGTTTTTCTGACTATATTCTTTTGTGTTTTTTTTTTTATTTGTCTGTTTGTTTTTCTCAGCCAGAATCACTATCTGTCTGTCTTTCTGTCTGTTTCTGTCTGCGTCTTCTTTCTCTCTTCTCTTCTCTCTCTCTCTCTCTTCTCTCTCTCTCCTCTCTCTCTCTCTCTCTCTTCTCTCTTCTCTCTCTCTCTCTCTCTCTCTCTCCCCTCTCTCTCTCTCTCTCTTCTCTCCCTCTCTCTCTTTATCTGTCTGCTTCTGTCTGTCTTTTTCTGTCTCAGTCTGGAGTGGAGGAGGAGCGTGAGGGGCAGCATTGTAGTGATGAAAGGTGTGGTGAAGATAGATCCATGCTTTTGTTAGAGTGTACATGCGTGATGTGCATAGTCTTTGTCTCTGTCTCTGTCTCTATCCCTCCGTCTCTCTCTCTCTCTCTCTCTGTCTCTGTCTCTGTCTCTCTCTCTCTCATTTATTATCCTCGAAAACTAATGAAGTAAATTGATTAATTTGATTTGATTTGATCTGATCTCTCTGTCTCTGTCTGTCTGTATGTCTGTCTGTCCTGTCTGTCTGTCTGTCGGTGTCTCTGTCTGTCTGTCTGTCGCTCTGTCTCTGTCTCTGTTCCTATCTCTATCTTCTCCTATCTCTCTCTCTCTATCTCTCCTCTCTCTCTCTCTCTCTCTCTCTCTCTCTCTCTCTCTCTCTCTCTCCTCTCTCTCTCTCTCTCTCTCTCTCTCCTCTCTCTCTCTACAGGAACACAATAGCCCACTGTTTTGAAAAGTGAAACAGGTTCAACGTGTGCGCAAAATGTTCCCCTCCTTTTACAAACGGCCTCGGTTGATAGTCTCATCCTAATTACACACATACACATACACACACACACACACACACACACACACACACACACACACACACACACACACACACACACACACACCACACACACACGCACACACACGCACACACACACCACACACACACACACACACACACACACACACACACACACATCCACAAACACTTCCACACACCTTTCATGAACAGGCACTTTTCCGTGCCTAATCAACATTTAAAACTACTTGCGCACCCCTGAAAACAATCGATGTTTCAGTGTCTGTCCTTACCCAAACCTTCTATACAGAGTGTAGTGTCCCCAGGGTGGACAGAGACACTGACAAAGAAAACTGATTCTGTACAGCTGCTGTGCATAAAGTATTGACATGACCACTGCTGGCTGGGCAGATGGCTGAAAGCCAAAGCAGCCTTGTTTCATGCCTGTTGGGTTTTTTCCCACACCAGTGATTGTTTGGTAGGCTCCAGAGACTTCCCCTCCCTTCCTTGGGGGCATATCCTAGGCTTCTGCAAGTGTTGAAGAAAATACATGTTTTTGACTAGGGAACACAGTCATTATGGAATTGATTGTTGTCATGTCTTGTGCAATGTAAAAAGGTCTATAGGTATTCCTAGGCTTTTTGTGTTTTTTTTCTATATTATTGTTTGTTATAGGTTCTTCCTGCCTAATAATTGATAAGACTGTTTTGTCTTCTTTAAAAAAAAAAAAAAAAAAATTTTCTTTTATGTCGAAGATAATGGAATGATTACTCTCTTGAAGTATGCATGTTGTCTCTTTCTACACATTTCG
>CM060326.1:40519446-40526946 GCA_030674155.1 Stramonita haemastoma | reverse complement strand
AGAAAACTGCATGAGAGACAAGCAGAAACATTAGAGACAGTATAAGACAGAAATATAGACAAAAGACAGACATACTGTGTCCACGGAGGTTGCGACATTAATTGCATCATTTTCATCGCCTGTTAACATACCAATAGAGATATCATCATCAAGAAATATATTTTTTGAACCTGAAAGCAAGTACTCAGAAACAATTTTCTTTCTTTTTCTTTCTTTCTTTCTTTCTTTTTTTTTTTACTCAGCGGATACGTATAAACAGAGATGCATCGTTGCGAAAGACTGGAAGGAAAGGGGGTGGAGGGATAAATAAAAGACAAAAATCTAGATGTAATCCCGAGACAGATCCAAGGTTACGTCAACTCACGATACAAGAGTCCCACTTTGTAAACTTCTCAATGGAACCACGGAACTGGCAGTTAAAGATAGTAGCGTACAATGAAAACTCTAAACATGGCAGCTGAAGCAAGTGACTGTGATTCATTCCAGCAGCCAATTAAATGCACACTTAGTTGCGTAATGCTCTGTTGTTGTCTCCCTCGATTGATTGGATTGTAAAGACAGGCGCAACATTCATAGCTGTATTATTATTTCGGTCGGTATCGTTGTCATGTAGTATCAACAGAGGTGACATCCGCTATTCGGAAGAGGTACCATTGTGTGTGGTAGGAACGGATGACAAAATTGACAAAACTGAATACACACGCGAAATGGATGTAAAAAAATAAGCACATGGATGATTATTCCATTATCTTCGAAAAAAAGTAAATAGAAAAATAAATAAATATAATAAATAGAACAAATAACTACCACTTCAGCCACCGACCACTACAAACACCGCCACCACAACCACCACAACAACCACAACCACCACCACCACGAACGCCAGCACCACCAACAGTTGAAAAAAAGGAATTATAGTTGTGGTAGTCGTAGTAGCTGTAGCAGTCGTCGTCGTCGTCGTCGTCGTCGTCGTCGTCGTCGTCGTCGTGTCGTCGTCGTCGTCGTCGTAGTAGTAGTAGAGTAAGTAGAGTAGTAGTAGAGTAGTAGTAGTAGTAGTAGTAGAAGTAGTAGTAGTAGTAGTAGTAGTAGTAGTAGTAGTAGTAGTAGTAGTAGTAGTAATAGTAGTAGTAGTTAGCAGAGTAGCAGCAGTACATTGGTAGGATGTAGTAGTAGTAGTAGTGTAGTGTGTTGTAGTTGTAGTATGTGTGTAGTAGTACTATCTACTTAATTTGGTGGCGATTGTGTTGTGTGTGTGTGTGTGGTTTTGTTTGTGTGTGTGTGATGTGTGTGGTGTGTGTGTTGTGTTTCTTTTGTGTGTTGTTTGTGTTTTATGTGTATGTTGTGTGTGTTGTATTTGTTGTTATGTGTGTGTTGTTATGTGTGTGTGTGACACGTATGCGTCGTGCGTCTATATTCTCTGTACTTGTTGTATAATGTGTGGCGTGAGTTCCGTTTTGTTTTTTCGTTTGTTCTCAATTAATTTATGTCAAATGTGATTTTAGCCTCTTTGATTTTCTCTGGATTTGAACTACACCATTTACTTTTTTCTTCCTGTTATTGCTCCTTTTCTTTTGTTCATTTCTGATTTTGCCCCTTTAGTTTCTTTTTTTTTCTTCTTTTTTTTCTGTGTTTTTTTTTTATATTAAAAATAGCTCTCTTGCTCATGACACCTTCCATTCATCCCTTACTTTTGTTATTTCTTCATATCTCTTCCCTCCCACTTTCTATTACACGCGTTTTTCTTTGTTTTTTTTCCTTTCGTATTCTCTGTATTTCTGCGTTCTGTTTTTTCTGTATTTTTTCTTTTTTTTTCTTTCTTTCTTTTCCCTTTTCTTCTTTCTTTTTTCTTACTTACTTTCTTTCTTTCTTTCTTTCTTTCTTTTTTTTTCTTTCTTCTCTCTTCTTTCTTTTCTTTCTTTTCTTTCTTTCTTTCTTTCTTTCTTTCTTTCTTCTTTCTTTCTTTCTTTTTCTTTTTCTTTTCGTTCTTCTTTCTTTATGTTGCTTACTTTTTCTTTTTCTTCTTTCTTTCCTTCCTTCCTTTCCTTTCTTTTCCTTTTTTCACTTTCTTTTCTTCTTATTTCTTGCTTTCTTTTTCCTTTATTTTTTCTTCGTTTTTTTTTTTTTTTTTTTTTTTTTTTTTTTTTGGGGGGAGGGGTTCTTTATCTTTGCTCCTGTTTTTCTTCTTTTCTTTATTGTCTTTTTTCATTCTTTTGGGTTTTTTTCATTTATTTCTTCTTTCTATCGAGGATATTGAATAAACACTCAAATAGAGTTATTACTTCCAGTCCCTGTGTGTTTGCAATTTTGTCAATTTTGTTATCTGTTCCCACCGGCACACAATGGCCTGCTCTTACGAAAAGCGGAACATGATTTAACGTGTGTGCAAGAATTCTGCGTGTGTTCGCACACGGGGCAGTCGGTTTATAGTCTCATCCAAAGGACTTTTGGGCAGAGTGGAGTCTGCATTGATTTTAACTCCAGGGGACAATAACTATCCCCTTGGACGGGATTCAAACCTTATTTTCTTTCTTTCCTTTTTTTTCTTCTCTCTTTTGCCCGATCTATCTTTTTTCTTTCTTCTTTCTTATTTTTGTTTTACTTCTTTCTTATTTGGTCAAACAGTTGTACTCTTTGCAAATACACCGGGCAGAAAATGATATACACATCATTCATGCAGTAATGATTTTTGTCAAGGGTGAAAAGGCTTACAGTGCTCTACAGAGAAATAAAACGAATCTATGTTCCAGTTGTCAATGTATACTTCTTAAAGAATAATGCAGATAACTTCAAATGATGTAAATGTATGACTCTGAACATTCTTGAAGAGCAAACAAAGTTTGTGTTTTCTCTATATAGAATATACCTAGAGTTTGCTTTTGTGTTTCCGTCTCCACCCGTGACACATTTTCTCTTTATTTCTGTCTTTATCCCTGTCTGTCTGTCTGTCTGTCTGTCTGTCTGCTGGCTGCGCTGGCTGGCTGGCTGGCTGATTGGCTGGCTGGCTGGCTGGCTGTCAATCCTGGTCTTTCTTATAATCTACCTCCGCTATCTTGTCTGTCTGTCTGTCTGTTCTGTCTGTCTGTCTGTGTCTGTCTGTCTGTTTGTGTCTCTCTCTGCCTCTCTTGTCTCTCTGTCTCTGTCTCTCTCTGTCTCTCTCTGTCTCTCTCTGTCTCTCTCTGTCTCTCTCTGTCTCTCTCTCGTCTCTCTCTGTCTCTGTCTCTCTGTCTGTCTGTCTGTCTATCTGTCTGTCTGTCTGTCTGTCTGTCTGTCTGTCTGTCTGTCTCTCTCTCTCTCTCTCTCTCTCTCTCTCTCCTCTCTCTCTCTCTCTCTCTCTCTCTCTCTCTCTCTCTCTCTCTCTCTCTCTCTCTCTCTCTCTCTCTCTCTCCTTTTCATCTATTCATCAATAATTGCTCGTTAGTTCGTTTGTGGGGTAGAAGGCGTGCGAGTGTAGGTGTTTGATTATTTGTTTTCTTTTGGTTATTCTTTATTTTATTTTATTTCATTTTACTTTGTTGTCTTAAGAGTTCAATCACCTTGACATGTTCGCCCCCTCTCTCGCTCACTTGAATTTTCACTTCTTTATTCCCCTACATACCCCCACCTTTTTTTCTAAATGTATGCCGTTTTCTTTTGCTGTTCTTTTTCGTTTCTTTCTTTCTTTTTCTTTCTATACACTATTGTGGGGAGAGGAGGTTGTAAACCTAGTTGTTCATGCAATGGTGATTCTTTAAGGATGTCAGTGTTTGCTATATTCTACAGAGAAATAAACCTGTGTTTTAGTTGTCATTCTACGTTTTTTCAAAGTATCAAGTCAATTCCAAATATGAATGATGCAGATATATTATTTTCTGAAAATCATTGAAGGTTAAACAGGGTTTTTTTTTGCTAAACGGGTAGGGTAATATCCCAGAGTTTTCTTGTCTCTCTCTCTCCACTTCCTGTTTTGGGCTTTTTTGTTGTTGTTTCTGTCTATACTTTTGTCTGTTTGTCTGTCTGTCTGTCTGGTTGTCAATCCCTTCTTTGTCTTCTTTATAATCTCTCACCCTTTGTCTTTCATTTTTATGTCCTCTTTTGTGCACTCCTTTATTTCCTTTAAAAAAAAAGTTTTATTTTCATTCTCTGTGGCTGCATTTCTTTCTTTTCTTTATACCCATTCATTCTTTGTATGTTTATTGTGTGTTTGTGTGTGTGGGTGTGTGTTTGTTTGTTCAATTATTTATTTGTGTGTTTTTTTGTTTTGTGTTCCCTTTATGCTTTCCTTTTCTTTTATCAATAGCTCAATCACCTTGACACCCTGTTTTTTTTTTATACTTTCTTTTACTTGTTGGTCATTCTAGTCAATTCATCCCCTCATTTTCTCCTCTCTCTTTGTAGTGGCCGCTTACTTTTCTTTTATTTTGTTTTTCTTTTCGTTTTTTCATTCATTTCATTCTGTGTGTCTCTTTTTTTCTGTCTTTTTTTCTGTCTTCCTTTCTTTCAGACTGTCTTTCTTTCTATGTGTCCTTCTTTCTTCTTTCTTTCTATCTTTTTTTATTTATATTTTCTTTCTTTCTGTCTTTCTTTCGTTATTTCTTTCTTTCTTTTATTCATTCATTCGTTATTTTTCTTTCTTTATTTCTTTCTCCCGTCTTTCTTTTTTTTGTTTTTTTGTTGTTGGTTTTTCTTTATTTTATCCATTCCTGTGGTTTTTCTGTCTTTCCGCCTGTCTGTCTTTTATTCATGTTTCTTTCTTTCTTTGTTCTTTCTTTCCTTCTTTCTTTTTATTCTTTTTCTTTCGTTCTTTTATTCATTTATTCATTTTATTCATTCATTCATTTTTTTCTCATTTCTTCACTCATTTATTCTTTCTTCATTCCTCTCTCTCTCTCTCTCTCTCTCTCTCTCTATCTCTTCTCTCTCTCTCTCTCTCTCTCTCTCCTCTCTCTTCTCTCTCTCTCTCTCTCTCTTTCTTTCTTTTCTTATATTTCACCAAACGGATAAACTCTTTCCACACATACAGTGGTAAACAGTTGGAACCAAATTATTCATACAATGATATTTCTTTGAGGGTGCAAGAGTTTGCAATATTCTACAGAGAAATAAAAATTTGTTCGAACTGTCAATCTCTACATCTGAAAGAATCACTCAATGGAACATTTAAAGCTGCAAATGTACTTTTCCTGAGAATTCTGGAAGGTTAAACAAAGTTTGCTTTCTTCAGAACATAATATACCCCAGAGTTTCTTTGTCTCTGTCTCTTCCTATGCCAAGATTTGCCGCATTCTCTGGCTCTGTGTCTGTCAATCTGTCTGTCTGTCTGTCTGTCCGTTTCTTTCCCTATCTGTCTGTTTGTCTGTCTGTCTCTCTGTCTAACTAAGTCACTGGCTTTCATTCATACCCTTTCCTTTCTTTGTTGAGCTCTCTCTGTCTCTCTCATTTTGGGACCATTTTATATTTTTTCTTATATTGTTCCTTATCTTTTGTTTCCTTCTGTTCTTCAATCGTTCGTTCCTCTTGAGCGTGTTTCCTTATTCATTTTGATCTGTCTTTCTTTTTTTCTCTTCCGTTCTTACTAGCGGCTTTTCTTCCTTGTTTTGATTCCTTCTGTAGTCTGTTTGAAGATTCATTTTCCTCCTTATGTTCCTTTGTTTGTATATTTGCTTCTTTCTTTCTCTCTCCCTTTCTTTCTTTGTTTTCTCTCTTCTTTCTTTCTTTTCTTTCTTTCTTTCTTTCTTTCTTTCTTTCTTTTCTTTCTTTTTTCTTTTTTTCTTTCTTTTCTTTTTCTTTCTTTCTTTCTTTCTTTTTTTTTCTTTCTTTCTTTCTTTTCTTTTCTTTCTTTCTTTCTTTCTTTCTTTCTTTCTTTCTTTCTTTCTTTCTCTCTTTCTTTCTTTCCTTTTTTCTTTCTTTCTTTCTTTCTTTCTTTCTTTCTTTCTTTCTTTCTTCTTTCTTTCTTTCTTTCTTTCTTCCAAGCCTTCCTTCTATCTTTCTTTCTTCGTTTCTTTCTATTTCTGCAAACGGTCGTACTTTTTTGCAAACCGAACTATGGTATAAAAGAAGTTTTAAAGCAAATCCTTGACGGAATCATGGCTCTTCAATGGCATACGAGCTTGACATATTCTACAAAGGAATAAAACTGTATGCATGTTGTCGTCAGTCTATACTACTTAAAGAATCTCAGGAAACAGGAAATTCCAATGACGCAAATGTATTCATCTGAAGAGTCTTAACGATTAAACAACGCTCGTTTTCTCGAAATGGAATATACCTTTAGACTGTCTTTGTTTATGTCTGTGCCCATGCCTTATTTTGTCCATATCCCTGTTTGTTTCTGTGCAGGCAGAGAATAACTCGATGACAATATACAAACAAAGGTGGGTTTAGTGCCATGTGTGCTTCTGTTTGCTTAATGTTTAGACGGAAGAGGGTAAAAGTGAGAAGTATATTAAAAAAATACGTTTTAAGATAATGCCTTCAAAACACTTGTATCACTATTTGGAGTGAGAGCCATAGGTGTGGAATCTGTCAGATCACAAATTTGTCACTAACCAAGAAACGTATGTTTTCGACTTTCAAACCCCTAATCCTCTTTTAAAAGAAGGGAAAGAGTGGGGGAAAAAGTAATGGCGAGATAGAGAGAGAGAGACAGAGACAGAGAAACAGAGAGAGACAGAGACAGAGAGACAGACACAGACAGACACAGACAGAGACAGAAACACAGACAGAGACAGAAACACAGACAGACAGAGGGACGAAGACACAGACACAGATGAAGACAGTTCAGACTGTATCTACGTATCTGACTGCGCATGTTTTTTTGTCCTGATCCGGCCCTTTCTCCTCCTATCTCTTTATCTCCTATCTCCTGCCTGCCGTCCATGCTTCTCTCTCCTCTCCTCTCTGCTCTGCTCTCCTTACCAATCGCTGTCTTCTAAACACTCCGGTGCAATCTTGACGGACTGATTCACTATTACCGAGGCGGCGGGAGCCAATTGGATTAGGATCGCTACTGTGTCTCCCTTTAAACTGATTTGTTAAACTTCAGTCTGGTCTAATAAAATTCGTTCAAACCACGATCAATAATTAAAGCTCCGGAACGCGTGGCTGAGAAGATTTGGGAAACTTCTTCTAGTCTGTACTGTCTGTATTTGTCTGTCTGGTACATGTCTGTTTGTCTTATGTGTGTTTCTTTCTTGTGTCTCTGTCTCTGTCTCTGTCTCTGTCTCTCAGTCTCTTTCGGGGAAGTTGTGTAAACACGATATCTGTGTGCATGCGGTTTATTAATGTTTGTTCGTTGTTGTTATTTTTCTAGAATTTTTCTCATCTGATCTGACCGGCAGGAAATGGCTTACTCTTCCAAAAGGCGACAAGGATACTTTAACGTGTGCGCAGGATGTTCTACATATATATATATATATATATATATATATATATATATATATATATATATATATATATATATATATATATATATATATATATATATATATATATATACATATATATATATATAATTATCATTCC
>CM060326.1:40501946-40514446 GCA_030674155.1 Stramonita haemastoma | reverse complement strand
TACTTCGAACAACCCTGTAACACTGAGGTTAATATTTTTAGAATCACAGTTTACTAGGAGACTTTGAACGTCTTTAAACGTTGGTTCCTCTCTAAGGCAACAAAGCGCCGTTTCGACAGTAAAGTTTATTCTAGTACCACCAATAAGCCCGTAGTTCTTGCTTTTGTCAGATCATCCTGAATCTTGCATCTAGAAGAACACAGTTTATCTGTTGTCGTGGCAAATGATCTGCTTAAAAAGGAAATCAAGTACTCACACTACGTCAAGGTTGGACATTTGAGCAATATTTGTAAACATTCATTCTTATAACTGTTTTTTTGGTTACCCAAACAGAAGGAAAATACAAAAATGCCCGCAGAAAAAAAAAAGTTTTACACACACGACCGCTCATGTGCATGCGCATACACACACGCGCGCGCACACGTGCGCAAACACACACACATACATACACGCACACACACACACACACACACACACACACACACACACACACACACACACACACACACACACACACACACACACACACACACAAGATTCAAGATTCAAGATTTAAGTCACCTTTAACCCCTTTAATGGCATGGACTATTTCAGTAAACAAAATTTACTGTAACGTGTATGATTTACATTTACAAAAAGTTTACTATACTGCGTGTGACAAAATAAAAAATAAAGTCAGCTTTTTGATCCATGTCATGCGATTTTACTCTTAACTATAAACTCGCCAAATTTGATGACGTCTTTTTGTCAGAATAGAACAAATTACAAAATGTGTACATGGATCTTGGATACAGATATTCATAAGGCAAAACATTCTTCCTAAGCTCAGAAAACTGGACATTCTATTATAAAGTGAAACTCATCATGTATTGTTTTTATGTTGTATTGTTTACAATTTACGGTAAACTTAAATGGTACGGGCATGTCGCAAGATCAAATGGACTTACAAAAACACTACTACAAGGCACTATCCAAGGAGGAAAAAAGAGGCAGACCAAGGAAGAGATGGGAGGACAGCATCAACGAATGGACAGGCCTAGACTTCAACAAAAATTTTGAGAAACGCAGAACAGAGACACGAATGGAGAAAACTGGTTGTAATTTTTTCAGAGGTGCCCCCACGCTTGCCAGACTAAGTGATAATAGATAGATAGATAGATAGATAGATAGATAGATAGATAGATAGATAGATAGATAGATAGATAGATAGATAGATAGATAGATAGATAGATAGATAGATAGATAGATAGATAGATAGATAGATAGATAGGATGGATGGATAGATAGATAGATAGATAGATGGATGGATGGATGGATGGATGGATCGATGGATGGATGGATGGATGGATGGATGGATGGATAAATAGATAGATAGATAGATAGATAGATAGATAGATAGATAGATAGATAGATAGATAGATAGATAGAGAGAGAGAGAGAGAGAGAAGAGAGAGAGTAGTTAGAGAGATAGAGAGAGAGATAGAGAGAGATAGAGAGAGATAGAGAGAAAGATAGAGAGAGATTGAGATAGATAGATAGATAGATAGATAGATAGATAGATAGATAGATAGATAGATAGATAGATATATAGATAGATAGATAGATAGATAGATAGATAGATAGATAGATAGATAGATAGATAGATTGTTTACAAAGACGTTTTCTCGATGAATGCTGTTCAGTCATCTAGTTTCAGTTGGCAGAGAATTATTAAAGCATATGAATCTGCATAATGAGATCGCACTGATATATGGAGACCTACTAATGTAGTTTTCCCCTTTTTGTAATTGCGATAGAATATACATCTACTACAGTTTTAAAACTTGTCTGACCATGTCTTGATAAAATCATGTTAAAGTTATTACTACATAAGCCACCTTTGCTTATAAAAGTGTGTGCTTCCCAAACATGGTCACACCTGTTTCTATTAAAACTTTGATAGAAACACTTTACTGCACACACACGATTTGATATAATATATCTATTTTTCAGACAAACCCATTAATCTGTACTAATCGTTTTCCGTGAGAAAAAATCACAAAAAATAAAAGACAGGAAGTGATAGGGAAATGAGGAAAAAATCAAAAAGAATTGTAAGCATTGAAAATAAAGGCACAAAGCAAGTTTCCTTCTTTTGATGAAAAAGATCAATAGAATGATAGAAAGAAAGAAAGAGACAAAAAAGATGATCGGGACAAAGGAAGAAAAAGTGAATAAATATAGATAAATAGAGAGAGAGATAAAAAAACAACAACTTACAACAGAAAAATAGAAGACAAAAAAACAATAAAAAAGAAAACATGGAAAAAAGAAACAAAAATATCAAAAGGCAGAAAGGAAAGAAGCTATAGAAAAAAGGATGCAAGAAAAAAAGGGAAAAAAAAAAACAAAAATATAAGGAAAAAAGAAAACAGAGAGAATAAACAAAATCAGTGTGAAAAGAATAAGGTAACAAGAGTTGTTTTTTTTAATGAGGGGACAAGGGGATGGGGGCACAGAGAAAAGAAAAGGAAACATTCACAAAAACAGAAATTATAGCAACAAAACTTCACCCACGTTGGGCGCTTTTTTGTTTTAATATTTCATCTTCTTTTCTTAATCAAATTTCTCTTCACATTCTTTGAAGTGTATTGGAGTGGAGCGATATTCTGTTATCTCTGATATCATTGCCGGTACCTGCTGGAACCAATTGGATTAGGATCCACCCCTGTGTCCCCTCTTAACTTGATTTGCCACACTTCAGCCCTGCCTGCTGAGGTGAATGAGATGTCTAACAACATTCTTCAGACCAGGGTGAAATAATCAAAGCTTTTGTTAAAGTGAAATCTGGAACAAATTTGCAAGCCTTGATTAAAAGGAAAAAAAATTGTGAGGGGGCAGGATTGTGGGTGTATACTGTGTGGGAGTTTTGTGTAGGTTTGTAGTGTAGATTTTGCTTTGTAGCTTTTGTTGATATTTGTTTTGTCTTTCTAGGAATATCTGTGTGCTTGTTTATGTGGTTATCATATCTTTTATGTATTTGCCTGTATAACTGATCTGTCTATAAATCTGCGTAATAAGTACAGTGTGTTTTCTGTTATTATTGTGTCTGTTGTGTGTGTGTGTGCGTGTGTGTGTGTGTGTGTGTATGTGTGTGTTGTGGTGTGTGTGTGTGTGTGTGTGTGTGTGTGTGTGTGTGTGTGTGTGTGTGTGTGTGTGTGTGTGTGTGTGGTTGCACGCGCTTACATGCGTGCGTTAGTGCTGCGTGCATGCGTGTGTGCGTGTGGGTGCATGCGTGCATGCATGTGTCCGTGCGTGCGTGTATGTATGTGTATATGTGTTTGTGTGTTGTATGTATATGTGTAGGTGTATAAGCCGTGCATATGAAATGTCAAGTTGATTAATTTCACAAATATTTTATAATAGGTTTTACTTTATTTTGATTGCTAGTTATCATACATAAGACTAAATGTGAGCAAGGTTGAGTAAAGCTAGATTGTAGCAAGATAGTGATATGTATAATGGAGAAGAAATATAAAGAAAAAAGGGACAAAATGAGCTGGGATTGAAGGAGGAAAAAAGACAAAACATAAAAAAACAATGTCTTTAATTACTGGAAGTTTTGCATAAGTGTAAAATATACCTGAGCATTAGATAAACAAGGAAATGTATAATGACATATTCAACATCTGTGAAAACATTCTTTAACAGAAAAAGAGAACATACACAAAAAACAAAATATTGCAAAACGTAGATAAGAAAGTCTCTTCTACACTCACATACAATCAGATTATGATGTTAAAAAGAAATAGGCAACTGTAGTAATCACAGAAGGGACCTCAAAACCAAATTATATTTGAAAAAATATAGCCTGAGTTTCAGTAAGTGTCTTCTAAATATCTTCCTGTGTGAATATTCATGATTTCTCTTCTTCTTTCTTCTTCTTCTCTCCTTTCTTTCTTCTTCTTCTTCTTCTCTTCTTCTTCTTCTTCTTCTTCTTCTCTTCTTCTTCTTTTCTTCTTCTTCTTCTTCTTCTTCTTCTTCTTCTTCTCTTCTCTCTTCTTCTTCTTCTTTCTTCTTCTTCTTCTTCTTCTTCTTCTTCTTCTTCTTCTTCTTCTTCTTCTTCTTCTTCTTCTTCTTCTCTTCTTCTCTTCTTCTTCTCCTCTCTCTCTTCTTCTTCTTCTCTTCTCTCTTCTCTCTCTTCTTCTTCTTCTTCTTCTCTTCTTCTCTTCTTCTTCTTCTTCTTCTTCTTCTTCTTCTTCTCTTCTCCTCCTCCTCCTCCTCCTCCTCCTCCTCCTCCTCCTCCTCTCTCTCCTTCTTCTCTTCTTCTTCTTCTTCTTCTTCTTCTTCTTCTTCTTCTTTTTCTTCTTCTTCTTCTTCTTCTTCTTCTTCTTCTTCTTCTTCTTCTTCTTCTTCTTCTTCTTCTTCTTCTTTCTTTCTTCTTCTTTGCAATTCTCTTTCTTGTGTTTCCCTTCCTCCTCCTCCTCTTTGTTATTGAAGTGTATTCTAGTGGAGCGATTGTCGACCGATACGCAGTTATCTCTTTGATATCATTGCTAGGATCTGCTGGAACCAATCCGATTAGGGTGGCCCCTGTGTCCCCTCTTAACTTGATTTGCCACACTTCAGCCCTGCCTGCTGAGGTGAATGAGATGTCTAACAACATTCTTCAGACCACGGAGAAATAATCAAAGCTTTGGATTGTTAAATCCAAGCCGATTTTTTTTTAACTGTTGTGTGGGGAACTTTTTTTTTCTTTGGTGTTTATTTTGGATTATTTTTACTGTGTGTTTCTATGTTGTTGTGTAAGTGGTTTTTCATATAGATGTTGCGCATTTTTTATGTTTTTCTCTCTCCTTTTCTTTACCTGTAAATTTGTATGTTTGCTCTTCTGTTTCACTAGTAAAGTTCACCTTTTGCTGTGTTTGTAAATAAGCACCAGTCTGTCTTTTACCCTGCATGTTTTCATCTTTTCTCTTTCACACTGACTTTGTCTGCATGTACATAAAATTATGCCCATAATGCCAGGGGATCTCTCTGTAAATAGCATCCGCACCTACTTGAGATTCTGTGCAAGAAATTTCCACTTTTCGACCTCTTTTTTGTTTCTGTCTTTCTCCTTAACTGTCTAGCATCTTCTCTTGCTTCTGTTTTGCCTTCCCAGTCCACTCTACTAGCCTTTTTTAAAGCATTCTTTTTTGTTGTAGCAACTAGGTAGTGATACATACACACTCAGGTGGGCATAGGATGTCCATTTTGCAGTGGTATTTTGCCTTGTGGCACTCTTTATGCATATTTTTGTAGTTTGACATATTTGGTATCCACTTTACTTTGGTTTGTAATCTGCAGTAACATAGTAAGCGGAATTGCCTGGCGTCCTCAGCACAGCCTTGTTTATTAGCCTTAAGGAATGAAAAAAAAAGTATTGTGTCATTTAATTTTGGTTTTGGGTGGTTATTTCTCAAATGGACAGTGTTAGATATTTGAAAGTATTAGCAGGTGTTGGTTTTGAAACTGAAGTGGGAAGTTACTGGAGTTACCGAAACTAAATGAAGTGAGAGTTCTGATATGGCTTTGTTGTGGGTAGCGCTCTGGAGTGCCTTGTGTGTGTGTGTGTGTGTGTGTGTGTGTGTGTGTGTGTGTGTGTGTGTGTGTGTGTGTGTGTGTGTGTGTATGTGTGTGTGTGTGTGTGTATGCGTGCGCGCGCGCGCGCGCGCGTGTGTGTGTGTGTGTGTGTGTGTGAATGAGTGAGTGGTGTGTGTGGTGTGTGTGTGTGTGTGTGTGTGTGTGTGTGTGTGTGTGTGTCGTGTGCATTAGCCGTGTGTCTTTGTGGAGGGAGCATGCACTCATTTACTGACTCTTTCAAATTGGTATTTGTAAACTCTTCTAAACTAATAGTGCCTTGGATATGCACCAAACATACCACTAGTTGTGAAAATGAAAGGTAGCAGAGACTCATGCATTGAATAGCTGGCTATAGTATAATAAAGGTGCACGCGGAGAAGAACGTGACACACAAAGAAGCAGGATGGATTCTAGGAAAAACCCAAACAACTTTTAGATCTCCATGAAAGTTTTGCTGGAAGCGTAAGAAAAAATCCCAGCCGAGATAAATATGGACAGGTTTAATCAGATTTACAACAAGGAGGTGGGCAGTTCTATGGAAGGGAAGAGGGGGGGGGTTGGAGAGGGGGAACCACTTGAAGAAAAAATGGAAAATATAGCATGTGCTGTGGTCACTCAAAATAAGATTTTCCTGTCTGAATGAGATGCATGACATTAACGACACAAGGAACTTCCAAACTGAATTTGCTGAGAATCAAAGCCAGATTGTGCGAACTGTTTCTACGTTTTTTTTTCTTTCGTTATGGTTTCATTTTTGTATTTTGTTCCTGATTTTTAAAGTCATTTTTAAACAGACTATTTCTTGTAACTTTATCGGCTTGTCTGTGTGGTAACTTTGTTGGGATTATTTGTTTTGTCTATATTGGTTTTATCTATGTTTGGTTGTGTGTTTCTCTGTCTCAGTCTCTGTCGTCTGTCTGTCTATCTGTCTGTCTGTCTATCTGTCTGTCTGTCTGTCTGTCTGTCTGTCTGTCTATCGTCTGTCTTCCGTCACTGCTAGCTGTCTGTACTGTTTTCTCTCTCACACACACACACACACACACACACACACCACACACACACACACCACACACACACACACATACAACACACACATACACTACATACACGCACATGCACACACGTACATACTCTTACACACACACACACACACACACAACACACACACACACACTACACACACACACACAACACACAACAACACGATGACAGATAGATAGGATAGATAGATAGATAGATAGATAGATAGATAGATAGATAGATAGATAGATAGATAGATAGATAGATAGATAGATAGATAGATAGATAGATAGATAGATAGAGAGTGTGAGTAGGGAGAATGTAAATAAAATGACCTTACCCAATAACTGCATTCTCCTTTAATCAGTTTTTACTCTTTCGTCTCTCGAAAATAATGGATTTATGGCTTTGCAGAGTTCTTAATATTGGCGATTTCGACCTGATTCATCTTTGTTCCTCGGATAAGACTATAAGTCCTATGGCAACATTTATATTAAACAAACAGCGTTGATAGTCGTCTAGACTAGATTTGCATACAAGATCATTGTTCTAATTAATAAAATAAGTATAAAAATATCTGTATGAAACAGCAAAATGAAACTATCTGATAAAGCATGACTAGAAGAAAAAGTGTTTTGTAAAAGCGTTACTAAAAGAAGTTATTCGCTATTTTTAAGTACTATTTCAGCTTTTCGTGAGCAGGTATACATATCTGTCTTTTTGTGACTTCATCTATCCCTCTGACGTGTGTATATACGTCTGTGTTATCTTTATTTGTTTGTCTGTTAAACGAAAACCCAGATATCTCACATTGTGGCAATGCATATAAAATGAAAGCTATTGTATCTGTAGAAATAAAGACATTGTGTTAAAGCACCCATCATGTGCATGCAGATAAATAGATAAATACACACACACACACACACACACACACACACACACACACACACACGCACGCACACACGCACGCGCACACACACTCACACACATACACACACTCACACACACATACATAACATACACACACACACACATACACACACTCATACATACACACATCGCATGCACACACGCACCACGCACACACGCACACACGCACGCACAACATACAGTGAGAAAGGAAAAAAACACAAAGAGATACAGAGACAGAGGGAGAGAAAGATAATACAGATTGACCAATCAATAACCGTCATTCTTAAACGTGTCATGGCCACCTTCTCTCTCACACAAAGCCTGTCTTTCCACCACCACCCCTCCTTCCCTGCCTTCCCTTCCCCCCCTCCCCCCACAACACCCCTTGAAGTGTTGTAGAGATTAGCGATTGTCAGCTGATTCCTCTCTGTCCCATTGATAACATTACTGGCGTGTGTGTGTGTGTGTGTGTGTGTGTGTGTGTGTGTGTGTGTGTGTGTGTGTGTGTGTGTGTGTGTGTGTGTGTGTGTGTGTGTGTGTGTGTGTGTGTGTGTGTGTGTGTGGTGTGTGTGTGTGTGTGTGTGTGTGTGTGTGTGTGTGTTGTGTGAGTAGAGAGTGTGTGTATGTGTGTGTGTGTGTTTGTGTGTGTGTGTGAGTGTGTGTGTGTTGTGTGTGTTGTGTGTCTGTCTGTCTGTCTGTTGTGTGTGTTGTATGGTGTGTGTGGTGTGTGTGTGTGTGGTGTGTTGTGTGTGTGTGTTGTGTGTGTGTGTGTTGTGGCGGCACGCGCGCCTATAGCAACCAATCAGATTAGGATCACCAATGTAATCCCCTATTGACCAGATTTGCACACTTCAACCTGGCTTTTCTGTGATGAGTCAAACATGTCAAGGTGTTCCTGGCTGCCTATATGTTAACAGCTTGTAAAGAATGGTCGGAGACATTGTTGTTAGTTGGTTATCTTTTCTTTTTGTACACTGTTTAAAAAGGCTAAGTTGCTGATTTTTTTGTTATGTACTTTGAAGGGAGGAAGTGTATTTTGTGTTAGTATTTTGCTGAATGCACGGGTTTTTTAAAAAAACTCTTTTGTATTGTGTGGATATATGTATTTCACATGAGTCTCAGTCCTGCTTGTGGTTATAGATGTGTTTCTCTGTAAGGCCTCATCTTGATTTTCTTAATCCTCCTAGCATGTGCATATGCCTTTAAATATCACCTGCAGACATTTAAAACACTTGCACTTAATAGTACACACATTCATTGTGTACAACATGCATACACGCACGCACACACATACACACACGCGCGCATGCCACGTACGCGCGCATGTGCGCATATGCACGTGTGCCAAGTGAGAGAGAAAGGGATGACACATAGAGACACAAAAAGTAAAAGAGACAAAGAACAGAAACAAGACAGAGAGAGCGAAAATATTGTATGATTAATCAAATCATACTTTTTTCAATGTCTTTTGACGTCTACTTTCCTTCTTCCAAAAGTCATCTTTTAAATCTTTTTTTTATGTTCTCCAAAACTATGGAAGTTTCATTGCGATTGGCGTCGTCAGCTGTTTCCTCTCTGCCCCATTGATAACATTACTGGTGTGTGTGTGCCTATGGAAACAAATGGAATTAGAGTCACCACTGTGTCCCATCTTGACTGAATTTGCACCGTGAAGTCTGGCTGACCATGGCGAGTCAGAATGATAAGAAACAAAGAGAGAACAAGAAATACTTCTGACTACAGTCAATATTCTAAATTGAAAGTTTTGTGAAGCACTATCCATTTTTTTTCTAATATTCTTATTAGTTGTAAAGTATTCAGTGTAATTGTCTCTTTATATTCCTGATACTCTGCATGTCTGTGATAGTGTCTGCATGTATGCTTTTTATCCCTCGTTTTTGCAGAAACTGAACCCTACTAGGATAACTGTGGCGTGCTTGTTAAATTACTTGTGTAAGTTCTCCATTTACTTACTTACTTACTTCTTACTTACTTACTACTTACTTACTTACTTACTTACTTACTTACTTACTTACTTACTTACTTACACACACACACTACACACACAACACACACACACCACACACACACACGCATGCACGCATGCACACACACACACAAACAAACAACACACACACACATACACACACAAAAAAACAACAAGCAGCAAAAAATTATATCAATTTTCATTTCAAATATTCACATTTTTCAATGCTTCATAAATACCCTTTTCTTTTGCAAAAACCTTTCTTTCCATATTGCTTTTCATGTTCACTACTACCATTGTAGTAGTATTGAGACTGGCGATTGTCAGCTGATTCCTCTCTGCCCCATTGATAACATTACTGGTGTGTGTGCCTATAGCAACCAATGAAATTAGGATCACCCCTGTATCCCCTCTTGACTGGATTTGCACATTTGAACCTGGTTTTCTGTGATGAGTCGAAAAACGTAATAACATTCTTTAGACTATGGTCAATATTTCTAGGTCTGGAAAGTGTTGTTTGACGCCTTTGTGAAACAGTTTATATGATTTTGTATCACTGTAAAGTCTTAAATGTGTCTTTGTATCTGTATTTATGAGTTTCCTGTTTTTCATGTTTCCTACTTCTGTGGGTCGGAATATGTGGAATATGTGTTTGTCTTGGTCTCTTTGGGGTTTGATTTTATTTGCATATTCTTATCCCAGGTATGGGGATTATGTACATGATTATTGATTGCCTTAAAGCAGTGTGGATACATAAATAAGTAGATACATTAAAAAAAAATCATATTTATGATTTGTGCGTACACTTGATCTACCTACACGCAGCACTAATACTACACACCCACACACACGTGCGCATGGCACACACACACGCACACACACACACACGACCCACCACACACACACACACACACACACACACGATGCATTGACATAGACTTGTACACAAACAAGGGTTAAACGAAGTTGGACTGAGACAACAGCTGTATGTGTCTACATTGTGTGTGTGTGTGTGGTGGGGGGGGGGGTGCGTGTTGTGTCTGTATGCTTGTGTGGGGATGTATTTGTGTGAATGTGTGTCTATATGTCTGCGTGTACTCTGTGTGTCTCTGTTGTTCGTGTGTCTGTCTGTCTGTGTGTGTGTCTTTGTGAACGTGCACGTCCTCGCAAACGTGTGTAAGCCCATTGAAAAATGTTTGAAACATTTTCTTTACGGGTAACATGCAAGCGGATAGAAGTCAGTTGAATAGCAGATCTGTGTGGGAAAGTATAGAGTATACAATGAGCGTAGCAGAGACGGAATGAATGAATACAGGGGGTCGAGAGATGGGGCAGGGACAGAATAAGCTAGAAACGAAGAAAAAAAAAAAAGCAAGGTAACTACATCTGTCTGAAAGTTTTGCTAGAATTGGAAGAAATTCTAAACCATCGCCAGGGAGAGGGATAGATTCAAACAAATATTCGACAAGAACAGGGTGAACTTGTGGAAAAAAGAGACAGGAAAAAAATAAGAAAGTAAGAATATAGACAAAATATTTTACGATCTATCAATCCAACCTTGGCTACGTTTCTCAAAATGTGATTATACTGACTAAAAGAGATTATAAGGATCTTTTCGAGAGGCAAATCCAAACCAGATTTTCGCAAAGTCACACCAGGGTCGTCGGCAAATTTTGTGGGCAGGCGATCGGCTTTCATTGATATACTTGTATCTCTCTGTCCCTGTTTGTCTGCCTGTGCCTCTCTGAATGTTTTGTCTTCTATATTTACCTGTGCGAAAGTAGTTTGACGGTCGGTCTGTCTGAAAGTGTTTGTGTCTGACTCTGTTTCTTTCTGTATGCTTTGATATTTTGCTTCTCTCTCTCTCTCTCTCTCTCTTCTCTCTCTCTCTCTTCTCTCTCTCTCTCTCTCTCTCTCTCTCTCTCTCTCTCTCTCTCTCTCTCTTTCTCCATCAGTCTATTTATCTGTCTCTGTCTCTGTCTCTGCCTCTGCCTCTCTCTCTCTCTCTTTCTCCATCTCTTTTATCTGTCTCTGTCTCTCTCTCTCTCTCTGTCTCTCTTCTCTCTGTCTCTCTCTCTCTCGTCTCTCTCTGTCTCTCTCTCTCTGTCTCTTCTCTGCTCTCTCTCTCTCTCTCTCTTCTCTCTCTCTCCCCCCCCTCTCTCCTCTCCTCTCTCTCCTCTCCCCCCACCTTTCTCATCCTCCTGTCTCCCCTCTTCTCAAACTTCACATTGCTACACCTTTCTATCTCTGTCTAGTTTTTTTTTTCTTTCTTTTTTCTTTTTCTTCTCTGTTTCTCTCAGTCTAACCTGTCGCTCTCCATTTCGTACCTTTTCTTTTGCCTTCTTTACTTCAGCCAATACCTTTACTTTTTTTTCTCTCTCTATCTCTCAGTTGCAACCTATCCCGTGCACGATTCGCGTGTGAAGACTTGTCCGAGGAGTCTCGTTCTTCGCCAATTCTGGCACCAGTGCTAGAAGAAGGCTGTCTTAGACAAGTCCTGTAATTTGATTGCGGGCAGGGTGAGTTCTGTGATGCATACGAAAAGAACGCGGCTAGCCTAGCTTATTCATTCGGGCTGATGGTAGGAGATGCACTTGACAGTATTCCGGGTAGTGCTCACGCAACAATTCGGTTTTTGAGCTAGCTGTGTGTGTGGGGACGGTTAAGGTTTCAGTTTTGAGTTGGGTTTTTTCGTGGTCTGTTTATTGTTTTTTTTAACTTTATGTTTTGTTGTATGGTCTTCTGACTGGTTGATGTTTTGGGGTTGTGGTTGTAGTATGTACGTGGTGGTAATAGTGGTTTTTTTGTATTTTCTTGTTTTATGGTATATGTTGGGTTTTTTCTTTACATTTAAAGGAGAGTATAACTATCTGGGTTTTTCAATGCCTATTCGTGCCCTTTTGGTAAATAAAATCAGTGGTCTTTTTTTAGTAAATAATGTTTCAGTGTCTGTTAGGTCCTTGTTGGTAAATAATAA
>CM060326.1:40484446-40496946 GCA_030674155.1 Stramonita haemastoma | reverse complement strand
CACGTGTTATGACAAGATGCTGTCACAGTCAGTAAGATCTATGTAATTGTTCAGTCGATGAATATTTTGTTGCTTTCGGCTGTTTTTGTAATGGATTTTTGTCATGTGTTTGTTGTGTCTGTCTGTCCTGTCTGTCGGTTTGTTTGTCTTTAAGAAACCTTAAAAGATTTTGTTTTGTATATTGTGTTAATATGTAATATAGTGCACAGTTTTAATCTAAGATTTAACTTTTAAACAAGGTAGTAACAACTTATATAATTGTGTTGTCGCTGGGTAAAACAGTATGATTGATTGAAGAGGGGTGTCTGTTAATTGTTTTTGGTCGTTTAATTCTATGTTCTTTGATCCTGTTTATGAGTGTGAGATGAAAACATAGGCAGAGAAACAGGTTACTTGTTGTTTTGATATTTTTTACCTCCTATTTAGTATTTATAATAGTATGTGGTGTGTCTGAACATGACTTTACCCGCTTTATAACCTCTATTTATTTTTATGTTTAATATTCAGTACATCTGAAACGGAACTTTTTATCCCGGCGGTTACTCAGTGTTGGCATGGTCAACTACAAGGTCAAGGCCTTTTGCATCACACACTCGTCCATCCAAATTCTGTATCGATCCCCTGCTAGGTCAGTCTGCCTACTTCTCTGTCTCTTTTTTGACCCCATGCCTGTCTGTTTTTTCTCTGTCTGTCTGTCTGTCTGTCTGTCTGTCTGTCTGTCTGTCTGTCTGTCTGTCTGTCTGTCTGTTCTCTCTCTCTCTCTCTCTCTCTTCTCTCTCTCTCTCTCTCTCTTCTCTCTCTCTCTCTCTCTCTCTCTCTCTCTCTCTCTCTCTCTCTCTCTCTCTCTCTCTCTCTCTCTCTCTCTCTCTCTCTCTCTCTCTCTCTCTCTCTCTCTCTCTCTCTCTCTCTCTCTCTCTCTCTCTCTCCCTCCCTCTCTCTCTCTTTGCCTCTTTGGTTTATCTACTTCTGTGTGTTGGTGTATGTGTGTACATTTCTCCCTGTCTAAATCTCACCCCTATTTGTTTGTTGTCTCTTATCGATTTCTCTATTTCTGTCTTTCTGTCTACTTATTCCTAAATCTCCACACTCCCACTACTCTTTCTCTTTTAAACCACACGTACACACACACATACACACACATACACACAGACACATAGACACACACACCATACAAACAAACACCACACATACACTTTTTTGTTCTCTCTTTACCTCTCTATTGTCTCTGTCTCTGTCTCTCTGTGACACACCACACCCACCACACACACACACACACACACCACACACACACACACACACACACACACACACACACACACACACACACACACACACACACACACACACACACACAACAAATAAAGAAACAAACGCATTTTTTCCCACTCATTTTTTTTTCTCTGTCTCTCAATGCATTTTTTTTCTCATGTCTGCGTCTTCTAGCGAAACAGATTTTGACAGCAAGTTGAGATTATTGGCTATATGCCTCGATTTTTTTTTCAAAATAAGCTAAAAATAAAACTTACGCTACATGAAGTGAGCCATAACTTTTCCTGTACGACTTACTTGTAGACATGAAGTGTCAGAAGTAATTATGACAGCGTCTGCATCGATGTTTGCCTTTTTCTTTTCTTTTTTGGGGGTTGGGAGTACGGTTGGGTTCTTTAAAAAAAAAGTGTTTAAAAAACACGGTAATGCTGTCGTCTGTTTGCTTCTCTGCCCCTGCCTTCTTTCGCTCTTTTTTTTTTTACTTCGGAAAAAAAAACCACCAATACAAAATATTTCAAAACAGAGGGGAAAAGCTGTAGGCAGAATTAGACAGCAGAGGATATTCAGAGAACTTACTCTCTCTTAACAAATATTCTAGCCTTAAGTTCTTGCATTCTGTGGAGTATAGAGTGCGTGGGGGATGGGTGGAAATAGTGGAGGATCCAAATTATAGGCGTTTACTTCTTGTTGTTGTTTTTTGTTCCCGCCAAACCAGTATTTAAAACCATTGACTTAAAGTTTTTGAGAACCGCAAGGCCAACATGTTGTTATTGTTAAATTTTTGCGTGCTTACTTGGTTGTTATTTCTCTTGTTCTTGTTGTCTATCTATCTATCTATCTATCTATCTATCTATCTATCTATCTATCTATCTATCTATCTATCTATCTATCTATCTATCTATCTATCTATCTATTATCTATCTATCTATCTATCTATCTGTCTGTCTGTCTGTCGTCTGTCTGTCTAGTCTGTCTGTGCTGTCTGTCTGTCTGTCTGTCTGTCTGTCTGTCTGTCTGTACTGTCTGTCCTGTCTATCTATCTATCTATCTATCTATCTATCTATCTATCTCTCTCTTCTCTCTCTCTCTCTTATCTATTATCTATCTATCTATCTATCTATCTATCTATCTATCTATCTGTACGTCTATATTTTAATCTATCTATGCATCCATAAATCTATCTATACATCTATATATATATATATATATATATATTATATATATATATATATATATCTGTGTATGGGTATCATTCTGTCTCTGTCTCCTTGTCCTTCTGTCTATGCTAATGTCTTTGTGTCTCTACGTCTTTTTGTGTCTTTTCTGCCTTTATGCCTTTTTGTCTCTTACCTTTTGTATGCCTCTATGTCACTCTGCATATCTGTCTCTGTTTCTGTGTCTGTCTGTCTGTCTGTCTGTCTATCAGTCTGTCTGTCTCTCTTTTTTCTTCTCTCTCTCTCCCTTTCTCTGTCTTCTCTGCCTGTCTGTCCTGTCTGTCCCTCCTGTCTGTTCTGTCTCTGTCTTTCTCTGTCTATCTGTCTCTGTCTTCTGTCTCTGTCTGTCTGTCTGTCTGTTTGTCTCTGTCTGTCTGTCTGTCTGTCTGTTTGTCTGTCTCTCTGTCTCTTTCTGTCTGTCTGTCTGTCTGTCTGTCTCTGTCTCTGTCTGTCTGTCTGTCTCTCTGTCTCTTTCTGTCTGTCTGTCTGTCTCTGTCTGTCTGTCTGTCTGTCTGTCTCTCTCTCTCTGTCTCTCTCTCTCTGTCTCTGTGTGTGTGTGTGTGTGTGTGTGTCTCTCTCTCTCTCTCTCTCTCTCTCTCTCTCTCTCTCTCTCTCTCTCTCTCCTCTCTCTCTCCCTCTCTCTCTCTCTCTCTCTCTCTCTCTCTCTCTCTCTCTCTCTCTCTCTCTCTCTCTCTCTCTCTCTCTCTTTGATTCCTCCTCCCGCTGGTGGCATCCTTCATTGGAGGGGGAAAATGCACATTATCAAAAGGTCGCTCTACGAGTCGTGTCATTTTCTGGGACCTGCATTTGGAAACAAGCCAGAAATAAACATACGCAAAAAATATGCTTTGCAATAAAGCATGTACGTCTCTCTTGCTATTAACTAACGATCAAACGATTGTACAAAGTGACATGCACGTCTTTGACAACACTTTGCAAGAAAAAAAGGGGGAACATGAGGAAACGTTCTAAGCGTTGCATACGAAAATAGAAAAGAGAGAGAGAGAGAGAGAGAGAGAGAGAGAGAGAGAGAGAGAGAGAGAGAGAGAGAGAGAGAGAGAGAGAGAGAGAGAGAGAGAGACAGAGAGAGAGAGAGAGAGAGAGAGAGACAGAGACAGAGACAGAGAGAGAAGAGACAGAGAGAGAGAGAGAGCCAGAGAGACAGGAGACAGAGAGAGAGAATGTGTGCATGTGTATATAATTATATGTGTGTTTGTGTATATGCGTGCATGTGTGCTTGCATGTGTGTGCGTGTGTTCGTGCGTGCGTGTACGAGTGCATAGGAGCGTGCATGAGTGCGTGCGTGTGTGCGTTTGTGTGAATGTGTGTGTTTATGTGTGTGAGTGTGTGTGTATGTATGTTTGTGCACATGCTTAATTTTGTGTACCAATTTTGAGTCCTGAGAATGAGAAGTTGTAGCTTAATCTTCTGAGAACTTGTTATTTTTTTTTAGTGTGTATGATGATAATGATGAGGCGGAGGACGAGGAGGAAGAGGAGGAGGTGGAGGAAGAGCAGAAGAAAGAGGAAGAGGAGGAGGACGACGATGATAATAATGACAAGGATGACGATGCCACCGCAATAACAGCAAAAACCATCACCACTCTCACCACTCTCACCACCACCCCACCATGTACAGCATATTATCCACATCAGCAACAAAACCAACCCAAAGCAACAGTGGAAACACCAGTGGGAAAATTTTCCGAGTGCATTGATCCTATCTTTTACAGAAAATTAACAAACGTACACAGTATGTCAGTCATACTGCATATTTTAGCCTAGGTTACTTAGTTACCGTATGCCTGTCGCGTATTTTTCTTCCATCCACCTCTCTCAAAAAACATGAATTATTTTTTTTGTAATGGAACAAGCTACAAGTTTTTGCAATCAAGATCAGAGGCAACGACAGAGAGGGTACGGCTTTCGTGTACCGAGCAGCCATGGAATCAAAGTCATGCTCTAATTGAGGCAATCGATATTGTGATGCCACACCCTTGACTGTTCAGCAAAGTGCATCTGTCTTCCTCTGGTTTTAAAGAGAAAGACACCAACTCCTGCCAAGTGTTCTCCTTTTTTCAGGTTTTTTTTAAGTTTCCTGAATGATTCATGAAGTTTTCCTTCTTTCTTGTTTGGGTACTGCAACACAAATCAAAGAGGCAGAATCTATCAGCTTGACAAAATGCACTTTTTTCCCCCTCAGTACAAAGGGAAGGCAAACTGCGTCCGTAATGTTTTGTTTCACGGTGCAATATGGGACAAAGTTCTCTGGCACCGTGCCAATAACAGCCTTTAAGTATATCCAGACAACAGATCATGTAGGAGAGGATTATTTCCGGGAACATCAGTACGGCTCTCCCATTGTAGACTACACCTTAGAGATTGAGCACTCTACCTTGTGATTTGTCTAATGAAACTGCTTGTCCAATAAGTAACCGTGACAACATCAAATCATTTGTTTCAAGAAATGTTCAAAAGGACTCTCTTGTGTGTGTGTGTGTGTGTGTGTGTGTGTGTGTGTGTGTGTGTGTGTGTGTGTGTGTGTGTGTGTGTGTGTGTGTGTGTGTGTGCGTGCGTACGTGTGTGCGTGCGTTTGTGTGTTTGTATATGTGTGTGCGTGTGTGTGTTTGGGGGGGGGGGTAGTTATGGTTTATTTCTCATTTCTTTTATTCATTCGTTTTTTATTCATTTAATCTTTGATATCGAGGATAATGGAAAACGCATTCATGTCCTTTTTATACCAAGCCCCCGCGTGTATGCAGTTTTGAATATTTTGTCATGCGTTCCCACCGGCACACAATAGCCTACTCTTCGAAAAAGCGGGACCGATTTTAATGTGTGCGCACGATGTTCTGCGTTCGTTCGCACACAGAACCTCGGTTTACAGTCTCTCCCGAGAAACTGAAAATATCTGAAGACATCTGAGGTTTATCAATGGTGGGATTTTTGGTATGCCACTGCTTTTACCCACTATTAACGCAGCCACATTTCAACATCATGGATACTCTATATTAATAAGTTATATAGAGTCAACAAGTATGTTTTGGTGGGACAGCAGTAAGTACAAATCATGTATTAGTTTTCAGAAAAAAATCCAACAGCCAAAAGGTCGGCAGATGTATCGTATAAAAGGTTATACCCAGACCACAGCAACACTTTTGGTGTTAGACAGTAGAAAAGAAAAGGGACTGAAGTGAGCGAAGTTAAAGTCTCATGAGGGAAAGCACTGTCTAAAATGGGTTACCTTGCCATTGATGTCTGGAAAAGTCTGCCGGAGAAAGGGATGAGAGAGAGAGAGAGAGAGAGAGAGAGAGAGAGAGAGAGAGAGAGAGAGAGAGAGAGAGAGAGGAGAGGGAGAGAGAGGAGGGAGGGAGGGAGGGAGGGAGGGAGGGAGGAGAGAGAGAGAGAGAGAGAGAGAGAGAGAGAGAGAGAGAGAGAGAGAGAGAGAGAGAGAGAGGAGAGAGAGAGAGAGAGAGAGAGAGAGAGAGAGAGAGAGAAGGGAAGACAACAGAAAGACAGACAGACAGAGACAGAGAGACAACCAGACAAACAGACATACACAAACAAAGACAGAGAGACACAGACCAACAGGAAAAAATAGACGGAGAAAAACAGACAAAAATATAGATGCACAGACACAAAGACACAAATAGCCAAAACCAAGTATGCTATCAGACTAGCAGGAAGGATAACATAAGATAAAGAGAGATAGAAAGAGCGAGAGAGACAGAGACAGAGAGACAGACAGAGAGACAGACAGAGAGACACACAGAAAGACAGACAGAGACAGAGATGGAGAAAGAGTGACATAGACAGACAGACATGCAGACCGGCAGACAGAGAGGACGAGTGTGAAGAGAGACAAACATTTAGGCAGAGAGAAAGTACAAACCAGAGAACGGTAGGAACGCGAACAGGGGAACAAAATGATTAATGGAGGAAGAAAACAGCAGACTCACAGATACAGAGACATACAAAGATGAATAAACAAACAGACTGCATCAAAGAGACTAGACGCACAGTCAAACAGACACAGCAGACCGCGAGAGAGAGAGAGAGAGAGAGAGAGAGAGAGAGAGAGAGAGAGAGAGAGAGAGAGAGAGAGAGAGAGAGAGAGGAGAGAGAGAGAGAGAGAGGAGAGAGAGAGAGAACACTGAACATTGACATGGTTTAATGGTACCTTGGCCTCGGACCAAAATACACCGAGTGAGGGGGGCAGGGTACCGGGTGTGAGTATAATGCAAAATGAAAGCATGGATAAATTTATCACTTACTATGGCAATATAAAATGAAAGCATGAATAAATATTACACTTACCATACAATAAAAAAGCAGAGCATGGATACACCTTCTACATATCATAGCAATGAAAAATGACAGCAATATCTTAGTTCACATTGACCACTGCAATGAAAAACTTAATCATGTATAGATTTCTCACCCACTATAGCAATGAAAAAAAAAAAGAAATCATGGATAAATGTTTATATATAACATAGCAATGAAAAATGAAAGCATGGATACATTTCACACCTACTATAGCAATGTAAAATGAAAGCATGGATAAATTCCACATACACTATAGCAATGAGAATGATAGCATGGATAAATTTCACACATACTGTAGTAATGGCACATAAAAGCATTGATACATTTCACACATACTTCTGCAATGAAAAATGAAATCATTGATGCATTCCATACCCATTATAGCAGTGAACACTGAAAGCATGGATAAATTTCACACCCACTATACAGACAGAGAGACAGAGAGACAGAGACAGACAGACAAACAGACAGAGAGAGGGAGACAGACTGACAGAGAGAGAGAGACAGAGACAGAGACATAGAGACAGAGAGAGAAAACCATTGTGGCAATCCCTCTGGGAAATCCTGGAAACAAGCACTGTGGTGGATGTGAAGACGATTCCGGTAATTAGTCACTTTTCCCTCGACCTTGTCTCGCTCTCTTTTGGTTCCGGGCAAAGAACGGCTGGGTGAGCAAGTGCTCCCTTCTCTTCTTCTTCTCTCCCCTTTGTTACTGCTTCTGCTTCTGCCTCACTTGCTGCCTGTTATCCTGTTTGGGGTTGGGTTTTTTGTTCTCTCTGTCTGTCTGTCTGTCTGTCTGTCTGTCTGTCTGTCTGTCTGTCTGTCTGTCTGTCTGTCTGTGTCTTTATATGTATGTGTGTGCGTTTCTGTCTGTCTGTCTGTCTGTCTGTCTGTCTGTCTGTCTGTCTGTCTGTCTCTCTCTGTCTCTCTGTCTCTCTCTGTCTCTCTCTGTCTCTCTCTGTCTCTCTCTGTCTCTCTCTCTCTCTCTCTCTCTCTCTCTCTCTCTCTCTCTCTCTCTCTCTCTCTCTCTCTCTCTCTCTCTCTCCTCGTCCCCCATCCCCTTTCTTTCTAGCTGAATGGATAGGGCGTTTGACTTACATCCATATTATGTACATGGAGCTCTGAGTTCGAATCTTACCAACAGCGTCTGATGAAATACAACAAGGAATAATTGTGATCTTTCAGATCAACAAGTAACGTTGACCTGCTAATTCTTTTTTTTTAATCCCTTATTGTCCATATGCATACAGACGATCAATTATTCCCTTAAAAGATCCTACATTTTTCTCATCGTTTAGTGTCGAAAGAACCACACACATTCAAATAGCGGTCTGTATTCTGTATGTGGAGAGAGAACTCGGAACTCGGAACTCGAAACTTTTTTAATGTACATCGGCCACTGGGAGAGAGAGAGAGAGAGAGAGAGAGAGAGAGAGGAGAGAGAGAGAGAGAGAGAGAGAGAGAGAGAGAGAGAGAGAGAGAGAGAGAGAGAGAGAGAGAGAGAGATGTCTCCGCCAGCTTCAGTTTACCTTTGAGAAAGGGCCTGAAAAAAATCAGTGGGGTGCCTTATTAACACCATAAGAAAGTTGAGGGAAAGAAGAAGAAGAAGAAGAAGAAGAAGAAGAAGAAGAAGAAAAGAAGAAGAAGAAGAAGAAGAAGAAGAAGAAGAAGAAGAAGAAGAAGAAGAACAAGAAGAAGAAGAAGAAGAACAAGAACAAGAACAAGAACAAGAAGAACAAGAACAAGAACAAAAACAAGAACAAGAACAAGAACAAGAACTACGAAAAGAACAAGAAGAATAACAATAACACCAACTAGACAAGAACAAGAACAATTACAAGAAGAACAAGACCAAAAACAAGAAAAAGAAAAAAAAAGTAAGAACAAGAACAAGAAGAACAAGAAGATGAACAAAAACAAGAACAGCAACAAGAAGAAGAACAAGAAAAAAAAAGAACAAAAAAGATCAAGAACAAGAGGAACAAGAGCTAGAAGAACAATCAGAAGTAGAAGGCATGGGACTAGAAGAAGAAGAAGAAGAAGAAGAAGAAGAAGAAGAAGAAGAAGAAAGAAGAAGAAGAAGAAGAAGAAGAAGAAGAAGAAGAACAACAACAACAACAAGAACAACAAGAACAACAAGAACAACAAGAAGAAGAAAGAGAAGAACAAGAACAAGAACAAGAAGACGAACTAGGAGAAGAACAAGAAGAACAATAACAACAACTAGACAAGAACAAGAACAATAAGAAAAAAAAGAAGAAGAAGAAGAAGAAGAAGAAGAAGAAAGAAGAAGAAGAAGAAGAAGAAGAAGAAGAAGAAGAAGAAGAAGAAGAAGATGAAGAAGAAGAAAACCACGAACAAGAAGAAGCAGAACAAGTAGAAGGCAGGGGACAGAGTAGACAATATGTCTCTGTGTATCAGCACCATTAGTGATGAATGGGACAGCACTACACCACTCCATCTGTTTCACCACTGAACTCTATCATTCCCACATTCTATCTGCACGTGACTGGAGCCAAGGTTTGTGCAGTACACAAGACTAAGAGGAATTGTATTTGCTGGAAAAGTACGGTTGAAGGATGGCTGTTTGGATGGTCCACGTCAAATTGCCATTCCCTTGACTTTTAAGAATGTGGTGTGTGTGTGTGTGTGTGTGTGTGTGTGTGTGTGTGTGTGTGTGTGTGTGTGTGTGTGTGTGTGTGTGTTTTATTTTTATTTTATTTTTATTTTATTTATTCTTTTATATCGAGGATAACAGAATAAGCAATCATATGCTTTTTTTCATCCGGTCCCCGTGTGTATGCAGTTTTGTAAATCATGTCATCTGTGTGTGTGTGTGTGTGTGTGTGTGTGTGTGTATTTGTGTATATGTGTGTGTGTGGATGTGTGTGTCCGGTTTGTGTGGTATTAAAAACTGCTTAGAAACAACAGTTTATCTAATTCTTGTTCCTTCTTTTGGCTGTACTAATTGATGAAAGGATTTATTGATAATCTAATTGACTAAGCACATATCTAATTGTTTTATTTACTCTATAGTTTTTCTGCCAGTGATTGTATTTAGTCCCATATGTATGTCTATTCAGGTACCATTGAATGATTGATGCTACCAATGGAGGGATCTGTGAAGTATTGCTTATTAATTTGTCGAAAACGTTTTTATGGATAGTTGTATGCAGAATGTGTACAGCTTCATAATCTACCCCCTTTTGATCGTATCTGTATTTTAGTAAACACACATTATATGCTATTCATTCTAAGATATAGGTTATGAATGGACAAGAGACGCATCCTGCAACGAAACTTGTTTTCCTTTCAAAGCTACATACTATTGATCAACAAACAACGCCATTCATTCTACAACAGAGCCATGCAGTGCAAAACACCGCACAGTCAAAAGCCCCTCATCAGCTCACTCGATCCCACCTCCAAAGTAAATGGTTAAACATCCCCTACCAGCAACCCTATTGACCTGTCTAGCTAGTCTCCCAGGCACACACCACAATACATCATTTATCCCCCTCTTTTGTCTCTTGCCCTCTCAGCGGCGGAAGTGACGTGCGAGTTTCCGGACTTCCTGCAAAGCCCGGAAGAGAATGGCGAACTCCAGGCCTGGAACACACGGCGATGGTGGCTCCACCTACGTCAAAAGCCCAAGTGGGCGGAGAAGCAAGAGGTCTACGTGAAAGTGAGTATATTATGATTGGTCTTGTAGGTGCTTCGTTGCACAATTCCAGACAGGGTATAACACTGGTAGAGCCCCTCTCTGTCTGTGACTTCCCTTGTGTATTGTCCTACCTGTGTAGTCTTGGTTGATATTTTTAGTGTGGTGGGTGGTAGTGGTTGTGGTAGACACATTTTTTTCAGTTGCTGTAAAGATTGAGGAATCAGGATCGATAATTTTGGTAATAGATGTTGACTTTCAGTGAGAGTATGATGATCATGTTAATAGAAACAATATACGGGATTTATATAGCGCTGAATCTTGTGGAACACACAAATCAAAGTGCTTATTTTTAGTAGTGTACATGACGTTTAGGTTGTGGGCCTACACAAATGGTTCATAAATTATACTTTTGTCAATATTTTCATAACTAATGATTTGATTATGGTTGTTGAATAAGGGGAAGCTTCTCGTGATGATGCTGATATCGATAAAAAAAAAAAAGCTGCTTAGAAAGAAGAAGACTGCGAACAATGCGAAAAAGAAGAATGCAACGCAATACAATCAATTCAATAATTATACAAGGCAATCCAATAAGATATATATGCCATACCATACCATACCATACCATACCATACCATACCATACCATACCATACCATACCATACCATACCATACCATACCATACCACACCATACCACACCATACCACACCATACCACGAGTGGCAGATTGGATGCTAAACATCCGGATGATACGATAAACTGATGTCCAGTGTGTTACACAAAATTATTTAGCACACGTAAAATAACCTGTGGCAACAAGAGAGTTGTTCCTGGTAAAACTCTGCAGAAAAATAACACTCATAGAAAAGAGAAAACAGATGCAAAAAATAATTGGTGGTGCTGCTCTAGTGGTGACGCAGTCTCCACGGGGTGAGCAGCAAGAATTTCAGGCAGATGAATCAGCCATACCTTAAAATACTATATAGTAATAAACGAAAAAGCAATACAAAAAAGTAACATTATACAAAATTACAAGGTAGATGTCTGCTTCATGCAAGTGATCTAGCCAAGAAGATCTCAAAATAATTCATCTAATTTATCATAAATAATTTTTAGTAGCATTGTTGACCAAAGTATAACCATAGAAGCCCATGTTTAAAAGGAAGAGGAGAAACAAAAAAAAGAAGAAAAGAAAAGCAAAACAAAAGTATCCCATTTTTTCTATAAAAAAGGGGGGGGGGAAGACAAAATGATCATCAGTACAAAATAAAATCATAAAGAAAATTACTGGTTATCAATTGAAAGTGGGAGAGAGAGAGATATGATACGATACGATAAGATACGATACGATATTTTATTCATAAAAGCAAAAAGTCCTAGTCGGGAGAGAGAGAGAGAGAGAGAGAGAGAGAGAGAGAGAGGAGAGAGAGAGAGAGAGAGAGAGAGAGAGAGAGAGAGAGAGAGAGACAGACAGACAGACAGACAGACAGACAGACAGACAGACAGACAGACAGACAGACAGACAGACAGACAGACAGAGATAGAGGGAGATCGAAGGAGATAGAGGGACAGAGATAGAAAGAGACTGAGAAACAAAGACAGAGAGTGACTGAGGGAGAAAGAGATGGAGAGAGAGAGAGAGAGAGAGGAGAGAGAGAGAGAGAGAGAGAGAGAGAGAGAGAGAGAGAGAGAGAGAGAGAGAGAGAGAGAGAGAGAGAGAGAGAGAGAGAGAGACAAGGCAAGGCAAGGCAAGGCAAGGCAAGGCAAGGCAAGGCAAGGCAAAGTATTTTATTCGAGGATAATAGATAAGCACTCGTGTGCTTTTTTACATCCAGTCCCCGCCCTTTTCAGGGATACATCAAGTTAAAAAGATACTAAACAATGAAACTTTACGCAGTACCAAACAACACACAAGAATAAGGACACTATATATGGTAAGGTAATAAAAATGCACTCATTCAAAAGACAAAATCAGAAGTCACAATAAAAAGATTTTGACTATGGAAGAAAAGAAAAGCGTTAAT
>CM060326.1:40459446-40476946 GCA_030674155.1 Stramonita haemastoma | reverse complement strand
CATCCTTATAATTTTTTCCCTTCATTTGATAAGAATGGTATTACTAGATAGTAGAAGTAAAAGTAGTAGAGTAGTAGTACCAGCGAAGCAGTCGTTGTAGTAGCAGTAGCAGCATTTTATGGCTTAATCTTTCTGTCGTTGTCAATCTGTCTTTCTCTGTCTCTATCTGTCTGTCTGCATTCTGACTGTCTGTCTGGGTCTGTCTGTTTTGTTGTCTCCCTCTGTCTTGGCTGTGTCTGTCTGTCTGTTTGTCTCTGTCTCTGTCTCTGCTCTGTCCCCCCCCCCCCCTCTCTCTCTCTCTCCTCTCTCTCTCTCCCCTCCTCTCTCTTTATGCATTGTTGCTTTTTGTTGTTTACATTTTAGATTAAAAAAATCCAGTTTTTCCTGGTTTTGTATAATATTTTTTTTTATTTTACGAAATTCTAGGCAGCCATGTCTCATCTTGAAGAGGACTACAAAAACAGTTCAATCCTTTAGATGCCGCAAGGATAAAGAATGTCCTGAAATCCAACCTCGCTGAAGCAATGAAACTTTGCAGCGTTTATATTGACATTTAATGCAACTAGAAAATCCAGGGTGTCATTGCTGGTTTGCCGATTGTCAAAGCCATTAGTTGTTTTTTTTTAAATTTTATATTTTTTTCAGTTTTAGTCTCAAAGAAAGGATTTGTTTTGTTGGAAAACAATTCTAATAATTGAAAGTGACATGGAATTTTTTAAATGTTCGTCATCTTTACACCTTGTTTGATGCTTGGCTAAATATTTAAAAGGAGATATTATTTTAAGACAGTATTTTTGTTCAGTTGTTTTTTTATCTTGTTTTTTTGTTGTTTACTTTGTTTCTTTACTTTCTTTATTGATCGTCTGTCTTTGTTTTCCTTTTCTTTTTTTTCCCCTATTGATCCATATTTAAAAATGTGGTACTTAAGCCAGTATTCATACTCTGTTCGCATTTTTTGGTTTCGTTTTGATAATATATTTTAAAGCAAGAAAAAAAAACATATATGGTGATACTTACTAAACAGTAAACTTGCACCAAGGTTAAAAACAATTAAACGACGATACAATCAGATTTACTACAGCTTACATCCCGTTAGATTGCTTTACTTTGTGATTTTGGATGCTGTAAGACTCGTACAGAAAGAAGAGAGAAAAAAAAAAAATAAAAAAAAAAAACAGCAAAAAGAAAAAAAAAAGAAGGAGGAAAGAAATGCTGGAATAAAGAAAAGAAAAAATAAAGAAAATAATAGAAATGAATAATTACATCAGTTTTCGATGTACTTTACCCTCCTGGTTGTTTTTAGGCACTACCTTCATATTCCATGTGTTTTGTTTGAAGTCATCCAATAACACAGTGCAGAACAAAACTTTGGGAAAAAATCAGCCAACCAATTCAAAGACACAGTAAAGAAAATAAAAAGAAAGCAAAAAGCAAAACCTGATTATTACTTTGTTATTTGATTTGCAGACGTAATAGTAGGGCACTTTTAAAACTAAAGAAATTCGATTTGTTAAAGTTTAACCTGTGTAGATCTTTTTTTTTTTACAAAATGCATATGTTATCTTTTTTTTTTAAAATCTGCACCAAAGAAAAGTAAAAAAAAAAAAAAAACACGGAAAAAAACGAAAAAGAAAAAAGATACAGAAAGGGAAAAGCAAAATCAAACAGTTTATGAAGGATGTGTTTTTTCTGATTATTTTTGCGGACTACCCCTTTTTGCACGTGATTTTCTTTGAAGTGGTCAATAACCCAATGCAGCCATCTTTTGGAAAGGAAAACGAAGAAACGAATAAAAGCATCCCAACCAAACAGCAAAATAAAGCCCGAGGCGGGAAACAAACAAACGGACCAAAAACATGAAAAAAACAACCAGCTTAGCCAACAGGCCTGAGGATAATCAATCATAAGAGGGGGAAAAAACTCCCCCCAAGGAGCTAATAAATGACTCCCTATCCCATGATTAGTGAAGCATCAAAACATCACAGCTCAAAAGTGACATTCATTACTAGCCAGAATCATGCGCTCTTTTTCCTCCACTTAACTTTTTTTTTTTTTTTGCTGCTTCTATGTGTGCTTGTTAACCAAGTTTATTAAATATTTCCTGAAAATGTTAGATATATAAAGGAGGAAATCAAAATGCCTAATACTTTTCTAAGCCAAAAAACCCAAATGTTATGATCGTCTCTGTTGAAAGGCTGCCATTAACACATTCAACAGGAAACTGAACACTAATATGAGATTTCTTCACTGAAATATTTTATTTTTATGAGGGTGCAGGTGACGAGATTAATGCAGGTATTAAAATTCTTACACCACACACAACAACACACACACACAAACACACACAAAACACACACACACACACCACACACACCCCCAAATACACACACACAGATATAGATTATTTATTATAATAATATAATATTATACAATGTATATATATACATATATATATATTATATATATATATATACATATGTTATATATATATATATATATATAATATATATATATATATATATATAAATATATATATATATATATATATATATAATATACACGCAAGTGAAACGCAAGTGCAAAACACGTGTGTGCGTTGGGATTTTAATCAAAAAAGTATATCCTATTCAGTATTCGAAACGATCATGAAGTTTAAGTAACTGGATGATGACTTGTTTCCAAATTTCAATTGGGCGAGTAAGTTATTACTGTTATTTTTCGGTTCTTTTGTGTTTGTTGACGATTTTCTTTTAGCTACACTTGTGACATTATTGTTGTTAATGTTGTAGTTGCACTTCTTGAGTTTTCACACCTAGGAAATCCCCCAGAATAGGCATTCTGTCATTCTTCACTCATCTACGAATCAAAGTGTAGACAATAAATAAAAAAATGTACGCACTGCAGAAGTAGTTTGCGTGCATGACGTTATCAACAGATATGCCATTTAGGCAGCCAGATTCGACTTCAGAGACTATTACTGAAACATTATTAAAAATTAGTGTGGAGAAGAGAGAGAGAGAGTAGGAGGGAGAGAGAAGGAGAGAGAGAGAGGAGAGAGAAGAGAGAGAGAGAGAGAGAGAGAGAGAGAGAGGAGAGGAAGAGAGAGAGAGAGCAAGCAAACCGGCCAGGACAGTGTACAGGATATTGCATTACATCACATGCATTGCCTCCCACTACTATAAACGCTTTACATAAATTACCTCTCTTGTTCTGAACTCGAACTGTACCATAGAGGGATAATGGGCAGGTCGTTGGTCTAGCTTTTACGCGCCTGCCTAGAAAGGAACATTCGGGATCGAAGTGTGGGTGGTTTGATATCCATTGGGGCCCAAATCTTTCCACCCTGCAATAGTCTATGAGTCGTAGTCCCTGGGTGCTAGCCCTTTTTCAGATGAGACAATAAACCGAAGTCTTGTGTGTTACACAAAATTTATTTAGCGCACGTATACGATCCCATAGCAACAAGAAAGTTGTACATGGCAACTTCTGAAAAAAAAGCCAGTCTGATAAGGACACAAACGCAGTTGCAGACAGAAAAAACAAAACAAAAAAATGGTGGCGCTACTCTTGTGGCAACGCATTCTCCTCAGGACAGAACAGCCCAAATTTAAACGCGGAAAAATCTGCCATGACTTAAAGTTGTGTAAAAGTAAAAGCAAAAAACAAAAGTATGCTATGCTCTGGACCACTCAACAACCAGGCCTCTCTGACTGCGAACTGGATCTGATCCATTGATAAGATTCACCACTGAGGAAAGGCTCTTAGGCACAAGCCATCCCTGCATGTGTTAACTGGCGGTATCGTGTTTCGCCACGAACAGGCTGACCACCTGTGTGACAAAAAAGAAGCAGAGAGGAAGCGAGGCGTAGAGTGATGTTTTCCTGTTCTGATGGAGCGAAGATTGTCGCGACCATTGTTATGTGATGCTGAAACAGAGTGCAGTGGTACCTTAGTTTTGGTGTGTTGGGGGCGGGCCCCTTTTCTGGCTCTTTTCCCTGTTTGTTTGCCTGTTTTGCCGTTGTGCTTTCTTTGTCCATTGTATTGTCTTTCCGTCATTTTTCTCTCTCTGGCCTTCTGTCGGGCCGTCCTGGCTCTCTTTCTCTGTCGATTTTTCTGTCTGTCTTCTGTCTGTCGCCTGGCTGTCGGGGCTGGCCGTCTGTCTTCTGTCGGTCTGTCTCTCTCTCTTTCTCTCTCTCTCTCTCTCCTCTCCTCTCTCTCTGCTCTACTCTCCCTTCTCTCTCCCCCCTCCCCCCTCCCCCCTCTCTCTCTCCCCTCTCACACACACTTATTAGTCATATTTAGTATGTTGATATGCACAATTTTGTTTGCTCTTTTTTTATATTCTTTTTCAGAGAACAAGCAATCTGTAACCGTTAAACTGCATGAGTTTAGAGTGGAAAATGCTTGGATCCCGAAGACTTATCAACATTTAAACCATTTGAAAGACTGAAGTCTCTCTTTTTCACCACCACACACACACACACACACAACCACACACACCCACCCCACACAACACACACACACACACCCATTTCACACACTGACATACAAACAAATACTTTAAAAACACACACAAACACACAGAAATAAACACGTACACAGACACAACCCATAAAAAACAAACACAAACACACACAACACAAAAAAAAAATTCAACTAAAAAAAGGGGCATTGCACACACACACACACACACACACACACACCCCACACACCACACACACACACACACACACCACACACCAAAACTTTAAACGGACTAGGAGAGTGTGTGCATAGGCATTATTGCTGCAGATAAACCCAATAGCCTTTTCCCCAATGAGTGAGGGAAGGAAGGCTCATTAGGCACTTAGGCACCACCCGGGCCGCCTGTCGCATTTTGCCCTAATTGATTTGGCATTACAGGTGGGGACCACCTTTGTGACAAAGAACCAGTAAATAGCGGGAAGCGTGTTTTTTTCTGCTGTGATGGAGATAAGAGTATGGGGGGGCTTTCCCTTTTTTGTGTTTGGATTCGGCATCATGGGTTCTGTATTTATGTATTTATATACTGTATATATTATGTGGACTATCATAGGTTGCTATGTACTATGTATCTATGTTTCATATAGTTCAGACTTTGTTCGTATTATGTATCTATCAATAAACAATCTACTATCTATCTTTCTATCTATCAATCTATATCTATCACTATCTACTATACTATATCTTCATCTATCTTTTCTACTACGGCCCCCCTCGCCCGGGCTGCCCTGTCATCGGGCTTCCTGCCCGGGGGGGTCGGGGGGGCCTGTCGGTTATCGGGTGTGTATAGACACATATTACCAACCAACCAACAACAAACAACAAACCACACACAAAACAATCGGGTGCCATTTCATTTTCTTTTTTGGACATTGTGCAGGCACACATAATGTCTTGTATTTTCCCCACAAAGACAGTTAAAATCCTTTTTAACATCAGGAGAAAACGACAGGGGGAACTTCTAAGCACTTTTTGCTAAAATCCTCGACTTTTCCCATTGTTACTTTTTTTTGAAAATTGCTGCCTCATGATTTGGTTGTATTCATGTCCTAATATTTCCACTCACAGTTGCCCCCCCCCCCCCTCCTCCTCTCTCCTCTCTCCCCCTCCTCTCTCCCTCCCGTCTTCTCCCTCTCTCGCCTCTCTCTCTCTCCTCTCCCTCTCCTCATCTCTCTCTCTTCGCTCTCTCTCCCTCCTCTCTCTCTCAGCCATGTGCAGATTTCTTTTCGCAGCATTAAAGGGGCCATAATATTGTACAGAGTGCCGCTTATCAAGGGTAGAAAAAACACCAGGGGCCCCACCATCGGGGCGCACTGCTTGCTTGGGTCAGTTTTGGGGTGTTAATAATGCATGGGGGAAGCTAAGACACCCAGGATACCCTACTAAGTTCTTTGCTAAGCCCTCAAAAAAATTAAGTCGCTTAGGCAGACAAGTGAGACCCCACCCCCAGAACCACCAAAATGTTAGTGAGGGGGAAGTTTTTCATATATATAATATGAAAAATACACACAATACAACTACACACACTCACGCATCCCAAACACTCACACAAAACAACACATTTTACACACACACACACCCGCCACACCCAAACACAAACAAACACACACACATACACACAAACAATTTGGGCCCCCATTTTCCGTTTTTAGTTGTTACTTTGTAGCATCATTGTGCACAATTGTTTTTAGGCACGAGGGCCGGGGAGGGTTTTGGGCCCCAGTGCACTCCCTGAATCTAAAATATATAATAACTGACAGATCACCCGTTTTGAATTGCAGTCCCTGTAGAAAACACCTCTGTACTAACTAGGCTGTCGGAAACTCTTCTTTCATGCTCACCAAAACATGCCATAACATTCGCGCCTTTTCAGAGCCAAGATTAGAAAGATAAAAAAAAAAAGAAAACAGAAATTTTTTTTTAAGGCGTTTCCCTTCCCTTGAGCAATGCTATACCAAATGGGGAAAACTTTTTTCTTTTAACAGGGGTTTTTTTTGAACGTGTTAGGGAGGGGGGGTGTTAGTGGTTTTGTGTGTTATGTTTATGGTGTTGTTGGTGTGTGTGTCTGGGGGTGTGGTGTTCTTGTGTAAGTGTGTAATGTAGTCTGTTGGGGTTATTTATGGTTTGTTTATGAAAGAGAGAGAAAAGAAGAGAGAAGAAAAGAGGAGAAGAGAGAGAAAGAGAGAGAGAAGAGAAGAAGAGAGAAGAGAGGAGAGAGAGAGAGAGAGAAGCTAGAGAGAGAGAGAAGAAGAGAGAGAGAGAAAAGAGAGAGAGAGAGAGAGAGAGAGAGAGAGAGAGGGGAGAGAGAAAGAGAGAGAACGAGACAGAGACCGAACAAAGACAGAGCGAGAGAGACAGACAGACAGACAGACAGACAACAGACAAAGAAAATTTATACGATCAAGTATAGTCCTCAACCCGACCAGTCAGAAGAGGAAAAAAAGGTATACAAATAATTAAGGATCAAGCGGCCAGCCCCCGACCATTCTGACTCAGAACAGGTGCCACAATTTCAAAAAGGCAATTGCGCAGGCCTTTAAGGGTGGTGAAACCCCCGGGGGTCCCCAACATCGCAAATGCTGTTTGAGACTTAAAAAAGACCTAAAATGCAACATGACAAATACAAATTAAAAGGGATGGCTGAGATAGGGGGATCGAGGTCGTTTGCGGAGACAGCTGGACAGAAGCGTCTCAGAAGATGCGGCCAGCAAAAGACCAATAAATAAATAAAAGAAAAAAAAAAAACGTCATGCAGGGGATCTGTTTGGGCTAGAAGTAACGGGCAACCTAGACAGTAAAAAATCCGGGGTTTTAAATTTTGTGTGGGGTTTGATCCTTGTTTGTGCCCAAAACTTTTCCCCCACCTTTAAAACTTGAGTAATGGTCTGGGTGCTATCCCTTTTGGATAAACAATAAACCGATTTAGTGTGCAACATTTATTTTGTGAAACGAAAGGAGCCCACCGCAACAAAGATGGGGCCCAGGCAAAGATTTGTAGAGTAAAACACCGCTGATAAAAGGGAAACCAAATACAATGAAGAGCAACTCCGCCACCCCCAAAAACAAAACAAAACAAAAAAAACAAAAAAACGATGGGGGCTGCTGCCCTTTTGACAACGCGCTCTCCAGGGAGAGCGCCTAATTTTACGAGATAATCTACCTTGACATAATTATTCAACCAATGTGGCGGACACATACGTGTGTGTGGGGGGGGGGGGGAGAGATCTGTGCAACCGCATGTATCTATGTGTTGGGGCATATGTGCGGGGACCTTTGTGTTTTGTGCGTGTGTGTGTGTTGTGTGTGTGGGTGTGTGTGGTGTGTGTGTGGGTGGGGGTGTGGTTTTGTGTGTTTGGTGGGTGCACGCGTGCTCCAACTTTCGTGCGTATTTCTAGACAGATTTTTCTTTCAGATAGCGGACCCTTTTTCACCTCATACATTCGGTGTTTGCTGTTTAAAAAAACTGTTAAAACATCATTCAAAACATTGATAGATCGAATGAACACGGACCATTATTTCGGAAACTTTTAAGGTGTGATCTTCACCCCCAGGATCATTCACGAATTGAAAATAAAAACATCCACCAGAAATGACAAAATAACCACCGGTTTTGGATTCCCCTCCTTTTAAGTGGTTTTTGTGTTGTTCCCTCTTCTTTTTTGGGGGGGTGGCTTTCGTTTTATTTGGAAAAAGCCATGAGCTGCTATTTCGATTTCTGCTCTTCCCCCATTCATACTTACAAAAAACCCAAGTGCTTTTTTGCAATCTCAGACAAAGGCGGGTTCCCTTCAAAACGGCCATGAAAAAAGAGAAACCTGCAATTGCTTCCTCGTTCGGTTTTAAAATGGTAAATACATGGGGGGAAAACCGGGGATAAGGTGTGTGCGGGGGGGGGGTTGGGTTTCCTTTCGTAATTAAACAATTTCAATGATATTCTCTCTCTGCCGGGTTGGGGATCGGGTCTGTCTTTGTTTATGGCTCCTTCTCTGGGCTCGGGCTTTGGCTCACTGATTCTCTTCTGTCCGTCTGTCTGTCTGTCGGGCTGCTTCGTCTGTCCGTCTGGCTGTCCCGTCTGTCGGGTGTCGTCTGTGTCTGTATTTCTCTGGCTCTATATCCCTTTTTTCTACCTGTCTGTCGGTCTGTCTGTCTGTCTGTCTGTCCTGTCTGTCTCCACCTCTCCTCTCTCTCCCTGTTCGCCCCCCTCCTCCTCTCTTCCTCGCTCTCTCTCTCTCTCTCTCTCCTGTCCGCTCCTCCTCCCTCTCTCTCTTCTCCCTCTCTCCTCCATCACCTCCCTCTCTCTCTCTGCGATATCTCTCCTCTCTCGCCTCTCCCTCTCCCTCTCTCTCTCTCCCTCTCTCTCCCTCTCTCCCCCTCTTCTCTCTCCCCCGCCCCCTCGCTCTCTCTCTCTCTCTCCTCTGCGCTCTCTCCTCCCCTCTCTCTCGCTCTCTCTCCTCTCGCCCTCTCCTCTCTTCACTCCACTCCTCTCTCTCTCTCTCCCCTCTTTTCTCTCTCTCCTCTCTCTCGTCGCCGCTCTCTCTCTCCTCTCTCTCCTCTCGCCCTCTTCTCTCCCACCCCTCTCTCTCTCTCTCCCCTCCTCTCTCCTCCTCCCCGTCCTCTTCTCTCTCTCTCTCTCTCTCCCCTCCCTCCTCCAGCTAAGGGGTCAGGTTTTGGGGTTCTTGTCTTTGGAATTTTTTTGGTTGTTTTTCCTCTTCTCAGGTTGTTTGCTTTGGGTAATTGTCGGAGAAAAAAAAATCACAGAATATTAGGGAGCGGAAACTCTTTCTTTTTTATTTTTTATTTTTTTATCTCGATCATCCTGGGAAGGGAATCAAAAAAAAAACATGAAAAATGGTTCCACAAGCGATAAACACAATCCAAAAAACCTTCAAGCGGCACTAATCCCCAACAAACAAAAACAAAATCAACCCCTAGCTTTTTAACACCCATCGCCTTTTACTGGGATGGGGGCCCAAACGGGATTGTTGAGGGAAAAGAGGCTTGTTCGTTTTTAAAACTCTTCAAAGGGAGAATGTAGGCAATAAGAAACCTAAGATTTTTTTCCCCACTGTTTTTTGTAGAAAAGCCTACACAACGTTTAGATCTTACTTTTATTGATATTGTTACGAGATATTCTTTTTTTGTTGTGATTTTTTGTAAAGTTTTTTTCTCTCTGTTTTGAGTTGGTTGTTTACAGTTAATTAAATCCCTATTTGGGGTTGCTTGGTGGTTAAGGTTAGTCACTTTTTGTTTTTTTTTCGGCAGTTGTTTTTTTGGTTTTCCTTTTTTTGTTGTTTCTTTCTTATTTTTTCTTTCTTTTCTTTTCCTTCTTCTTTCTTTCTTTCTTTTTCTTTCTTTCTTTCTTTCTTTCTTTCTTTCTTTCTTTCTTTCGATTCTTTCTGTCTTTTTCCCTTTCTTTTCTTTCTTTCTTTCTTTCGTTTTTTCTTTCTTTCTTTCTTTTCTCCATTCTTCCTTTCTTTCTTTTTTCCTTCAGTATTTTCTCTCTTAATTACTTTTTTTTTCCAATTTTTCTACGTAGTTTTCTTTTAATAATATACTGAGAACTATTACATGCTTAATATCTGGATCCAAATCAAAGCATCGTCATAACTACTCAGTTACATGCATCATTGCATTGAAGTATAGTTCAGGTTTTGAAACTACGTCTCTTCACATTTGATTGAGATTTGAGACATTGCAAAAGTACGCCTTAAATGAATGATCTGAATGCAATATTGTAGCTGCTTTAAGGAACATATAACATTATGATACCATGTGCAGTAAAGCTTAAACAAGTAAAATAGATGCCTTAGTCCTGTGCATTTTTACCATGTGATACAAAGAGAAGAATTGATTACACACAACATTATATATTAATGGCAAAATCAAAATAACAAAACTTGCCAAAGTGATACGGCATTTATGAATCCTTGTACTTTTATCAACGATTCTGTTTGTCTGTTTCTTTTACCCTACAAATCTCTTTTTTCACATTAATTTAATAATGACTGAATAAGTTTATTTGTCCTTTTTACATCCAGTTCCCCTGTGTATGCACTTCTGTAGTTTTGTTTTAATCTGTTCCGTCCAGCACAATTTCTTTTAAATGGCCTACTGTCATTTGGTTAGTACTCTCTCTCTCTCTCCTCTCTCTCTCTCTCTCTCCTCTCTCTCTCTCCCCTCTCTCTCCCCTCTCTCTCTCCTCTCTCTCTCTCTCTCTCCCTCTCTTTCCCCTACCCCTCTCTCCCTTTTCTCTTCACTCATCATTCATATCAACAAGAAAAAAAACACAATACAACCCCAGCCCCTACCACCACCACCACCAAAAAAACAACATCAAAACAGAGCTACCACTACCACCACACTGACTTAATTTCTGCTCCAGAAGAAAAGTCTCCCATGTCTGTGTGAAGAGCCCACTCAGAAAGAAATTAGCCCGTGCAGGCATTGATTAGGCCTGAAGGGCTGAACCAGCCTCCTCCCTCCCTGCTCTCTCTCTCTCTCCTGATGGATCAGCAGCTGGGATTCAACAGCAGTGAGCAAACAGTGCCCTGGCCAAATCACACTCTTCCTTCCTTCTCTCTCCTGTCCACATCAAAAACAGTGTTGCCGCTATACTTTGAAGAGAGGGGGATACGAACTAATTGCATGATGAAAACATTTTGCCTCTGGCTATGTTATGTTTATGATGGACATGAGGTTTTTTGTTTGTTTGCTGTTTGTTGTTTTTTACTTAGGGGGGAGGAGGAGAGGGAGCAGGAGGGAGAGAGAGAGAGAAGAGAGAGAAGAGAGAGAGAGAGAGAGAGAGAGAGAGAGAGAGAGAGAGAGACAGAGAGACAGAGAGACAGAGAGAGACAGAGAGAGACAGAGAGAGACAGAGAGAGAGAACATATCAACATGAGCCGCATGTATCTTGCATTATATGGTGTACTTTTTTCTTTATCGTCTGTCTTTCAGTAATATCTCACAGGAAATGTAGCACACTAGTTTTACTTATCTTCTAATATGAGTAGTGATTTCTTTTACATTAAAATACCACTTGAAATAAGAGTCTCTATTGGCACTTTTTTTTAAAGATAAATTATCTAGAATTATGTCCAGTGTTATTGATGTATAACGGTAAAAGTTCAACCATGACAACTGCCTTCTCTAATAAGAGCAACAACAACTACAGCAACAACAACAACAACAACAGCAGCAGAAACAACAACAGCAACAACGACAGCAACAACAACGACAACAACAACATAATTATGTGTTTATGACTTATGAACCTACTTCTGTATAATCAGCCTAAAACTGTACTACGTTCTTATTCTAGCTTTAAACTGCTTTTTAAGCATAGGTAGACCACTGGATAAGAAATGTCCATGTTTTATTTCAGATCTTTGTTTTTCATTTTTCCTTTAAGTTGCTATCGCAGGAGCTTGTTATGGATAGAAACAATAGTTGAAACAATGATGTTTCAAAACTTAGCAACATGTTAATGGAAGTTTCAGTGGTCTTCACACATCTTATATCATATAACTGACAAAACTCTGGATTTGTCTCAAAACTAATTTTGGTATGTCCTTCTTTGTGACTTCCCTCTGTGATTTTGTTTTATCATTTTCCAAGCTAAGAAGTCATATCATATGTGGCATTTGTTATTTATTAGATAACCTGGGCAATCTTTGAGAGTTTGGTAAGCTATAAACAATGTTGAAGTCATTTCCTTTACAAAAGACAGCTTAGAAAGCACTTATCTTTAGAAACAAACAATGCGAAGTCTTGTATGCAAACAAACAGAAGAAAAAGGAATGGAAAAGGAAACGAAGGACCAATATGAAAAAAAAATTGTAACGAAAAGCTAAAACATAAGGTATAAACAGGGTACAGAATGATTAACCCAGTAAAGGCAAAATGTCTAAGAAAGATAACCATGAGCTAAAAGGGAAAGAAAGAAGGGGAAAAAACAGATAAAATGCAAGGAAAACATAAAACTGATAGACCAAATAAGGAACAAATAAACAGCTTGATTAATAAATAAAAGTGAAAGAGTAAATTAAAAAAGTGCACAAAATACTAGGTACATAAAAATTATTAACAAATAAGCAAAGAAATTTAAAGACAAGGAAAGCAAATGTGTAAAACAACCAGAAGGAAAAGGCAAAAACCAAAAAGAAAAGAAAAAAAATGAAGAAGAGAAAAAGATAAAGAGAGAGAGAAAGGCAAAAATATAAGGAAATGAGATGTGTACATAATCAAGATGAATAAAAGGCAAATATACAAACAAATAAACAAACATAGATGTGTTTCTTGTAGATATAAGATTGGGTTGATTTCCTTTGCCTTTTCTGCACCTTCAAGACTACTGTCCAAGATGGTTTAGGTTTCTTTGCTTCATATATTCTGGTTTTTTCCCTCTTCTTCTTCTTCTTCTTCTTCTTCTTCTTCTTCTTCTTCTTCTTCTTCTTCTTCTTCTTCTTCTTTCTCATGACCGGAACGGTCGTTGAGGAGATATGAGAGACGATTCTGCAGCCAGCCGTTGCCATCCAGCCTGTCCTCCGCCTTCCGAATGAGTGTTGGACTGTCCAGGCGGGTCCACTCCTTGATGTTATCCATCCAGGTTTTGGTTTGTCTGCATCGGCGTCTGCCACCTTCTAGCGTTCCTTGTAGGACTGTCTTGGGGAGGGTGTTGTGGCGTGTGACATGGCTGAACCATGCCAGCTTCCTCTACACTTGTTTATTTCCTTCCTTCTTCTTTCATATTGTACTGTTTTCTTTTTTTATTTGACTTATCTATGCTTTTCTTTAGGGTTTGCACTGTTAATCAGTTACAACTGCTAACCCGATATCCGTATTCAACGTGTCTTGTATTTAAAACCCAGAATAGTAACCTCAATCAAATATCCAGAAAAAAATATCCCTTTAGTAAGCAATATGTTCCAGCAAGGATTGTCATATATAGACCAATCACATCAGGGATAATTATGGCATCTAAAGTAACATTCAATGCGGTACATTTTCATGTATCATGTTCCCTGCCAGTCTTCATTATCAAACAGATAACATAAAGAAACTTTCACTGAAATCCATATATATACATAAGTAGTCAGAAGTGTTTTCAGCTGATTCAGGTTTTTAAAAAAAATGAGCCAAGTATTTCAGTTCTTCACATTATGTCTCTGTATGTTTATATGTTGGTTTATCTGTCTGTCTGTGTCTGTGTATCTGTCTATCTATCCGTGTGTGTGTGTGTGTGTGTGTGTGTGTGTGTGTGTGTGTGTGTGTGTGTGTGTGTGTGTGTGTGTGTGTGTGTGTGTATGTGCATGTGTGTATGCGTGTGTGTCTGTCTCTGTCTTTGTCTCTGTCTCTGTCTCTCTGTCTCTCTATCTCTCCTCTCTCTCTCCCTCCCTCTCTCTACCCCCCTCTGTCTCCCACTCTCTTTGTCTCTATCTGTGCGTCTCTTCTTCACAGTCTGCTTTCTTTGTCAGATAAAAAGTACACCTTTTCCACCAAAAAAATAATAAAACCATAAACCCTGATTGATATCAAAACCACAGCAGTATTAACGGAAAACTATACATAATTCACTTTCCTCAAGTTCTGTGCTACAGAAGACATTATAATTATGTGCTGGTGGAACCCACTCAGAAAGAAATTAGCACGAGCAGGCATTGATTAGGCCTGAAGGGCTGAACCAGCCTCCTCCCTCCCTGCTCTCTCTCTCTCTCTCTCTCTCTCTCTCTCCTGATGGATCAGCAGCTGGGATTCAGCAGCAGTGAGCAAACAGCGCCCTGGCCAAATCATCACTCTTCCTTCCTTCTCTCTCTTGTCCACATCACAAACAGTGTTGCCGCTATACTTTGAAGAGAGGAGGATACGAACTAATTGCATGATGAGAACATTTTGCCTTTGGCTATGCTATGTTTATGGTGGATACCAGGGAGGGAGGGGGGTTGCTTAGGAAGAGAGAGGAGAGAGAGAGAAAGAGAAGAGAGAGAGAGAGAGAGAGAGAGAGAGAGAGAGAGAGAGAGAGAGAGAGAGAGAGAGGGGGGGGGGTGAGACAGACAGAGACTGAGAGACACAGAGTAAGACAGAACTGAACACTGAACACTGAAATTGTTTAATGTACATCGGCCTTAGGCCACAATACAAAAGAGTGGTGGGCATAGAGTGTGTGCATATGACATAGGTGTTATAAACATATTACCATCAACGTATATGTATAAGAAATATTGTATGAGTAATAATAAAGCAGGAAAGTTATATAAGCCATTTCTTAACCGTTAATTACGGAACAATTCACACGTATCGTAAACGACACTGTTGTAGATGTATTATTCATCAATACAAATATCAATTTCTAGAAAGTTATCCTATTTCTTCTATTGGTTGCATGAAAGATAAAACGTGATAAATTGTATCTATCAGTAGGTACAGTGGCTTTGAGTAGTACATAGAAAGGAAGTCCTTTAGAATCTTTAAGAAACTTAGTTCTCAAGTCTTCATAGATAGGGCAATTCAGTATAAAGTGTTCTTCATTTTCTATTTGATCTTTACAAACAGGGCATTGCTTAACTTCGTTTAAACTATTATACCGCTGTGTATTATTGTTCAATGGTAGAACATTAAATCGAACTTGCGTAACTGCAACTCGAAAACAATATGTATCCATTTCGGTTATATACTTTTCTTTTTCAAAAATAGTTTTAAAGTTTCTATAACCATCATATCGCTCACGGTCTCTAATGGTGCCTGCCCATTCCTGAGCAAACCAATCTACAAGTCTTTGTTTAAAGGCACGCAAGAACATTTTTATGTCTCCTACACCTTGGTTTAACCAAACGATATTATACCCAGTAATACATAATATTTCCCTGATTTTAGAGACCCAACATTGTTTACCTTTTTATCTAATTCTAACAACATATGATAAGCTTTATATGGTAGTCTTTCAGAATTCATGTGTAGTAGTTTAAACCAAAATCTTATGCATGCAACATATGTATTTACATACAGTGGGTACCTGCCAAGATCTCCATAAACCATCTTATTTGGTGTCCTGGTAGGCACACCTAAAAACCTTTTACAAGCAATTAAATGTACTTTTTCTATATGTTCTAATCTATGCAGCCCCCAAATTTCAGCTGAATATAACAATAGTGAGACAGAGAGAGTGAGAGAGAGAGAGAGTGAGAGAGAGCGAGAGCGAGAGCGAGAGCGAGAGAGAGAGAGAGAGAGAGAGAGAGAGAGAGAGAGAGAGAGAGAGAGAGAGAGAGAAGAGAGAGAGAGAGACTTCAGACTTCAGACTTCAGACTTCAAATAATTTAATGTTCATAAGTCTTCAGACTCCTAACATTTTGCACTCTAACTCATGCAATTTCCAGCGGTATACAGATTGCCTGGATTCTGAAAAGGAAACTACAAAGAGTAAACATGATTGTACACATCGGCACACAAAATATGAATAATAATGTATTGAGTGATACAAATTAAGATATCATGATCGCTTGTGCATGTCTCGCTCAAATTTTTTGGCACACTCATAGTTGATCTTGTACGCATGCACCCCCCCCCCCCCCCACATGTGCACCCATGCAGTTCGTGCGCGTGCTCAAACGCACACACACACACGCACGTACGCACACACGCACTCACACGCACACCGCACTCACCCGCACGCACGCACGCACTCACACGCACACACACACACACACACACACACACACACACACACACACACACACACACACACACACACACACACACACAGGATTCTGGCCTTTGGCCCTCTTCCAACATGATTGATGGTTTTTCAGGAAGTCAGGAATTTCTTTTAGTTAGCTAGTATCTTTAACACCTGAGAGAGAGAGAGAGAGAGAGAGAGAGAGAGAGAGAGAGGAGAGAGAGAGAGAGAGTGAGAGAGAGAGAGAGAGAGAGAGAGAGAGAGAGAGAGAGAGAGAGAGAGAGAGAGAGAGAGAGAGAGAGAGAGAGAGAAAGAACTGAACTCTGAACAGTTTTAATATGTACTTTGGTGTCAGGTCACAACACAGGAGTTTAAAAGGGGGGGGGGGGGGAGTGGAGGAAAACCAGTGTATTGGTATGCAAAATGTGATCACACATGAAAAACAACTACCAATCCTTTGAGGCTTATGATCGCAATGGCCATACCTCGAATAAGGAGATAGTTTAGCTGTACATTCATGTTATACTGCATCAACATTTAGTTACACATTAAAATTGGTATCAGGCAAATGCAGCATGTCAATGCTTTCATCCTTGTACATACAAAGCTTTAACACAGCCATCATTAAATGATATTTCCACACAACAAATTCTTGCTTCTATTCATGGAAGGAAAAGTATATCTGAATAGGTAATGACTCTGCTCTCTATTTGATGCTCTAAGTAAAACTGACACTGGTCACTGAAAAAAAACAAAAAAACTGACACTGGTATAATTATTTATACAATCAGTTAAAAGCCTATCCGCCAACTATGAGTACATTCAACATACGAAAACAAAATGGGTTCTATTTTCAAATTTTGTTTTACAAAGTGGACAGAGCTTTTTCAAGATCACTTACACTATATCTATGAAAATTATTTAAGTGGTAAAAAGTTAATCTAACTTGTGTAATAGCAACTCATAAACAGTAAGTATCTATACAGTCAATGAAGTTGTTTCCATAGATAGTTTTGAATATTCTATACTTTTCATCCCTCTCTATCTCTTGTGGTTCTCTGCCACTCTTCTACAACATGTCCTCTAATCTTTGCTTGATGAAATAATGTACTGTGGTCAAAAGACGTCACATTAAATTTTAAGAACGAAGAACACACGAACAGGGCTTCTGTGCACGCATGTGCGCATCCACGTGTGCATGTGTGCTTGTGTGTGTGTGTGTGTGTGTGTGTGTGTGTGTGTGTGTGTGTGTGTGAGAGAGAGAGAGAGAGAGAGTGTGTGTGTGTGAGTGTGTGTGTGTGTGTGTGTGTG
>CM060326.1:40444446-40451946 GCA_030674155.1 Stramonita haemastoma | reverse complement strand
TGCACGCAAGCACACTCACATACATCCACACACACACAAACACATACGCAAAAACGCACGTGCACACACAAGCACACATACACACACACACACACACACACACACACACACACACACACACACACACACACACACACACACACACACACATACACGCATGCGCGCGTGCCAGCCCACACACTCACATAAACGCACGCGCATTCTCACACTCTCGCATGCATACACAAACACACTTACACATACCTCTCTCTCTCAGTTGGTCTGTCTCTCGTTTATATATACATTGGTTTCAGTATTTTTAACCAACTGACACATATCCTAAAATCATCCTGGTGTTATCATACACCTCGGTGATTTAACAGTCAGTAATATTGACTTTTCCCATTGGTTAAACTTACCAACGGCAGTACAAAACAGCAGCAAAGAGAGTTGTACATGCATCACAGCACATAGACTTCTAATCAACTGGAAGAAAGTAATGCATCAACACTGACAGTGATTTCTTTACTAGCAGAACTTGAACAAACTGGGAACCAGTGGCACCAGGATTTTTTCACTCTCTCATGCATGTATGGGCTGCATGAAAAAGGAAAACTCAAAGCCCTGGGGTAGGTTAGGGTAAAAATGGTCTGTGAAGGGAATCAGTCTGAGGCATTTTAGTACATTCTCTTTTTCTGCCTAGGGTTTAAAATCCATCACTGATATTGTTCAAACTTTCTCCAGTTGTATAATTTTGAATTTTTGCATTTGTCAGTGGTTTATGCTTGTTTCTCTGATCATGTCTCCTGTTCTTTTGGAGGTTTCAATTTAAGCCTCCTAGTCTAGATTTTGTTTTAATGTGTGTGTTCTCTTTTTTCTTATATATTTGCTTGTTTATTACACATCCCTCTTGTGCAAGTACACACAAACACACCCATTCACACAAACACACTTACACACACACAAACACATGCACAATCACACCCACCTAGCCACCCACCCACACCCACACCCACAACAACACACACACACACACACACACACACACACAGCAGCACGCACGCACGCACACGCACACACACACACGAACGCACGCACACGCACGCACGCACACACACACACACACAAATACAAACACGCAGTAAAATACCAAAATGACTCCAAAAATATGAACACATAACAATCATGTCACCAAAGACACCTCTTCAAAGGCAATATTATATATTTCATCATGTCACACAACTACACAATTATACCATCTAACCACAGGCAAAGCAAACACGATACACAGGAATGCCCACACTGCCCACCTCAGCAGCTCCATTGTGTCAGAGAGGAAGACAAACAGGGACCTTGTCTGTGAAGATGATCAGGGACACCTTTCACAAACACCAGGACATTGGCCCTGCAGCAGCTTGTGCTCTATGATACAGGAGACCAGTTCCCACAGGGGCAGTCTTTTCCTCCTCCATAGAGGCTATGGGCGCTAGGGACAAATCATTTATACTAAGTTATGAGAAAAAAACCTTATTTATGTATGATGGTCTTTTCAGAATAGAAGAAAGAAGCTCTTTTAGAGTAGAAGCTTCCTACATTTCAATTGCAACTGGATTGATAGCATCCTTATCAAGTTTTAACAATTAAGTCTTTGTATGGAAATGACGTGTTGCTGTCTGCCTTTTTCTTTTGTGTACATGTGTGTTATTTTTCTTTCTTTTTTTTTACAACTGTCTACCTCTGTAAATCTTCACACTCACAGCCTGAAACACACGTCCTTGAGCGTGGGCACACACACACACACACACACACACACACACACACACACACACACACACACACACACACACACACACACACACACACACACACACACACACACACACACACACACTTACACACAAGGAAAAAAGGACAGGCAAAAGAGGAGAGGGAATACAGACAAAAACTACTACAAGTATACAACATAACATTTGTGACGCTCCACCACGAAATGAGTCGCTTAGCACATTACCTAATTTTGCGCTAGGAGCCTTTAAAGGCAGGTGGGGGTCAAGCTGTCAATTTTGAGATATTGATTGATTATTAAACTAGATCTGTTTATTTATCTTATAATGAAATATCAAGGCATAATTTTTATTCCTTTTGCTTTTAAATGTGCTTTGAAAATACCCAAGCCCTCATTCTGACAACCTGTTACTAAAATAAACTTGCCGGTTTTTCATTTTGTCACATCCTGCTGTCTATCATTTCAATTTGTAATAATGTTGCACAGAATTGTCCGATTTTCAATCTGTTTTTTGTATTTGATAGCCACTTTATTGCACATTAATAACATGTCAATAACTAAAAATTGACCTCATGTGCACTCCGTCTCATTATGTGGTGGAGCGTCACATTTATCAAAATACAATACAACCTGAGACGAAAGCAAATATCTTGCATCATATCTATGAGTGATATAATACAATGTACCTACAAGCAATATGAACTGTATACAAGTTGATGGCTACTGTCATCAGAGCAGCAACTGTATCAGATAGAATGATAAACATGAACATTATATTTGAAAACTTGGACAACTTTCACAAAATACAACTAGTCACCTTGGAGCCACTGAGGATTTTTGTTTTTAAGTCAGTAGTGCTCTATGAGCCACAGGGTCGTCCATTCTGCTTTCTATTCACAAAGACGCAAGCCATCGTAAGAGCAATGACAATGAAGGCATGGGTGTTGATGTCTAGAAAGATAGGTTTCTGTTGCTGGAACCGGTACCAGTTTTTTTTTTTTTCTACTGAAATTAATGAGTACATATGAATTCTACTGAGAGTGCTTTGTGTAATCGAATCACATAAACTTTGAGCATCTGCCAGCATATTCTCCAAGCAATGAGAATGTAACAGTGGGTTAAGTACGTTGCACATGGAGAAACACATATACACACATAGACTTGCACAGACAAAGATGCATAAATAGCCACATGCACACACACATATAGCCACATGCACACACACACACATATACAAACACAAAAAATATCACATACACACGCACTCACGAATACACACACACACCCACACACACACACCCACACCCACACACCCACCCACACACATAGACGCGCCAGGAGTAAGACGTGCCAGGAGGAGCTCTCCAGAGATGTGTTTTTTCTAATAGTTAGAGGAAAGTTGTTCAGTTCAGTTGAAAATTATACACACCAGTGTGTCTTCATCCCGGGACAAAAAGTGTGAACATAATTGGCTATAAAAAGTTGTGAATATTGAGTTATTTACGAATTACGATTCCTATATGATTTCTTCCACTGATCTAGTTTTAACAAAGCCTTGTGCAGTGGTGAAGTGGTAAGGTGGTGGTGACCTGTTCCTGGACCTTTGTGCCTACTCTGGACCAAGTGTGACTACTCAAGTGTGACGGCCAGCTTCACGAATCTGTGTCAAGTGTTTTCATGGTTTTTGGGCCAACAGCCGAGGTAGGCTAATATGTAGTCTTCTCCCTACCCAAAGTTTACATGCCATACAATGTGTTGCTGATCAGTGTAGCCTAGTTTGACATGTTGTTTTTATTATAGGCCTAGTGATAAACTGCCTCATGAACAATGCCGTTCTCTGTGCCAACCCGTAAGCCTAAGCACTATTGAAATGGTCAACAAGGCAGAAGGCACCTATTAACGTCCCCCCCCCCCCCCTCTCTCTCTCTCTCTCTTTACTATTCCTTTTTTTTTTTTTTTTTTTTTTTTTTTTTTTTTTTTTTAGTATGTTTCTAACCACACTGTACAATATACTACCAGGTCCCTCTAAAAATGAGGCCTACTACACGCTCCATGAGTGCAAAGTGCTTCTCTAGTGAAACTATACAACCCACACTAGACTCATGCCAAGTAACTTTTGATTCCCCCAAGTCTAGACTACCCCTATGGAGATTCGTATTTTACGAGAGATACTGTGGAAAATACCAACCATCAGGCATTTCCTCCACCTTTTCTGAAAGGAACAAAAATGACAAAGTCCAATTATCAATTCCTACTGAGTACACCCTAACTCTTCCAGTTGAACTGTGGCACTCGTTCATCCAGGTTTATCAGGGCACCACCAAACTCCTAACTGTTCACATTTACCATTCAACTGGAAAACTTTTAATACAGGGAAATGTGTGCCAGTCGTGGGTGGAGAAGGAGTTTGAAACTCTGAAAGCCATTGTCAATCAATTGGCTGAACTAAACCCTTCCACAGAAGACGCCCCAGATGTGCTGTCCTCCATTGCGTCACCAAGCCACGAAACTCTACCAGCCATCAGGGACAGCACACCTCCTGTGATGTCATCCCAGTGCCCCCAGACTGCAGCTGCTGATGACAAATCCCCCTCACCTGACCAGTCATCATCTCCCCCCTCCAGTTCACCGGACCCTATCCCCCCAAACTCCTCACCTTGCCTCACCCCCCAACTCACTACATTGCCTCATCCCTCATCCCCTGATGAAGAAACCTCACCCCCTCCTCCTCCACCTACAGATGTGACCATCACCTCCGCCCTTCTCAATGACCCCTCACCTGATCATCAACCCCTCCCTTCACCATCAAGCTCTCCAGACCCTCCCACTACGCCCCCTGCCTCTCCTTCCTCTCCTCCCTACCAACCTCCAAACGACCAGGCTCCTACCCCCTCCCCCAGTCCTGATCCCTCCCCTTCATCTTCTCCTTGCCAACACACGGATGCTTGCCTCTCATCTACACCTGAAAACACCTCTACACAACAGGACAATGCACCCTCCACTCTCACACAGTCAACTGACACTGTCACAGTTACAATGCTCTACAAGCAACTCATTGCTGCAAACCACACCATCTCCAACATGCAGAACAAAATACAAACACTGGAATCGCAACTTTTTACAGGCACAACAACAAATAGATCACAATGCCCAAAACATCTCTGATTCAGAGATCAGAATAAAAAACTCCTTGAAAATAATGAAACAAGCAGTGTCACATGAAATCAATGAATTGCAGGACAGCCACAAAACCCAGCAAGGCCAACTGAAAGAAACAGCAAGCAAGCTCCAGTCATTCAAAGACAGTCAAAGCAATGTCAACAACAGCACCAAGACACAACTACAGACTCTCTGTGCAGCCAAACCGACACAACATTCAGTGACTCAGACAGACAATGCAAGCAAAGAATGCCCTGAACTGTGCACACAAACAGAGAAATATAGCGTAGATATTTCAAACAGATTTGAAGTTCTTTCAGACAATGCAGCAGATTCCCAAACAACCACTACAGAAAAACCCCTGCAACAATGTAAGCAAATCAACACTTCATCCATGCACACACAGACTAACAAACAGCCAATTTCTACAGACAATGCTAAGACTTCTCACTCCCACTTCCCTTACAATCAAAGAAGCAAGCAACCCATTCTGGCACACACACCCCCCACACTGTTCATTCACACTCCACAACCACACATCATAATACGCAGACACGTAAGCAGTCCAAGTCCCCAGCCACCAACCAACCCCCACCCCGACTATCTCCCTTAACTGCTCTGAAGCAGAAATTAATCCCACGGCAAGTGAACACACTGCTGTTGGGTGACTCAGTGTTGGTAGGTGTGGACAGCCAAAGAATGCCAACACACTGCCACCCTGTCTGCAACCTGGCGGTGCCTGGCCTGACTGTCGACCACCTGTGTCAGTGGCTCTCATCACGCCCCCCTTCACCCCTCATCAAGCGTGTTGTATTCCATGTCGGAATCAACAGCTGCTACACAGGGCCCGTCTCCTCAGCAGACTGGGTCAAGCTGATACGTCTTCTGAGAAGGGTGTTCCCCCGTGCCACGCTACACGCCTCTTCTCTTCTCCCCCCCCTTGGACGACACCCACTCGGTGCAGCAGCTTCATGGTCCACAATGAACCTGAGGAACACCTGCATTCAAGAAGGAGTTTCCTTCATTGACAATACCCCCTACTTCCTCGCCAAGTCAGGCGCACCCAAGAAAGACATGTACCGTGACAGACTCCATCCCAGCTACAGAGGTTGTGAAGTCCTTACACACAACCTCTGTTCCCATGGTAACCGTCCACTCGTCCCACCAACATACTCACACTCCCCTTCTGCTAGTTATGTGGACGCAGTGAAGGGGTACAGAAGTGTGGAGACTCTACCTACAACAAACACTAATGACTCAAACCTGTCTCCTGTCCTGTCCACCTCGCCTAAATGCCCACCTGTGACTGACTATGACTTTCACTTTCCACCCAGACAACCCAGGAGACTTATCCCCCATGACTCAGTCATGCAGGGTAGACCGACTGTACCAAACACCAAAACAGACAAGATCCTAGGTCTGTTAATGGAATTGCTCCAGCCCTAATCTATAATTACAGGAGTGTGTGTTTATGTGTGTGTGTGTGTGTGTGTGTGTGTGTGTGTGTGTGTGTGTGAATGTGTGTGTGTGTGCGTGAATGTGTGTGTGAGTGTGTGTGTGAATGTGTGTGTGTGTGTGCGTGTGTGTGTATGTGTGTATGTGTGCGTGTGAGTGTGTGCATGTGTGTGTGTATGTGTATGTGTGTGTGAGTGACATGTGTGTGTGTGTATGTGTATGTGTGTATGTGTGTGTGAGTGTGTATGTGTGTATGTGTGTGAGTGAGTGAGTGTGTGTGAGTGAGTGTGTGATTGAGTGTGTGTGAGTGAGTGTGTGAGTGAGTGTGTGTATGTGTGTGTGAGTGAGTGTGTGTGAGTGAGTGTGTGAGTGAGTGTGTGTGAGTGAGTGTGTGCGCGGGTGCGTTATGTGTGTGTGTGTATGTGTGAGGTCATAAACACAAATGTGTTGATGCATATATGTACACACCTGTGTGAGGGCATAATCACAAATGTGTTGATGCAAGTGATAAATGTGTTGATGCATGTATTTACTTACATAGACCTAGTATGTGATGATTTTTCTTTTTACCTAATAGTTTTACGCAGTCAAATGAATTCATGAACCTTGTGGGTTGGTGGGATTCCCCCCCCCCCCTCAAACTTCACCTTTTCACTCCTCAGCCCGGTTTGTTCCCTCCCCCCCCCCCCCCCCCCCCCCCTCAAACTTCACCCTTTTCACTCCTCAGCCCGGTTTGTTTCCCCCCCCCCCCCCAAAACTTCACCTTTTCACTCCTCAGCCCGGTTTGTTTCCCCCCCCCCCCCCAAACTTTACCTTTTCACTCCTCAGCCCGGTTTGTTTCCCCCCCCCCCAAACTTTACCTTTTCACTCCCCACCCCCCCACCCCCAAATGTTGTGCTATTTCACACAACATGACTTGACCAACAGATAGCCTACCCTTTTTAGCCTAAGACAAGTCTATCTCTGTCTGTACTATTGCATAAACTAGTCTTATCTTCTCCTATAGCAGGCTTCTCTCTCTCTCTCTCTCTCTCTCTCTCTCTCTCTCTCTCTCTCTCTCTCTCCTCTCTCTCTCCTCTCTCTCTCTCTCTCTCTCAGAAATGTTAATGGTGTCATGCTGC
>CM060326.1:40424439-40439439 GCA_030674155.1 Stramonita haemastoma | reverse complement strand
CTGTCTGTCTGTCTGTCTTTGTAGTTAGTGTGTGTGCACGTGTGTGTGCACGTGTGTGTATGTGTGTGTGCGCACGCGCGCGTGTGTGTGTATGTGTATATGTGTGTGTGTGCACTTTTATTGAAGCACGTACACTTGCAATGTCGTGTGAGAGTGAATACATATCAAACATACGAAAAAAATATAATCAGAAGAAAAAAAGGAAAAAAAAAAAAAAGAAACGGACACCACCCACACTGTTTTAAAATTTTTCATCTGTCTTGTTAGCTTTTCTGCCTTCTCCCCTCCACCCCTTCTCCACCCCCTCAACACCTAAAAAAATCTCAAAAGTGCAGAAAAAAAATGTAGAATATTTTTTCTTCCTTTTAAAAAAACAACAACAAAAAACCACAGCCCCATGTTCCACCACCAGACCCTACCCACTCAGGTGAAAACCCAACACCTAGTCTTTTGCATTCGATCTGCACGCACATGACCGCTTTAATTGGACGAATCTTGTCAATTCTATTCGTTAGTGCCTTTTGATCGTGTGAGCTGCGCAGACAATTATTGGGGTTTTCCTTTTTTTTCTCAGGTTTGTCAGTCACTCCTGCTTTTTTCTTGTCTATCTGTCTGTCTGTCTGTCTGTCTGTCTGTCTGTCTGTGTCTGTCTGTCTGTTTGTCTGAATGCATGTCTGTTTGTGAGTCTGCTTGCCTGTTTGATTCAAGTCTGTGGGTTTGTCAGTATTTTGGTGATGCAACAGCAGATTTGTCTTTGTGTCTGTGTGTCTCTTTGTCTGTCTCTGAGGAACTGTGCGTGTAGCTTCTTCAATATAGTTTGTTGCTTTTTCTTGATCTTTAGGTTTGCTTTTCTCCTCCTTGTTGTTTACAAGTACTTTACGCCTTCTTTTCTTTCATTTCTTTCTTTCATTCATGAACTTATTCATTTTTTTTCAGTTTCCGAGGTAAACGATCTCCTATACAAGCCATATCACATCTACCATTGTATTATATAAAAACACGTCAGCGCCCGTTTGTTGGCTTATGTATACATGGTTATATGGGAGCGTATGAATGCAGAAATGAGGGTGCGTATGTCTACTTGTCTGCGCGCGCGCATGTGTGCGTTTTGCTTCCTTGATCAGTTACAAGTGTGTTACCATAACTGCACGTACCATTCATACACACACACTCATACAAATGCTAGTTTGTGGAATACTAAATAACAACCGTACCTTCATAAACTTGAACAACGTTGTCACTCCTCCGTATAAATTTCATGCACGTGAAATGGTGTGTTCTGCAAAGAAATAAGCCATCAATAGTATCAACCAGATATAAATAGACAGAATGTTTGAAAATGTATCTACAAAAGAAAGGAAACAACGTAAGGTGACAGTTTTATAAAATAGTATTTTCTTATAGACCTATGTACAATCAGTCACCCTACCTTTAGTCCTATGCTTCCTTCAAACGGTTTTTGAAGACTCTAAAATGAAAAGTATCTTCGCAATAACATTTGTCACTGAACACCTTAATAACTGAGAACTAAACATAAGCGGGGGAAATAATTTAAACAAATTCAACAAACGTATTCATTGAAGTCTTCTGACAAAACTACGAAGTACCAATAACACCAACAATAATTACTGAGGCATCAGCAACAACAACAACAGCAGCAAGAACAGAAACAACATCATGAAGAAAAGTACATCATCAAACTATGAGCCTACACACTACATTGATCTGAACATGATCGAAGAAATGGATGTACAGGCAAAACTACAGTAAAGTTTTTTTAAAGACATAGATAGATTTAGCCATAAGTCGTTTTGTCAATGCAAAACTTCGGCGGGAAATTTTCCAGGTAAAGTTATGAACATAGCTGTTTACATAACTGTTTTGACTCCCTTGCATCTGTACTCATTTTTTAAAATTAATGACATATAACTAAAACATGAAAACAATTTGGAAAATATAACAATTTAAACGAATATTACATCAACGTTAAGTATTTTTATCTTCTTTAAATTGTGTGTGAGTCTTTCATTTTGTTTTGTAAAGGCTACGCAGTTCCAAACCAGCCAATACGTATTTTCAAAAGCTAGTAATGAATAAATAACACAAGCTAGACTTTTGTTGTTTTTGTATGATGAGACCCAATCCGCCACTTCTAAGATTAAAATTACACTTAACCAATTATCTCGCGAATTTTGTATGTGAAATAAGCACAGAAGAAGGACTGGGAGAAAAGGAAATGGAGAAACTATTTATTTAACTACACACAAATAATCTTCAAAGAAAAAAACTTCCACTAGAAAGTGTTTCGACTTCTAGCATCTTGCACACTTGTACAGTGCCAGGCCTCATCCAATATATATATATATATATATATATATATATATATATATATATATATATATATATATATATATATATATATATATATATATATATATATATATATACATATATATATAAACTTCCTGATCTCCCTGCTGCCCCTTACTGCTGCTTACTATCCCTACTGCCTGGAACAAAATTCATGCACATACCCTTCAGCATATAGTGACCTGAAAGCCAGGTCTTCTACTTGAAGTTAGACGGAAAAAAGTGTCATGGATGCTTTTGCTTTTAGCAAGAAAAAATATTCCTTTGAAGATCACTTTTGTGCCTCCTTGACCACATCTTACCGCAAACTTTTTAGTAGCCACTGCTATTACTGACAGAGCTCAAGTCCTCTTCTTCACAGAGATCAAGAGATATGCTTGGGGTTTATAGCTGATATCTTTACACGTTCATATAAGACAGCTAAAAAAAAACCTCAGAAAGCAGATAGGTGTGTCAGAGAAAGAGACAGACAGACAGACAGACAGACAGAGAGACAGAGAGAGACACAGAGATAGAGAGAGAGACAGACAGAGAGAGAAACAGAGAGAGACAGAGAGAGACATACAGAGAGACAAAGAGAGACAGAGAGAGACAGAGAGAGAGACAGACAGACAGAGACAGACAGACAGAGACACACACACAGACACACACACAGACACACACACAGACACACACACAGACACAGACACACACACACACACACACACACACACACACACACACACACACACACACACACACACACACACACACACACACGTATACAAACACAGTTCTAGACAGACAGATACTTGAGTACACACTGACAGTGACAGACAGAGACAAAAGCAAAGCCAAGAAGCTTAACTACAGAGATACACAGATACAGAAACATGCAGACAAACTAACAAACATACAGACACAGAAAAAAGTGGAAGGACAGAGACATATACACACATAGACACATACTGGTACAATAACAGAGATTGAGGCAAAACTGACAACAGGAGGGGGTGGGGGACGACGATACGTTATAAATGAAGCAGCAGCAAAGGTCAGAGCAGACCACAGTGCAACTGTAGGTCCCGACACCACCAGAGGAAAAACCATGCTAACATAGCACACACTCCCCAGCCCTTTACCCTTCTCCTGCCCCAACATCCATCTATCTATCTCCTAGTCCTTATACAAGCACACATACACACACTCACACATGCATGTTTGCACGCATACACGCATACACACATGCATACACATACACACGCGCGCGCAAACACACACGTACACACACACGCACACACACACACACGCACGCACGCACGCACACACACGCGCACGCACGCACACACGTATACACACATACACACATCATCCCCATTGCCATTTCTCTGGGTCCACTATGTTTCTCTCTCCTTACTGGAGTCTGGACGGGACGGGACACTAGGGGGTATGGCGCCTGTGGCAAAGGCTCTTAAAGCACGAATTGCATTTTTGTTGTCTGTGTTGGTTATAATATGTCTATATCCGGATGCTGTTATTGTTGAAGTTATGTGGACATATGTGTGTATTTCTATCATAGTTCCTGTATGTGGTGTCTGCCTTATGATGTTAGCTTTTTTGAGATGATACAAGAATGATAAGATCAGATTGTTTGTGTTGTTAATCAAACTCATAGTTAGTAGGTGTGTGTGCGTGTGATACATGCGTGTATGTGTGTGCATGTGTGTGATTGTGTGTTTATGCGTGCATGTGATCGCACTCGCATATGCAGGGGTATGTGCAGTGTAAAAAACAAACAAAACACCATAAAGACAAGCAAAACACACTTTCAAAGGAGTAGACATGACCCAGAGGAACAAATACACGCCACAGACAGGGGCAGAAAATCAAATTTCACAAATGAACACACCTAGAGCAGTACAGGTAACACAGTGATGTTCTATTTCAGACGGAAAAAAAAGACTGAACCATCCTGGAATTCACTCATACCAGTTCAACCATCACCGTATCCCAGGGTACTGAGTTTACCCTTGCCACCATTGTACACGTGGGTAGAATTGTTAGGAATCCTGGTGCAACTGTCTCCCAATTCAGGCTGGTTCTATTGATGTATGATTCATTGTCAGTCTTCATACATGTCTTATTTTCCAATAGTTGAGATTCCCTGTGCCATGATGCATGTACAACTCTCTGTGCATCTCTTTCGTACTGCATTAGCTAAGTTTCACAGATCAGGGAAACGTGTTATCGCTGACCGTATCTAATGGCTGAGTTGCATGATAGTGTAATGATAACTTTCAGAGAGTCTTTGGTTGAAAAACGTCCAAAAATGCTCCAAGGTATGCATATGTGTATGTACAAGTGTGTGTGTATGAGTGTGCACGTGTGTGCGTGCGTGTGTATATGTGTGTGTTTTTGTATGTGTGTGTATGTGTATGTGTTTCTGTGCATGCATCAGTGCTTGCATGTTCGTGTACATATGTGTTTGTATGATGACCATTGTAAAAAATGAGGAAACTACAAGTGGTAAACAAAACAAATCAACCAAGACCATGTATTCCTGCATAGATAAACAATCTACCTTGATTTTTTACACTTTATTACCAACTGTGGCCTAATCCTTATGAACCTGTCACTCTAACACCATCTACCTCCTTTCCCCATATATTATAACGTCTTTAGTTTAAAAATGGTCCCTAGAATCATCCTTGATGTTTATAGAATGATATGTCCTCAGATCCTAGAGCCCCATGTACGGTTGACGTGTCTAGGGGCAATGGACTCTTGTACTAGGGAACAAAAGCTGCTGCAGGGGCCAATGTTCTGGTATTTGTGAAAGGTGTCCCTGATCATCTTCACAGACAAGGCCCCTGTTTGTCTTCCTCTCTGACACAATGGAGCTGCTGAGGTGGGCGGTGTGGGCATTCCTGTGTATCGTGTTTGCTTTGCCTGTGGCTGGGCTGTATGGATTGTTGTCAGAGATGATGAAATATATCCATTGTTCTCTCTGATGTTGGGGGGTGCCTTAGGTGGTTGATCTGTATGTGTGAGGATAGTCACGTTCATCATTCCCTGTTTTTCTATTTGTCATATTGTCTGTCTGTCTCTTTCTGTGTCTGTCTGTCCATCTGTCTGTTTCTGTCCACCTGCCTACCTCTCTCTGTCTCTGTCTCTGCCTCTGCCTCTGTCTCTCTCTGTCTGTCTGTCTGTCTGTCTGTCTGTCTGTCTCTCTCTCTCTCTCTCTCTCTCTCTCTCTCTCTCTCTCTCTCTCTCTCTCTCTCTCTCTCTCTCTCTCTCTCTCTCTCTCCCTCTCTCCTTTTGTTTTCTGATTGCGGTGTATGGACGCAAATGGTTGTGTAAACATGTGTATGCACAAATTTCATAAGTGTATAATGGCACACATGGGTGTGTATATGTCAGTGATAAGCAAACGCATCAAACAACTGAGACAAAAATAGACATCATAATGGAAGAAAATGGACAACAAAATACAGACAGAAAGGCATACAGAGAGAAAGAAAAAACAAAGAGCAGAAGAATACATAGCCAGAGGAAAAAAAACAAGCACTATCTCAGGACAAATCCAGAAAAACAAATCCGCTATAAAGAGAAACTTTGAGCAATAGCAACAATACATTCAACATAAAGAGAAATTTTGAGCAATATCAACGACACATTTCTATTCCAGACAAAAGAAAGGCTGTACTATTATCCCACTGACTCTGTCACCCCACATTACTTTATCCTAGTCCACGCTAGAGCACTGAACTGTCCTTTTTTTTGTTCAGTCACACGTGTATGAGAGTGCTAGTAATCCTGACGCCACTGTCTCCCAGTTTGTGCAAGTTTCACTAATAATATAGAAACCGGTGTCAGTGTTCATGCATGTCTTATTTTCCAAAGGTGTAAAGTCCCTCTGGTGAAGTATATATACAGCTCGCTTTGTGTCTTTTTATAACTTTCTTATTTTGCCATGGCTAAGTTGTGGAGATAAAGAAAACCAATCACTGTACTGTGTTAAATTATTGAAGTGTATGATAGTGTTACAATAAGATTAGGTAATATGTCTGTTGGACAGTATCCAAAAATACTCTGAAGTATGTGGCTATTTTGTTCTTCTGTGGTGTGTGTGTGTGTGTGTGTGTGTGTGTGTGTGTGTGTGTGTGTGTGTGTGTGTTTGTGTGTTTGTGTGTGTGTGTGTGTGTGTGCATGTGTCTGTGTGTCTGTGTGTCTGTGTGTCTGTATAACTGTGTCTGTGTTTGTATGCTTATGTACGTATGTGTGCGCATGTGTGTGTGTGTGTATGTGTTCGTGTGTGGTGTGTGTGTGTGTGTGTGTGTGTGTGTGTGTGTGTGTGTTGTGTGTGTGTGTGTGGTGTGTGTGTGTGTGTGTCAAGTCAAGTCAAACTTTTATTTCCAGATGGTACATTGAGTAAGCAGTACAATTGCTTTTTTTCATCAAGCCATCCATCTAAAAAATAAAATAAAATAAAAAAAAATTAAAAAATTTAAAAAGGAGAAAAAAAGAGAGAAAGTCATATTTGAACAAGGAAAAACTTAAAGAAGATATGTGGTACAAATGAAAAGATTAAAAATGAACTTGAAAAATATTCACACCAAAAGAAGAAACTACATACACACACACACACACACACACACACACACACACACACACACACACACACACATATATATATAATATATATATATATATATATATATATATATATATATATATATATATATATATAATATAACCACACGCACACAAGGAAAATAATGCATGATTCCTTAAAAATCGTTTTACACACACACATACAAACCTATATCAATTCCCTCCTCCAAAACAAGTACGGTGCATACAAAGAAAAACAATACATTACAAAGCAATGGATTCGAAGCAGAAAGGAAAAAAATCACATTAATTTCCTTCCTTTTTCTCAGTCCTTCACTCCCAAGCACTTGTGTTTTATAGATTTACACTAAAACATGTCAACGTTCTATCAAATAAGTGCATTCAGGTACATATATATATATATATAATATATATATATATATATATATATATATATATATATATATATATATATATATATATATATATATATATATATAAATATATAATAATAATAAAAAAATCGCAGCTAACTTGAGCACCAGCTTATCAATTGTATAATTAAAGAAAAAATCAATCAATAATTAAAAAAAAAAAATAATAATAATAATAAATAAATAAAAATAAAATAATAATAATAAAAAAATATATATATATATATATAACACAAACAAACAAACAAAAAAACAAGAAATAATCCCACAAAAAGCACATGTATACAAAAAAAGAAAAAAAAAAAAAAAGAAAAAAAAGATCAACATTTCCTATAACTAAATATCTCATGTACTGTATCAACACACACACACACACACACACACACACACACACACACACACACACACACACACACACACACACACACACACCACACCACACCACACCACACCACACACACACCAGAACAAACATCCAAACCAAAGAGAAATGAAACAGATAAAATCAGGCAACCCCCCCCCCCCCTATAAAATGTTAAAGCCCAACCAAACACCATCAGTATCAACAACAACAATAACCACACGCCAACTCACTCACTCACACACACACACACACACACACACACACACACACACACACACACACACACACACACACACACACACACAAACACACACACACACACACACTCACACACACACACACACACACACACACACACACACACACACACACACACACAACACACACACACACACACACACACACACACACATAGCAAAATCAACCATCAAGGTCTAATATCTTATCAAGTCATCAGCAAATTGTTATCCCTTAAAAGTAACATCAAGAGATGAATATAAATGACCATATAAACTGTGGTCATACCATATTTATAATAATAATAATGACTATCAGTGATACATTCATCTATCTGTCCCTCGCACACATACTACATGTAACATTTTTAATTCAGTTGTAACACAAGCCACAATACAAGTACGTTGGAATGAAACTGTAAAGAGTGATGTTATATCACAAGCAAATGTACACGTTTACAAGTCTTGTTCTATACACTTATCTATGAAATATTTTTTTAGATGTGCTTTAAAATTATCTTTGCTTTTGATACATTTCAAATTTTTTGGTAGCTTATTCCATAGGTCGCTACCTGAATATAGAAGGCTTGATTTATATAGATTATTTCTGGGTCTTGGAAATGTCAGCAAATGGTTGTGTCTGTGTTGATTGATTTTGAAAGTATTGGTAATCTTGGGAGGTGCAGTTTGGTTAACAACTTTTTGCATAAACATGGCTTTATTGAAGGAAAGTCTGTTTCGAAAAGTCAGGACGTTTATTTTCTTATAATCCTCAACTGTCAGGGTACTTGATTTTAACAGGACAAGTTTTACTGCTCTTTTATATAAACGATGAATGAATTTCAAGTTCGTTTCACTACAGGTATCCCATATAGTTGATGCATAGTCAATAATAGGTAGAATATGACAACAAAAAAACAGTTTTCGAGAGTGATGATTCAAAAAGTGTTTGATTTTCGATAATTGACGTAACCTGTGAGCAATGCGCTTTCCTAGTGACATAATGTGATCAGTCCAAGTCATATTTTTGTCAATGGTGACACCTAAAAGTTTTGAGAGTCAACTTCTTCAATTATTCTGCTATCAAGTAATAGAGGTAGGAACTTATCTCTCATTTTTTGTCTTTCTGTCTTGCTGATACATACATGCACTTTGTTTTTTGTGCATTTAAGGACATATGGTTTAACTGAGTCCAAGTAATCAATTTGTCAATGCTTAATTGAAGTTTGCGAGATAAGCTACAAGGGTCTGAATCACTACAAAGTAGAGTGGTATCATCAGCAAACATTTCACAGCTACATTGAATAAAACAGGGTAAGTCATTTACAAAGATTGAAAACAAGAGAGGTCCCAATACTGAGCCTTGTGGTACCCCATAGCTACTAGGTAGTAGTGCTGATGTTTGATTATCAACAGTTACAAGCTGTTGCCTATTTGACAGAAAACTTTTTAGAAGCTGAATAATATCAGGTGTCAGTTTGTACATTTCTAATTTGCGTAATAACAGAGAATGATCAATCACATCAAATGCTTTTTCAAAGTCAACAAAAAGGAGTCCTATAAATTTATTGTTATTTATGTTGTGTAAGAGACTTTCAGTAAGCTGAGTTAGAGCAGTGTGGCAGGAATAGTTTTTACGAAACCCCGATTGATCTTCATTTATTAGACTGTTGTTAATAAAATAAGAACTTAGCGATGTTTGTATGTGTTTTTCTATGGGTTTAGATATTATTGAGAGAATTGAAATTGGCCTATAATTCGAAGGAGAAGAGTATTCCCCTGATTTATGTACTGGAATGATTTTTGCTTGTTTAAACTTGAGAGGAAAACACCTTTTTTCAATACACAAGTTGTATAGATATGTTAGTGTTTCAGCAATGACTGGACTAGATAGTGTTATTATCCGTCCATCCAAATTGTCTAAATCACGTGTCCTTGAATTTGTTTGTAATTTTAGACTATTTAATACATCAAAGATTGTCATTGGCTGGAGATTGAATGGAATTTTAATGTGTTTAGAATTAACATGTTGTTCTAAGTAAACAAGATCATTTTCGCTTGACTTGTCGCATGTTATAACTTTATCAGCTACATTTGAAAAATGGTTGTTTAATTCATCAGCTGATATTTCTTTAATGGATTGTTGGCTCTTTGAAATATGTTTATTACATAATGTATTAATGGCTTTCCAAATTTGGCGAGAGTCAGTTGTGGTAGTTAACAACTGTTGGAAGTAGTTTCTCTTCGATCTGCGTTTTAGAGAATTCACTTTATTTCTTTGTTCTCTAAATTGGTCATTTGTACCATGGGTTTTCAGATAGTTTCGTAGGTTTATCTCGGAATCTATGTCCTTTGTTGTCCAAGGAGGTTTCGTTTTTTCTTTAACTCTTTTTCTTATGAAGGGAGCATGTTTGTCATACACTGAGATAAATGTATTTACCCAAAAATCAGCAGCTTCATTGGGATCTCTTATTTGATAAATATCATGTAAAGGTGAATTCATCAAGTCTGAAAGAAAATGTTTTCTCACTAAAGTTTTTGAATCTTCTGTAATATATGGTTTTATGCCCAACTTTAGGAATTTTTATACGGTGTTTAAACCAAGTAAAGCAGACAGGATTATGATCACTGCATCCACACGATGGAGTACATACTTCAGTTATGTGTTGTTTTGCATTAGTATATATATGATCAATTAATGTCTCTGAGTTTTCTGTTATACGTGTGGGTTTATCTACTAGTTGGTCTAGGCCAAACATAGTATAGTTGTGATTCCATTTAGGCTTAGGTTTGAGTAAATCTATGTTAAAATCACCAAGGATAACTGTTTCATAGTTTAAAAGTGTAACTTCATCCATTAAAGAATTGAATCGATCAATCCAGTCAGTGGGTTCTGACGGATTTCTGTATATAAATCCTATCAATAGCGGACTACTGTGTTTTAGTTTGATTTCTACCCATATTGATTCAATATCATAGACATCAAAGTTATGTAGCCTTTTACAGCATAATGAAGATGCAAAATATGTTAACAAGCCTGTAGTTTTTGGTTTGTAGGGATCTTGACGAAATATTTGGTATCCTGGAATGTGCATATCTGCATCAGTTATATTTGAGGAAAGACGAGATTCAGCAAAGCCAAACAGATGAAACTCATTCCCCTCATTAAATAGTATGCTAGCAATATCATCTGTTTTATTCATTGCATTGTTTATGTTGAGGTAGCCTACTCGGAGACCCTGTTTTAATGGCCACTTGTCTGAGGTAAGAGGCATGATATCTAAGGATGAGTGCAAATAGTAATGCTGTGTTAGATCTTTGGGTGTCTATGAGTTTTCACACAAGTAGAAGAAAAACCAAAAAGCAAAACAAAATCAAATAACCAAAACAATTACAAAAGGGAAAAACAAAATGAACAGATAATGACTAAAATCTCAAATAACAAACACGTAAGCCTAATAGAAGTGTAATCACAAAAAAGAAGTATAATCACAACTCAAACTAGGATACACGAATATTATATACAAAGTTCAGTAACAAAAAAGTAATAAGCAAAGCAAAAATACACAATCACACACGAATTTCAGTTGTTATCACCCAAAATTCTCTATAGATCAATCAATGATGATCAAGTTTCTGCTAGATGAACAGATATAGAGTAAAACAACTTCACTGTGTAAACTTAGCAGAGTACACTGCAGCATGACACCATTAACATTCTGAGAGAGAGAGAGAGAGAGAGAGAGAGAGAGAGAGAGAGAGAGAGAGAGAGAGAGAGAGAGAGAGAGAGAGGGAGAGAAGCCTGCTATAGGAGAAGATAAGACTAGTTTATGCAATAGTACAGACAGAGATAGACTTGTCTTAGGCTAAAAAAGGGTAGGCTATCTGTTGGTCAAGTCATGTTGTGTGAAAATAGCACAACATTTGGGGGTGGGGGGTGGGGGGAGTGAAAAGGTAAAGTTTGGGGGGGGGGGAAACAAACCGGGTGAGGAGGTGGAAAAGGTTAAGTTTTGGGGGGGGGGGGGAAACAAACCGGGCTGAGGAGTAGGAAAAGGTGAAGTTTTGGGGGGGGGGGGAAACAACCGGGGGGGGCGTGGGAGGAGTGAAAAGGGTGGGGAAGGTTTGAGGGGGGGGGGGGGGGGGGGGGGGGGGGGGGGGGGGGGGAAACAAACCGGGCTGAGGAGTGAAAAGGTGAAGTTTAGGGGGGGGGGGGGAATCCCACCAACCCACAAGGTTCATGAATTCATTTGACTGCGTAAAACTATTAGGTAAAAAGAAAAATCATCACATACTAGGTCTATGTAAGTAAATACATGCATCAACACATTTATCACTTGCATCAACACATTTGTGATTATGCCCTCACACAGGTGTGTACATATATGCATCAACACATTTGTGTTTATGACCTCACACATACACACACACACATAACGCACCCGCGCACACACTCACTCACACACACTCACTCACACACTCACTCACACACACTCACTCACACACACATACACACACTCACTCACACACTCACTCACACACACTCAATCACACACATCACTCACACCACACTCACTCACTCACACACATACACACATACACACTCACACACACATACACACATACACATACACACACACACATGTCACTCACACACACATACACATACACACACACATGCACACACTCACACGCACACATACACACATACACACACACGCACACACACACACACATTCACACACACACTCACACACACATTCACGCACACACACACACATTCACACACACACACACACACACACACACACACACACACACACACATAAACACACACTCCTGTAATTATAGATTAGGGCTGGAGCAATTCCATTAACAGACCTAGGATCTTGTCTGTTTTGGTGTTTGGTACAGTCGGTCTACCCTGCATGACTGAGTCATGGGGGATAAGTCTCCTGGTTGTCTGGGTGGAAAGTGAAAGTCATAGTCAGTCACAGGTGGGCATTTAGGCGAGGTGGACAGGACAGGAGACAGGTTTGAGTCATTAGTGTTTGTTGTAGTAGAGTCTCCACACTTCTGTACCCCTTCACTGCGTCCACATAACTAGCAGAAGGGGATGTGAGTATGTTGGTGGGACGAGTGGACGGTTACCATGGGAACAGAGGTTGTGTGTAAGGACTTCACAACCTCTGTAGCTGGGATGGAGTCTGTCACGGTACATGTCTTTCTTGGGTGCGCCTGACTTGGCGAGGAAGTAGGGGTATTGTCAATGAAGGAAACTCCTTCTTGAATGCAGGTGTTCCTCAGTTCATTGTGGACCATGAAGCTGCTGCACCGAGTGGGTGTCGTCCAAGGGGGGGAGAAGAGAAGAGGCGTGTAGCGTGGCACGGGGGAACACCCTTCTCAGAAGACGTATCAGCTTGACCCAGTCTGCTGAGGAGACGGGCCCTGTGTAGCAGCTGTTGATTCCGACATGGAATACAACACGCTTGATGAGGGGTGAAGGGGGCGTGATGAGAGCCACTGACACAGGTGGTCGACAGTCAGGCCAGGCACCGCCAGGTTGCAGACAGGGTGGCAGTGTGTTGGCATTCTTTGGCTGTCCACACCTACCAACACTGAGTCACCCAACAGCAGTGTGTTCACTTGCCGTGGGATTAATTTCTGCTTCAGAGCAGTTAAGGGAGATAGTCGGGGTGGGGGTTGGTTGGTGGCTGGGGACTTGGACTGCTTACGTGTCTGCGTATTATGATGTGTGGTTGTGGAGTGTGAATGAACAGTGTGGGGGGTGTGTGCCAGAATGGGTTGCTTGCTTCTTTGATTGTAAGGGAAGTGGGAGTGAGAAGTCTTAGCATTGTCTGTAGAAATTGGCTGTTTGTTAGTCTGTGTGTGCATGGATGAAGTGTTGATTTGCTTACATTGTTGCAGGGGTTTTTCTGTAGTGGTTTGTTTGGGAATCTGCTGCATTGTCTGAAAGAACTTCAAATCTGTTTGAAATATCTACGCTATATTTCTCTGTTTGTGTGCCACAGTTTCAGGGCATTCTTTGCTTGCATTGTCTGTCTGAGTCACTGAATGTTGTGTCGGTTTGGCTGCACAGAGAGTCTGTAGTTGTGTCTTGGTGCTGTTGTTGACATTGCTTTGACTGTCTTTGAATGACTGGAGCTTGCTTGCTGTTTCTTTCAGTTGGCCTTGCTGGGTTTTGTGGCTGTCCTGCAATTCATTGATTTCATGTGACACTGCTTGTTTCATTATTTTCAAGGAGTTTTTTATTCTGATCTCTGAATCAGAGATGTTTTGGGCATTGTGATCTATTTGTTGTTGTGCCTGTAAAAGTTGCGATTCCAGTGTTTGTATTTTTGTTCTGCATGTTGGAGATGGTGTGGTTTGCAGCAATGAGTTGCTTGTAGAGCATTGTAACTGTGACAGTGTCAGTTGACTGTGTGAGAGTGGAGGGTGCATTGTCCTGTTGTGTAGAGGTGTTTTCAGGTGTAGATGAGAGGCAAGCATCCGTGTGTTGGCAAGGAGAGAATGAAGGGGAGGGATCAGGACTGGGGGAGGGGGTAGGAGCCTGGTCGTTTGGAGGTTGGTAGGGAGGAGAGAAGGAGAGGCAGGGGGGCGTAGTGGGAGGGTCTGGAGAGCTTGATGGTGAAGGGAGGGGTTGATGATCAGGTGAGGGGTCATTGAGAAGGGCGGAGGTGATGGTCACATCTGTAGGTGGAGGAGGAGGGGGTGAGGTTTCTTCATCAGGGGATGAGGGATGAGGCAATGTAGTGAGTTGGGGGGTGAGGCAAGGTGAGGAGTTTGGGGGGATAGGGTCCGGTGAACTGGAGGGGGGAGATGATGACTGGTCAGGTGAGGGGGATTTGTCATCAGCAGCTGCAGTCTGGGGGCACTGGGATGACATCACAGGAGGTGTGCTGTCCCTGATGGCTGGTAGGTTTCGTGGCTTGGTGACGCAATGGAGGACAGCACATCTGGGGCGTCTTCTGGGAAGGTTTAGTTT
>CM060326.1:40422247-40424339 GCA_030674155.1 Stramonita haemastoma | reverse complement strand
GTGTGTGTGTGTGTGTGTGCTTGTTGTTGTGTGGGGGGTGCCCCTTCATTTTGACACCTAGTCTATATTTTCACAGTTGTTGCTACGGGCAGATGGTAGTTGTGAGTCATCTGCAGGTGTAATTATGACAACGGAAAACAACACACACACACACACACACAACACCACACACACCACACACACACACACACACACAAACATACACAACCACACACAACCCGCGGGCACACACACACTCACACACACACACGCACGCACACAGACTCACATATATTATATATATTATATATATATATTAATATATTAATATATATATATATATATATAAACCTTAAGAAAAGAAACAAGAAAAGAAACACCCACAGCCATCAGCAACAACATCACAAAACAAAACAAAAAGATCAAGTCAAACAGGAGAAATACACTAGTCTGCACCAATCTGTACCACCAAAATATCAGGAAAAATAGACAAGAGTCTAAGACAGAAATGACGGTCTTTCTGGCTAGGGTGTAGTCTTTTTGAGCATCGACTGCTTCGATCACTATCACGTGCAAAATCATAACGATGACAGCATAAAAACTACCGCGCACAACTCAAACCTTATATACAAATCTTACTATATTCCTTCTAATTCGTTTACTGTCCTGTATACATACATAACATACAGACATGCATGCATGCATGCATGAAATGCATACATACATACATACATTACATACATACAATACATACATACATACATACATACATACATACATACTACATACATACATACAAAACATACATACGCACGCACGCGCGCGCGCGCGCGCGCGCACCCCACGCACACACACACACACACACACACACAACACACCACACACACACACACACACACACACACACACACACCAACACACACACACTACATACATACATACTAATACATTCATACATTACATACATATCATACATACATACATACATACATACATACATTACATACTACATACATACATCATACATACATGCACACATACACACACATACATACATACATATATATACATATACATATATATTATATATAATATATATATATATATATATATATATATATATATTAATATATATATATATATATATATATATCATATCTTCGTACAATGAAAGTTGTCTCCAATGTTTATATTCTGAAATGGAAAATGGCTATGCTCTTCCCGTTAAACGAGTCAAGTTCTCTTTGGTAGACAAAAGTTAATCAGATCTGTTTCAAATCATGGATACAAGTACCTTTTTAAAACTTAGCATATTCTATTTGAAACACCAAACATGCTCATGCACCTTAGCTCGCACACGTACACAGATGCACGCTTATGTGTTTCTCAAAAAAATCTCTATTTGTCCATTTTGGTGATTAATATAAATAATGTGCACATGTGTGCGTGTGTGTGTGTGTGTGTGTGTGTATGTGTGTGTGTTGTGTGGTGTGTTGTGTGTGTGTGGGTGTGTGTGTGTGTTGTGTGTGTGTGTGTGTGTGTGTGTGTGTGTGTGTGTTGTGCGTGTCCGTGTATGTGTGGTGTGTGTGTGGCGCGCGCGCGTATGTGTGTGTGTTTGTTGCTTATGGGCAAAACACATATGCTTGTCCTTGAATTTTGATATAAGCATTATGAAACACAAAAACACTTCTTTATTGACCACTGTAATGTTGCAATGGACTGTTTGTTTGTCCGTCGTGTTCGACGATGACCTCCAAAACACAGATAAGGCAGCTGCTGTTTCGGAAACTGGGAACAAATTTGATGCCTTAGTAAATACATATTCCATATAATTTATATGAAAATGCATAATTATTTGTACTTCGGCGAGATATTTGTTGTTTAGTTAACACATGTCTTATTTCCTCTCTATCATGAGTCGCTGTCAATTATAACTTAGGCTATAAACAAACCCTGCATAATTTTAGATGACAAAGTTTAACACTATGTGTTATTGTAATTGTACATCATCGTATTCCAGCCTACCTATCGTACAGAAACTGCAGACAAAATAAGTCAGAACTCTTGCAGCTGTCAAAACGATAGGACCGCACGTTGAAGATCACCTGAACAA
>CM060326.1:40412247-40414747 GCA_030674155.1 Stramonita haemastoma | reverse complement strand
AATAAAAGCATTGATACATTTCACACATACTTCTGCAATGAAAAATGAAATCATTGATGCATTCCATACCCATTATAGCAGTGAACACTGAAAGCATGGATACATTTCACACCCACTATACAGACAGAGAGACAGAGAGACAGAGACAGACAGACAAACAGACAGAGAGAGGGAGACAGACTGACAGAGAGACAGAGACAGAGACAGAGACAGAGACAGAGAGACAGAGAGAGAAAAACCACTGTGGCAATCCCTCTGGGAAATCCTGGAAACAAGCACTGTGGTGGATGTGAAGACGATTCCGGTAATTAGTCACTTTTCCCTCGACCTTGTCTCACTCTCTTTTGGTTCCGGGCAAAGAACGGCTGGGTGAGCAAGTGCTCCCTTCTCTTCTTCTTCTCTCCCCTTTGTTTCTGCTTCTGCTTCTGCCTCACTTGCTGCCTGTTATCCTGTTTTGGGGTTGGGGTTTTTTTGTTCTCTCTGTCTGTCTGTGTGTACGTGTGTGTCCTTATATGTCTGTGTGTGCGTTTCTGTGTGTCTGTGTGTCTGTGTGTCTGTCGGTCTGTCTGTCTGTCTGTCTGTCTGTCTGTCTCTGTCTCTGTCTCTGTCTCTCTCTGTCTCTCTGTCTCTCTGTCTCTGTCTCTGTCTCTGTCTCTGTCTCTCTCTCTCTCTCTCTCTCTCTCTCTCTCTCTCTCTCTCTCTTCTCTCTCTCCTCGTCCCCCATCCCCTTTCTTTCTAGCTGAATGGATAGGGCGTTTGACTTACATCCATATTATGTACATGGAGCTCTGAGTTCGAATCTTACTAACAGCGTCTGATGAAATACAACAAGGAATAATTGTGATCTTTCAGATCAACGAGTAACGTTGACCTGCTAATTCTTTTTTTTTTTTAATCCCTTATTGTCCATATGCATACAGACGATCAATTATTCCCTTAAAAGATCCTACATTTTTCTCATCGTTCAGTGTCGAAAGAACCACACACATTCAAATAGCTGTCTGTATTCTGTATGTGGAGAGAGAGATGTCTCCGCCAGCTTCAGTTAACCTTTGAGAAAGGGCCTGAAAAAATCAGTGGGGTGCCTTATTAACACCATAAGAAATGTTGAGGGTAAGAAGAAGAAGAAGAAGAAGAAGAAGAAGAAGAAGAAGAAGAAGAAGAAGAAGAAGAAGAAGAAGAAGAAGAAGAAGAACAACAACAACAACAACAACAACAACAACAACAAGAACAAAAACAAAAACAAGATTAAGAACAAAAACTACGAGAAGAACAAGAAGAATAACAATAACAACAACTAGACAAGAACAAGAACAATTACAAGAAGAACAAGACCAAAAACAAGAAAAAGAAAAAAAAGTAAGAAGAAGAACAAGAAGAACAAGAAGATAAACAAAAACAAAAACAGCAACAAAAAGAAGAACCAAGAAAAACAAGACCAAAAAGATCAAGAACAAGAGGAACAAGAACTACAAGAACAATCAGAAGTAGAAGGCAGGGGACTAGAAAAAGAATAAGAATAAGAACAAAAAGAAGAAGAACAAGAAGAAGCAGAACAAGTAGAAGGCAGGGGACAGAGTAGACAATATGTCTCTGTGTATCAGCACCATTAGTGATGAATGGGACAGCACTACACCACTCCATCTGCTTCACCACTGAACTCTATCATTCCCACATTCTATCTGCACGTGACTGGAGCCAAGGTTTGTGCAGTACACAAGACTAAGAGGAATTGTATTTGCTGGAAAAGTACGGTTGAAGGATGGCTGTTTGGATCGATGGTCCACGTCAAATTGCCATTCGCTTGACTTTTAAGAATGTGTGTGTGTGTGTGTGTGTGTGTGTGTGTGTGTGTGTGTGTGTGTGTGTGTGTGTGTGTGTGTGTGTGTGTGTGTGTATGTGCGTGTTTGTGTACGTGTGTGTGGTGTGTGTGTGTGTGTGTGTGTGTGTGTGTGTGGTGTGTGTGTGTGTGTGTGTGTGTGTGTGTGTGTATTTGTGTGTGTGTGTATTTGTGTATATGTGTGTGTGTGGATGTGTGTGTGTCCGGTTTGTGTGGTATTAAAAACTGCTTAGAAACAACAGTTTATCTAATTCCTGTTCCTTCTTTTGGCTGTACTAATTGATGAAAGGCTTTATTGATAAGCTAATTGACTAAGCACATATCTAATTGTTTTATTTACTCTATAGTTTTTCTGCCAGTGATTGTACTTAGTCCCATATGTATGTCTGTTCAGGTACCATTGAATGATTGATGCTACCAATGGAGGGATCTGTGAAGTATTGCTTATTTGTCGAAAACGTTTATATGGGATAGTTGTATGCAGAATGTGTACAGCTTCATAATCTACCCCCTTTTGATCGTATCTGTATTTTAGTGAACACACATTATATGCTTTTCATTCTAAGATATAGGTTATGAATGGACAAGAGACGCATCCTGCAACAGAAACTTGTTTTCCTTTCAAAGCTACATACTATTGATCAACAAACAACGCCATTC
>CM060326.1:40399747-40407247 GCA_030674155.1 Stramonita haemastoma | reverse complement strand
GGATCTACAAAGGCAAGCCCTCTTCCTACTGTCCATAGCCACTCTGAACTTCCTGCTATATTTTCTTCATTCTTCTCTGACAAAGTCCGCAACATTCGTTCCAAACTGGATCAAACTTCTTTCCAACCTGTGACTCCTGATCCCCAATTTACAGGCACTCCTCTCCTTTTCTTCAGTCCAACAACCGAGAAAGATATTCAGACAATTCTGAGAGAAATGACCATAAAATCATGCGATCTCGATCCTGTACCTGCTTCCCTTTTCACTCAGTGTATTCCACAGCTTATTCCTACGATCACGAAAATAGTAAATTCATCACTTCTTTCCGGAAATTTCCCACCAGCTCTCAAAACCGCTATAGTCACACCTCTACTAAAAAAGCACGATCTCGACCCTAACATTCTGAAGAACTATAGACCTGTTTCTAACCTACCTTTCATCTCAAAAGTCCTGGAAAAAGTCGTTCTCAGACAACTCAACAGCCATCTTCATTCCAATAGCCTCCTTCCGCCTTTCCAGTCTGCCTATCGCGCAACCACAGCACTGAAACCACCCTAGTGCACACCTTAAATACGCTTCTGCACGCTTCTGACACGGGAAAAATATCCCTTCTCACTCTTCTCGATCTATCTGCAGCTTTCGACACTATAGACCATTCAATTCTTCTCTCCCGTCTTCAAAAAACGTTTGGCATCACAGGCACAGCTCTCACTTGGTTTAATTCATACCTTACCGATAGATTCCAAACAGTAGCAGTTAACAAGATTCAATCCACACCTGTCAAACTGGAATGTGGAGTCCCGCAGGGATCAGTTCTGGGCCCTGTTCTTTTCACTCTATACACTGCTCCATTGTCACATATAATAAACCGTCATCAAATCAACTATCATTTCTATGCCGATGACTCTCAGATTCTAAGCTGTGACACTCCTGAAAATCTGCCATCTCTCCTGATAAATATGTCCTACTGCCTTGAAGATATCCAAAACTGGATGATACAAAATAAGTTACAGTTAAATGCAGATAAAACTGAAGCCATGCTGGTAGGCACCAAACACAAACTTTCTTCCATTACTACAGCTTCAGTAGAATTCGGCAATACTTCAGTCACTCTTTCCACTGCTGTAAAGTATCTAGGGGTTGTTATCGACAACACACTATCCATGCAAAAATTCATCACCCAGACCTGCCAGTCATGCTACTATCAATTAAGACGTATTAGTGCAATTCGAAAGTACCTGTCCACTGATGCAACATCTAAACTCGTCACGTCTCTGATTCTTTCACGTCTCGACTATTGCAATTCTCTTTTGGCTGGTCTACCAGCATCATCTATCCACTCCCTTCAACGTATACAAAACTCTGCAGCTCGACTGGTCCTCAGAAAGAAAAAATCTGAGCACATTACTCCTCTCTTGCAATCTCTCCACTGGCTGCCTGTGCCACAGAGAGTAAACTATAAGATCAGTACTCTCTGTTATAAATGTCTTCACAAAACAGCACCCTCCTACCTCTGTGAATGTCTTTACCCTTACACTCCTTCTCGTTCCCTCCGCTCTGCCGCAGATACCCTGCGCTTACAAATACCTAGATTCAATCAATCCACCATCGGCCGTCGTGCTTTCTCTGTTTCTGGTCCAGTGATCTGGAACGATCTCCCTATCTCCCTTCGTAAAAAGCCTACCTATGACACATTTAAATCCAGCCTCAAGACACACTTGTTTCAAAGCTAAGACTTTCCTATCCTGTTTCATCTTCTGCCCCTGCTCTCAACAGCCGAACTATCCACCACCCTGCCAAAGTGTTTAACCTCTATGTGTGTGTGTGTGTGTGTGTGTGTGTGTGTGTGTGTGTGTATTGACTTTGTTAAAAATCTAAATTGTTGTTGGCTGCATGTGCAAGAATTGGTTGAATGCAAGCGCTTTGATTTGTCTTTGCAAGATATAGCGCTATATAAATTCCATTTATTATTATTATTATTATTATTATAAGCTGTGGAAGGCACTGAGTGAAAAGAGAAGCAGGTATTGGGTCAAGATCGCATGATTTTATCGTCATTTCTTTCAAAATTGTCATGATTTCACTCTCGGTTGCTGGATGAAGGGAAAGGAGAGGAGTGCCAGCGAATTGGGGATCAGGAGGCGCAGGTTGGAAAGAAGACTGATCCAGTCTGGAACGAATATTGCGGACTTTGTCAAAGAAGAAGGAAGAAAAAATAGCAGGAAGTTCAGAATGGCTGTAGGCGGTAGGCAGAGGACTTGCCTTATCAGATCCAAGAAGAGTTGAGGTGAGGGAAAAAAGAGATTTCATTGATGTAGCATTGAGAACTTGAGCAGAATAGAAATTTGTCTTAGCTGAATGGATTAAGGATTTGACTTTGTTGGTAGTTGACTTGGCTTTGTTGGTAGTTGATTTGACTTTGTTGGTGGTTTACGTGTGCGCATGTTAGGCATTGACATATGGAAAGAATATATCAATGAAATCTGCTATCCATGTACTTAACAAGAAAATGACAACAAATAAAACACATAATTTTTTATGCTTATCCTGTTCATGCAAACAAAATAACATCCTACCTAATATACATACCATCACCAACCCACACACACTCCAACCATTTCTTCTCAATAAAACTTTTTTAGCGCTGCCATTAAAAACCTGACAAGCTACCAACCATCACATACCACTTCAGGCATAATTCTGCAAAAACAACAACAAAAACAACACAAATATATACTATCATTTCTTGATTCTTTAATTTTTTCTTTTTGATTTTGATTTTCCAAGGGCTCTCATATGTGGCGTCATAGAGAGCAGAGCCTGAACTGCAAGAAGGGCCATCAGAGGCGCTCCTACCCCTATACTTTCGGGGGCCTCAACAAGTGCTCAGAGAAGTACCTGGTCTATAACAGGACCTGCATCTCCGTGCAGGGCAACACCAGGTACCGCGTGCTGCAGTACAACAATGACAGGTACTTGTGTATGTGTATGGTTCATTAGTCAGAGGATATATATATATATATATATATATATATATATATATATATATATATATATATATATATATATATATATATATATATATATATATATATATTGTGTGTGTGTGTGTGTGTGTGTGTGTGTGTGTGTGTGTGTGTGTGTGTGTGTGTGTGTGTGTGTGGTGTGATGGGGTGGTAATTAGATTACCTCCCATGCGATCAGAGCTCTGTCGCAGCACACCTGCGAAATGGGCGATGCTCTGTTTCCTCGGGTGGTGGTCGAAAGCCCGCCATGGCATACTCTTTGCCTTTATGGTGAACGGTACAGTTTATGCAGCCTCTTTTTAGAAGTCATATCCTAACTGGCTAGGTGTACCCACCCGAGAAGCTGTGCAGAGATGGAACATCGCATGGGCCCCTGTGTCCACTCTGTTATACACACACACACACACACACACACACACACACACACATATATATATATATATATATATATATATATATATATATATATATATATATATATATATATATATATATATATATGGGATTAGCCTATCAGCTGGGTGCAGACTTTATGATCTCCCTTGGATCCTTTCTTATAAAGGATTCCCAAACATAAGGTACAAATATTTACTAAGCGTGTACTTTCTTCTATATTCATTTTTACAACATTTTTTTCAAACATATTTTCTTTTTCTTTCTATTTTCATCTTTTACTGGTAGCAGTGGTAGGCCACAGGAATATTTACCTATTCCTAGGACTGCAATGGACACTTCTGAATTCTAAAAAGTGCCTTGCTCTTACCACAGAGGGTGAGTAAAGTTGCTATCATTCCCGGGACCTCTGAAAAATGCTCAACCAGGAGCTGAAACTCGAGTAAGGTCAGGCCCAAAGCATGGTCCTTACTCTATAATTCCCCAAATGCGGACATCAAAGACTTATTTTATATAGCAGGTTTTTTTTGTTGTTGTATTTCTTCGTTTTGAATCTTTGAAAAACATCAATTTTATCATGAGAAAGAAGAAAAATATTTCCTCAATTATATATATATACACATATATATATAATGAGAGACAGAGGGTGAATGAATGAATGAATGAATTATCTTAACATTTTAGGGTTATAGATAAGCATTCACATACATTTTTTTTTTCATTTGGTCCTTGCCCCAACTAGGGACAAGCAAACGAAAAAGAAAACAAAACTTCAATGACAAATCAAAACCAAAAAAACAAACCAACCAAAAATGGCATATGTCTTTCCCCACAAAACCGGCACCAAAAGCCAAAAGAAAGTTCAAACTATGTTTTAAATAAATGAGAACGAGAGATTTGATTTGATTTGTTTTATTCTTTTATATCGAGGATAATAGAATAAGCACTCTTGTGCTTTTTTCATCCAGTCCCCGTGTGTATGCTTTTTTGTAAATGTCATCTGTTCCCACCGGCACACAAAGGCTCTTACGAAATGCGGAACATGATTTAATGTGTGCGCAAGGTGTTCTGCGTGCGATCGGACACGAGGCCTCGGTTTAAAGTCTCATCCGGAGAGAGAGAGAGAGAGAGAGAGAGAGAGAGAGAGAGAGAGAGAGAGAGAGAGAGGAGAGAGAAACCGTGTCTATTATGTGTGTGTGTATGTGCTCAACCACGCGCGCGCGCCTCATTGTGTGTGTGTGTGTGTGTGTGTGTGTGTGCGTGCACACGTGCACGCGCGAATGTGTGCGTGCGTGTGTGTGATTGTATACAAATGTTTTCGTTTTTGTCCATTAGCTTCGAGCACGTCATTGTGCTTTAGCATTAAAGAGAAGTTTAATGAAATCATCCACTCATCGAAGTTATGTACCCAAACCTGGGACTCATAATCTTTGCTCAAATACAAAATTGAGCATCCTAGGGTTCTCACATCTGACAGCAGAGCTACCCACGCGCGCACACACTCACACACACACATACGCCCGCGCTTGCTCACTACCTCCACCACTACTACAGTTGCTGCTGCTGCTTTGCAACTTCTTCATTCTTCTTCTCTGACAAACGAATTGTGCAACAACCAAATAGACCAAAACCAGAAGAAAATAAAACAAAAAACAAAAACAAAAACAAACAACGCAAGAAAAACAAGATGAGACAAACCTTACAAAAGACTCAAAATGCCTCGATTATCTTTCTGTACAGAAACGTAAGCTATTGGCTTTGACTTCTTTGTTATTTTCCAGTTTGTTTTGTTACTGCTGCTGGTATAGCTGCTGCTGCTGCTGCTATAGCTGCTGCTGTTGTTGTCGGGTTGTTTGCTTTCTTTAAATGCTTTATGTGAAGTTCCCAGGGACAGGGTCTATTCACTGATATCACCCTTTAATGTCAAACGTAACCTCATCGTCTATTGATCCTGTACCGAGTCGCAGGATTTGCAGCATGGGAATGAATTTATCAAGGCTGTTATTCCCCAAAGTCTTCTCTCTCTTAGTCTCTCTGTCTCTGCCTCTGTATCTCTCTGTGTCTGTCTGTCTGTCTGTCTGTCTGTCTGTCTCCCTCTGTCTGTCTGTCTGTCTGTCTGTCTGTCTCTCTCTCTCTCTCTCTCTCTCTCTCTCTCTCTCTCTCTCTCTCTCTCTCTCTCTTCTCTCTCTCTCTCTTTTCTCTCTTTTTCTCTCATTCCCTCCCTCCCATTCATCCCCCAACTCTCTCTCTCCCTCGCTCTCTCTCTCTCTCCATCTCTCTCTCTCCTTCTCCCCTCTCTCTTCCCTCTCCGCAACCTGTGCATTGCTATGCCATATAAGGCATACACTATTCTCGTAAACATGCTGATACGAAATCCAACCCCTACCCCCCCCCCCCCCCCCCCCTTCACCCTCTTGCCCATACTTCTTCTTCAAGAACTTTCCTCTACACTATTCACCCCACCCACTCCCCCTTCCTCTGTTTCCCCTATCTTCCCACCTTCATATCACAGTAGCGTATCGACACTGACGTAATTTGAAGTCTGCACCTTTTGCTACACAGTCTCCTTTGTAGAAATTGTGCCGTATCGAGTTTTTCAATCCATTAATTACGTAGTTAAACAACGCACTGCAGATTTTAAAACCTTTTAAAGACATTCTGCGAAGCCGAATCCAAACAATGCTGTCACCATTTTATCAGGTTGCCAAGTCTCTTGGTTAGTACAGTGACAAAACTTGTAGTTCACACATGAACCAAAAAAAAAATCTGTTTTTCATTGAAAAGGTTGTAGGCTGAGTTTTGTAGAGAAGTCTATTGTTAAACGAACTAAACATTGATCAGGAAAGAAAGTTTTTGTTCAAAACCGACAGTGCTTTTTCCCGTTGGATTCCGAATTTGGCACATCGACTGCTTGCGACATGGTACATGGTGTAGTGAGCTTTGGAGAATGTTTGTGTTGAAAACTGTAGTGTGTGTTTTTAGCAGTCATGGTTCTCTGTACTGTCTGTCAGTTTGAGCTGCCATGTTAAGCATGCCTTATACATGTTTCCCTTCATTTGATAAGAATGGTATTACTAGATAGTAGAAGTAAAAGTAGTAGATGTAGTAGTACCAGCAGAAGCAGTCGTTGTAGTAGCAGTAGCAGCATTTTATGGCTGTCAATCTTTCTGTCTGTCTGTCAATCTGTCTTTCTCTGTCTCTATCTGTCTGTCTGTCATTCTGACTGTCTGTCTGGGTCTGTCTGGTGTCTGTCTGTCTGTCGTCTCTGTCTGTCTGTCTGTCTGTTGTCTTCTGTCTGTCTGTTCTGTCTCTGTCTCTGTCTCTGCTCTGTCTCTGTCTCTCTCTGTCTCTGTCTCTCTGTCTCTCGCTCTCTCTCTCTCTCTCTCTCTCTCTCTCTCTCTCTCTCTCTCTCTCTCTCTCTCTCTCTCTCTCCTCTTCTTCTCTTCTCTCTCTCTCTCTTGTTGCTGCTATTGTTGCTTTTTGTTGTTTACATTTTAGATTTTGAAAATCCCGTTATTCCTGGTTTTGATATAATATTTTTTTTTTATCATTTACGAAATTCTAGGCAGCGCATGTCTCATCTTGAAGAGGACTACAAAAACAGTTCAATCCATAGATGCCGCAAGGATCAAGAATGATCTCTGAATCCAACCTTCGCTGAAGCAATGAAACATTGCAGCGTTTATATTGACATTTAATGCAACTAGAAAATCCAAGGTGTCATTGCTGGTTTGCCGATTGTCAAGCCAAGGTTGTTTTTAAAATGTTATATTTATTTCATTTGTGGTCTCAAAGAAAGGATTTGCTTTGTTGCAAAACAATTCTTAATAGTTGAAAAGTGACATGGAATCTTTTATGCTCGTCATCTTTACACCTTGTTTGATGGTTGGTCTTTATATTTAATGGGATATTATTTTAAGACAGTATTTTTGTTCAGTTGTTTTACTTATCTTGTTTTTTTGTGTGTTTACTTTGTTTCTTTACTTTCTTTATTGATACTGTCTGTCTTTGTTTTCCTTTTCTTTTTTCCCCATATCATTCCATGATTTTAAAATGTGTGTACTTATGCACAGTATTCATA
>CM060326.1:40377247-40382247 GCA_030674155.1 Stramonita haemastoma | reverse complement strand
ATAGATGTAGAGGACGAAAGTGCTCTTATAATTATTTGCTTTTCTTTAAAGTGTTTTTTGAGGCAGATTTGCACTTCATTTCGTGCATTGAATTTGTTGTTTATGTAAAAAAGACACTTTTTGCGTTATTTCTCAGGTTTTGTTGTTATGAAATGCATGGAACCTTGTGGATTTCCGTATTGTTGTTTGGTTGCTTTCTTCTGTACTCTTCCATTTTTTTCAGTTATTGTTTTCTTCTATGAAGGCTGCAGGCAGTGAAAGGCTTTTTAAAACACAAAATCGGTACTAATTTGTAGCTTCTGACGAAAACTGACAATATTTTACCTATTATAGAAATTTGTAAACGACATGGGGACTTAGGATTAACATGAGATGGAGAGGGAGATAAAGAGAAAAAAAATTAGTGCAATAAAAATCCCAAAACAAAGTCCGTAATAAAAATGGGAGAGTAGAATTAAGGAAAAGCAACAACAAAAAAAGATGTGATAGAAGTAGATAGATCATACAAAATGAGAAAAAAAGAATTCAAGAAAGAAAATAATTCATGAAAGAAATATTTCAAGAAACAAGAAAAGAAATGAAGAAAAGTTTCAAGAAACAGAACTAAAAAGAAACCCCAAAAGACATCCCCCAAAACAAACAGAAAAAAACTAAGGAAAGAGAAGTAAACAAATTAACAAAATTACTAAAGAAACACAGAAACAAAACCCCACAAAAAATGAAACTGCTCACAAAAGCAATGACTATGGAAACAAATATAAAACAGAAAATAAGACAACAAAGGTAAGAAAGAAAAAATAGAAATAAAAACTCAAAAAGAAACGAAAAAAGAGGAAAAATAACATAGAGAAAGTAAGAAAAGTAGAGCACAAAGACAGTACGAAAGAAAAATAACGAAAGAAAGAAAAGAAGAAAGACTAAAAGAGAAAAAGAGAGAGAAAGTAAAACAAACAACCAGACAGCCAGAAAGGAAATGAAACAAGCACAAAAAACCCCAGCAAACTGAACGACAAGAAAGAGAACAATTTCAAAAGAGTAAAAACAGAATGAGAACGAATAAACGAAAGAAAAAAACAAATAGAGAAAGAAGAAGGAAAGCAAGCACAAGAAGATAGAAAATAAGAAAAAAAGAATAAAAGAATAAGAGGAAGAGAACGAAATGAGATAGCAGGAAAACAGAAATATAGAAAAAAAGAAGAGAAAAAACATGATCGGTAAACAATTAAAGCAAAAGAAGCACAAAGAAAGAAGTGGGTGGGTTATGTGTGGGAGGAGGATGAGGGGAAAGTCTTTTCTAATTTTTGACGTAATTTCGAGGACCCTCATATTGCCCTGAGGTGCTGGCTTTATTTATTTGTTTGTTTTATTTATCAAAGCGAGCCTTGTTTATTTATTTGCCTCTCTGTTCATTTGTTTGTTTGCTGCTTTGTTTTACCAGAGAGCCAATAGCTTTATGGAACATGTCTATTCTTTGGAACCACAGAACAGAGAACTCAATCACCATACTGAATAAAGGAGAGTTGAATGAGCTAAGGTCTCTGTGAAGATGTCCAGATAGTTCCAGAAGGGCGGGATCACAGCATCAACAGGGTCATCACTACACACTGATAACTGCATTTCCATGTGAACCACCTTCTTTTGTTTTCTCCTTGAACTGTTTATTATGAGTTTTGTTGCTAAGATAGATGTGTGTGTGTGTGTGTGTGTGTGTGTGTGTGTGTGTGTGTGTGTGTGTGTGTGTGTGTGTGTGTGTGTGTGTGTGTGTGTGTGTGTGAGCACTACCAGATGGCAACTGTGATAAGATTGCTGATTGTAAATGTTTATGTAAGCTATCAATACCTAAGAAGTAACGCATTATAGAGTATGTTTGGATAAGGACTGATTAAATTCACAATCTACAGTTTTGGCTGTCCATCATGTTTGATCGATTTGTGTGTCTGTCTCCCTTTCTCTGTCTCTGTCTATACCTCTCTGCTTCTCTGTCTCTCTACCTCTGTCTTTCTCTCTCTGTCACTGTATTTCTCTCTCTGTGTCTCGCTGTTTCTGTCTCTGTGTATGTCTCTATCGCTGTCTCTGTTTCTCTTTATATCTCTGTCTCTCTGTGTCTGTGGCTGTGTCTGTGTGTCTGTGTGGCTGTGTGTCTGACTGCCTGTCTGTCTATCTGTCTATACCTCTCTCTTTCACTCTCTCTCTCTCTCTCTCTCTCTCTCTCTCTCTCTCTCTCTCTCTCTCTCTCTCTCTCTCTCTCTCTCTCTCTCTGTCTGAGTTTCCCATGTCTGTCTCTCCTTGTAGTATGACAGCTAGTTGAGGGAATAAAGCAAAAACCTCAAATGGAGATACAAGCCGCAATACTAGTTTTCTAGGTAGGTATATTACTACTATGGACCACCGATCCGCCAAGGAAGAAATAAGCACAAGCATGCATTGATTTGGCCTGAAGGACTGAACCAGCCTATGTCCCTCTCCCCTCCCTTGATGGATCAGCAGCTGTGAAGCAGCAGTAGTAGCAGTGTGCAAACACCGCCCTGGCCAAATCATCAGTCTCTGACCATGATTTGCTCCTAATAAGAGAGAGGATGGTGCAGCAAAACTAATTGCATCATCCTAACAACTGCCCTGTGTACTGTTTTCTGTTGTTTTTTTATACATTTTTTAAAATTGTTGATCAATAGTGTTTGTTTTATTTTGTTAGGGTTCATTTTCTTTGTGTATGTGTTTCTCTGGTTCAGTTGCCTTGGTTTTTCTGAATGTATTTTTTTGTGTTAGGAGAGTGTGTGTGTGTGTGTGTGTGTGTGTGTATGTGCGTGTGTGTGTGTGTGTGTGTGTGTGTGTGTGTGTGTGTGTGTGTGTGTGTGTGTGTGTGTGTGTGTGTGTGTGCGTGTGTGTGTGTATGTGTGTTTGTAAGAGTATCTGTGTGTGTGTTTTTGTAAGAATATGTATACAGTGTGTGTTTTTGTGCATGTTTGTGTGTGTGTATTTGTGTGTATGTCTTTGCAATTATAAACGCATACATATCATTACTCTGCTCCTGCATATGATGCCACAACCTTCAAATCTACTTTATCTTGTTGTTTTCTGTAATAAATAGCCAAATATATGAATGACCACTATCTTGTTGAACTTTCTCTCATATTTCTTAATTCTTAAGAAATCGGTTATGCCTACATCATTCAACGTCCACAAAAATAATAAGGGGGTGAAAGAGCGGATAAGAGAAGGATCGATTTTCCCATAAAATATTACAATTTGTGAATGGTATGATGATTCAAGTCTTGCTGCTCTATGATATCGTAATAAGAAAATAAAACAAACCACAATTAGTTTCACCAGATTCGGGCAGTTATATATACTTCTTCACATCCCTAAACACATAATACTATTTATTTTCACATAGACAGGGCTACACATTAATCTTAACTGAAAATCTATTTAATCTGGAAGCCTCTATGATGAAATGACGATTTTTGTTTTTGTGCCATTTATTTCAATTACTTGCTTTGTACAATGATTAAAAAAACATTATAAAGGCAAGTATGTAACACACACGCACACACACATATAAACACACACTCACAAACACACACACACACACACAAGCAAAAGCACACATGCACGTATGAATGCACGAAAGAATGCACACACACGACTACACACGAGCATAATTACACACATCAATGTCACAGAGAGAGACAGAGACATAGACAGAGACAGAGATACAGAGAGAGACAGAGAGAAAGAAAGAAAGAGATAGATAGAGAGACATACATACATACAGACAGACACAGACAGACAAACAGACAGACAGACAAACAGACAAACAGACTGACTGACTAACAGACAGACAGACAGACAGACAGACAGACAGGCAGACAGACCGACAGACCGACAGACAGACCGACCGACAGACAAACAGAGACAGACAGACAGACAGACAGACAGACAAACAGAGAGAGAGAGAGAGAGAGAGAGAGAGAGAGAGAGAGAGAGGAGAGAGAGAGAGAGAGAGAGAGAGAGAGAGAGAGAGAGTCATGTAGTGTAATGCACCTATTTTTTAGACACATACTCTAATACCGTAAAATATCTTATGACATTTGTTACAAAAAACGTATATAACCACATAATGATATGATGGACATAGTTATTCCGCTCACACAAAAAAGATCCTTAAAAAAAGCTTCTTTTTTAATCTCATTTGACACACGTATTCAGTTAGTATACAAAATATGAATCAAACATTTTCTCAATACCAAAAGTAAACATGATTAACCCATAGGTAAAACTTAGAGAAAGATTCAGGGAGGAGAGAGAGAGAGAGAGAGAGAGAAGAGAGAGAGAGAGAGAGAGAGAGAGAGAGAGAGAGAGAGAGAGAGAGAGAGAGAGAGAGAGAGAGAGAGAGAAGAGAGAGAGAGAGAGAAAGAAAGAGAGAGAGAGAGAGAGAGAGAGAGAGAGAGAGAGAGAGAGAGAGAGAGAGAGAGAGAGAGAGGGAGACAGACAGACAGACAGACAGAGAGATACAGACAGACAGACAGAGACAGAGAAAGAGACAGACAGATAGACAGCCAGAGACAGGGACAGGAAGACACAGACAGAGAGATGGGGGGGGGGGGGGGGAGAGGGACAGAGGCAGAGACAGAGACGGAGACAGAGACAGACAGACAGACAGACAGACAGACAGACAAACATACAGACAGACACAGACACATGAGTGTGGTCAGACAAGAACTTAACACAAACAATACAAACATCACCTATGGCACGAGATCAGAAGAAGAACGGTTATATTTCATCATCTCTGACAACAATCCATACAGCCCAGCCACAGGCAAAGCAAACACATACACAGGGATGCCCACACTGCCCACCTCAGCAGCTCCATTGTGTCAGAGAGGAAGACAAACAGGGGCCTTGTCTGTGAAGATGGTCAGGGACACCTTTCACAAACACCAGGACATTGGCCCCTGCAGCAGATTTGTGTTCTCTACGCTAGGGGACCACTACCT
>CM060326.1:40367247-40372247 GCA_030674155.1 Stramonita haemastoma | reverse complement strand
CAACATCAGAGAGAAAAATGGATATATTTCATCATCTCTGACAACAATCCATACAGCCCAGCCACAGGCAAAGCAAACACGATACACAGGAATGCCCACACTGCCCACCTCAGCAGCTCCATTGTGTCAGAGAGGAAGACAAACAGGGACCTTGTCTGTGAAGATGATCAGGGACACCTTTCGCAAATACCAGAACATTGGCCCCTGCAGCAGCTTTTGTTCCCTAGTACAAGAGCCCATTGCTCCTAGACACGTCAACCATACATGGGGCTCTAGGATCTGAGAAAATATCATTCTATAAACATCAAGGATGATTCTAGGGACCATTTTTAAACTAAAGACGTTATAATAGTTATATGGGGAAAGGAGGTAGATGGTGTTAGAGTGACAGGTTCATAAGGATTAGGCCACAGTTGGTAATAAAGTGTAAAAATCAAGGTAGATTGTTTATATATGCAGGAATACATGGTCTTGGTTGATTTGTTTTGTTTACCACTTGTAGTTTCCTCATTTTTTACAATGGTCATCATACAAACACATATGTACATGAACATGCAAGCACTGATGCATGCACAGAAACACATGCACATACACATACACACACATACAAAAACACACACATATACACACGCACGCACACACGTGCACACTCATACACACACACTTGTACATACACATATGCATACCTTGGAGCATTTTTGGACGTTTTTCAACCAAAGACTCTCTGAAAGTTATCATTACACTATCATGCAACTCAGCCATTAGATACGGTCAGCGATAACACGTTTCCCTGATCTGTGAAACTTAGCTAATGCAGTACGAAAGAGATGCACAGAGAGTTGTACATGCATCATGGCACAGGGAATCTCAACTATTGGAAAATAAGACATGTATGAAGACTGACAATGAATCATACATCAATAGAACCAGCCTGAATTGGGAGACAGTTGCACCAGGATTCCTAACAATTCTACCCACGTTTACAATGGTGGCAAGGGTAAACTCAGTGCCCTGGGATACGGTGATGGTTGAACTGGTAGGAGTGAATGCCAGGATGGTGCAGTCTTTTTTTTCCGTCTGAAATAGAATATCACTGTGTTACCTATACTGCTCTAGGTGTGTTCATTTGTGAAATTTGATTTTCTGCCCCTGTCTGTGGCATGTATTGTTCCTCTTGGTCATGTCTTATGCTCTTAGAATTTTCTTCACTGTTCCTTTCAAAGCATGTTTTGCTTGTCCTTCTGGTGTTTTGTTTGTTTTTTGCACTGCACATACCCCTGCATATGCGCGTGCGCTCACATGCACGCATAAACACACAATCACACACATGCACACACATACACGCATATATTCACACGCACACACACCTACTAACTATGAGTTTGATTAACAACACAAACAATCTGATCTTATCATTCTTGTATCACCTCAAAAAAGCTAACATCATAAGGCAGACACCACATACAGGAACTATGATAGAAATACACACATATGTCCACATAACTTCAACAATAACAGCATTCAGTTACAGATATATGACCAACACAGACAACACAATGTAATTCGGGCTTTAAGGGCCTTTGCCACAGGCCCCATAGCCCCTACCATCCACACACCAGTGAGGAGAGAGGAATACAATGGACCTAGAGAGATGGCGATGGGGATAGTGTGTGTGTGTGTGTGTGTGTGTGCATGCGTGTGTGTGTGCGTGCATGCGCGCACGCGCGTGTATGTGTGTGTATGTGTATGTGTGTGTGTAAGGACTAGGAGAGAGATAGATGGATGTTGGGGCAGGAGAAGGGTAAAGGGCTGGGGAGTGTGTGCTATGTTAGCATGGTTTTCCTCTGGTGTCGGGACCTACAGTTGCACTGTGGTCTGCTCTGACCTTTGCTGCTGCTTCATTTATAACGTATCGTCGTCCCCCACCCCCTCTCCTGTTGTCAGTTTTGCCTCAATCTCTGTTATTGTACCAGTCTGTGTCTATGTGTGTATATTTTTTTCTGTCCTTCCACTTTTTTCTCTGTGTCTGTCTGTTTGTAAGTTTGTTTGTCTGACTGTTTCTGTGTCTCTTGTCTGTCTGTTTTTATGGCTCTGTGGCTTTGCTTTTGTCTCTGTCTGTCTCTGTCAGTGTGTATACAACTGTCTGTCTAGAACTCTGTGTGTGTATGTGTTTGTATGTCTCTCTCTGTCTCTCTGTCTCTGTCTCTCTGTCTCTGTCTGTATCTCTCTCTCTCTCTCTCTCTCTCTCTCTCTCTCTCTCTCTCTCTCTCTCTCTCTCTCTCTCTCTCTCTCTCTCTCTCTCTCTCTCTCTTGACATACCTTTATGCTTTCTGGGGTTTTTTTTGCTGTCTTATATGAACGTGTAAAGATATCAGCCATAAACCCCAAGTATATCTCTTGATCTCTGTGAAGAGGAGGACTAGAGCCCTGTTAGTAATGGCGAGGGCTACTAAAAAGTTTGCAGTAAGATCTGGTCAAGGAGGCACAAAAGTGAACTTCAAAGGAATGTTTTTGTCTGCTAAAAGCAAAACCATCCATGACACTTTTTCCAACTAACTTTAAGAAGGAGACCTGGCTTTCAGGTCACTATATGCTGAAGGGTCTAGCTGGGCCTGAATTTTGTTTCAGGCAGTAAGGATAGTAAACAGCAGCAGCAGCAGTAGGGAGATCATGAAGTTGCTTATATATATATATATATATATATATATATATATATATATATATATATATATATATACATATATATATATATATATATATATATATATATATATATATATATATATATATATATATATATATATATATTGAAGCGTGACACTATGCAAGTGTGCAAGAAGCTAACATTCGAAACGCTTTATGGTGGAAGGTTTCTTCTTTGAAGACTATTTGTGTCTTGTTAAATTTACAAGTTTCTTCATTTCCTTTTGTTCCAGTCCTACTGCTGTATATATTTTACATACAGAAGTTTTAAAGATAATCGGTTTAGTGTAACTTTTTTTTTTCGATTTGGCATAATGGGCCTCATGAAAGAAAAGCAAGTGTCTAGTGTGTGATATTTGCTCATCACGCACATCCAGGTTTTGAAAATATGTATTGGCTGGTCAGGAATTGCGTAGCCTTTACAAAACAAAATGAAATTCCCACACAAATTTACAGAAGAGAAAAATACTTAAAGATGGTGTATTTTTCTATTGAATTGTTATATTTTCCAAATTGTTTTCATGTCTTAGTTATCTTTATTTAAAAAAACGATTCGAGTACTCACGAATGCATACTTAAAGGGAGTAAATCAAGTTATGTAAACAGTTATGTTCATACATTTACCTGGAAAACTTCCCGCCGAAGTTTTGCATTGACAAAACGACTTATGGCTAAATCTATCTATGTCTTTAAAAACCTTTACTGTAGTTTGCCTTCACATCCATTTCTTCGATCGTGTTCAGATCATTGTAGTGTTTAGGCTCATGGTTTGACGATGTACTTTTCTTTATGATGTTGTTTTTGTTCTTGTTGTTGTTGTTGTTGTTGCTGATGCCTCAGTAATTATTGCTGGTGTTATTAGTACTTCGTAGGTTTGTTAGAATACTTCAATGAATACGTTTGTTGACTTGTTTTGAATTATTTCCCCGCTTATGTTTATTTCTCGGTTAATAAGGTGTTCAGTGACAAATGTTATTGCGAAGATACTTTTCGTTTTAGAGTCTTCAAAAACTGTTTGAAGGAAGCATAGGACTGAAGGTAAGGTGATTGATTGTACATAGGTCTATAAGAAAATAATATTTTCAAAAACTGACACCTTACGTTGTGTCATATTTTTTGTAGATATATTTTCAAATATTCTGTCTATTTATATCTGGTTGATACAATTGATGTCTTATATCTTTGCAGAACACACCATTTCACGTGCATGAAATTTATACGGAGAAGTGACAACGTTGTTCAAGTTTATGAAGGTACGGTTGTTATTTAGTATTCCACAAACTAGCATTTATATGATTGTGTGTGTGTGAGTGGTACGTGCAGTTATCGTAACACACTTATAACTGAACAAGGAAACAAACACGCACACATGCGAGCGAGCATACAAGTAGGCATACGCACCCTTATATTTGCACTCATACGCTCCCATATAACCATGTGTACATAAGCCAGCAAACGCGCAATGACGTGTTTTTATATTATACGATTTTAGATAAGATATAGCTTGCATAGGAGATCGTTTACCTCAGAAACTGAAAAAAATGAATAAGGTCATGAATGAAAGAAAACATTGAAAGAAAAGAAGGCGTAACATACTTGTAAACAACAAGGAGGGAGAAAAGCAAATCTAAAGATCAAGAAAAAAGCAACAAACTATGTTAAAGAAGCTACATGCACACATTTTCAGAGACAGACAAAGAGACACACAGACACAAAGACAAAACTATTGTTGCATCACCCAGATACTGACAAACCCACAGACAGGAATCAAACAGGCAGGCGGACTGACAAACAGACATGCATTCTTTCAGACAGACAGGCAGACAGACAGACAGACAGACAGACAGACAGATAGACAAGAAAATAAAAAACAGGAGTGACTGACAGACCTGAGAAAAAAAAGGAAAACCCCAATAATTGTCTGCGCAGCTCACACGATCAAAAGGCACTAACGAATAGAATTGACAAGATTCGTCCAATTAAAGCGGTCATGTGCGTGCAGATCGAATGCAAAAGACTAGGTGTTGGGTTTTCACCTGAGTGGGTAGGGTCTCGTGGTGGAACATGGGGGTGTGTTTTCTTTTGGTATTTTTAAAGAAGTAAAAATATTCAACATTTATTTTTCTGCACTGTTGAGATTTTTTCGGAGTTTGGGGAGGGGAGGAGAGACGGCAGAAAAACTAACAAGACAGATGAAAAAAATTTAAACAGTGTGGGTGGTGTCCGTTTTCTTTTTTTTTCCCTTTTATTCTTCTGATTATCTTTTTTTTCTTATGTTTGACATGTATTCATTCTCA
>CM060326.1:40359747-40362247 GCA_030674155.1 Stramonita haemastoma | reverse complement strand
TTGGATCTGTATGTTTATGTTGTTTGCATTGGGTTTTTTTTAGTTTGCACATCTTTGTTTCTTTGTGTAATACATTTTTTGTCAGAAAGATTTCTCTTTCGTCTTTTAATCTTGTTTTTGTTTTTGTGTGATTGCTTATTTTGTTTTATCAGCGAACAAATATATATTTTTTTTCTGGTTTTGTTTATTGTCTTATGCTTTTAGTTTATTGCTGATATATTGTTTGATGTTATTGCAATTGTTGTTTAAATGATTAGTTAGTCAATTGGATGGTTTGTGTCTTTGTCTAATCGTAGTCTTAATCTTCGATGGCATTCATCTAAAACACAGTGGTATGACAAAGCCATGAAGGAAAGGGATGAGTTTGCCGAAGAGAAACCAGACATTGAGCATTTGGGATGCTGGTTGGCTACCACGACTCGAAGTTGAAAGTCTGGTTCTGTGCTGATTTAGTACCTCTGTCGACATTACAAAAGAAGTTAAAATCTTGAGGATGTCGGCTGTAAATATGGTGTATTGCACGTCCTGCAGAAGTCTGTTGCTGGAAGTATGTATTCTTTAATGCGCAATTCTGATACATGTTGCATGTCCTATAACTATGAATTTGTCTGGCTGTCGAACTGTCTGAGTGTGTATCTGTGTCTGCTGCCTCTGAATCTGGGTGAGTGAGTGAATGAGTACGTGGGTGAGTGAGTGAGTGAGTAAGTGAGTGAGTGAGTGAGTGAGTGAGTAAGTGAGTTTATATGTGTCTCTTTTCCTCACTCACTCACTCACTCATTCACTCACTCCCTCACTCACTTACTCACTCACTCACACGACACACACACACACTCACAGACACACAGACACACACACACACACACACACACGCACACGCACACGCACGCACACACATATATATCTTCTTCTTGTTCTTGTTCTTGTTCTTGTTCTTGTGCTTGTTCTTGTTCTTGTACTTGTTCTTCTTCGTCTTGTTCTTGTTCTTGTTCTTCTTCTTCTTCTTCTTCTTCTTCTTCTTCTTCTTCTTCTTCTTCTTTCTTCTTCTTCTTCGCATTCTTCTTCTTCTTCGCATTCTTCTTCTTCTTCTTCTTCTTTTTTCTTCTTCTTCTTCTTCTTCTTCTTCTTCTTCGGATTCTTCTTCTTCTTCTTCGCATTCTTCTTCTTCTTCTTCTTCTTCTTCTTCTTCTTCTTCTTCTTCTTCTTCTTCTTCTTCTTCTTCTTCTTCTTCTTCTTCTTCTTCTTCTTCTCTTCTTCTTCTTCTTCTTCTTCTTCGCATTCTTCTTCTTCTTCTTCTTCATCTTCTTCTTCGCATTCTTCTTCTTCGCATTCTTCTTCTTCTTCTTCGGATTCTTCTTCTTCTTCGGATTCTTCTTCTTCTTCTTCGCATTCTTCTTCTTCTTCGCATTCTTCTTCGCATTCTTCTTCTTCTTCGTATTCTTCTTCTTCTTCGCATTCTTCTTCTTCTCCGCATTCTTCTTCTTCTTCTTCTTCTTCTTTCTTCTTCTTCTTCTTCTTCTTCTTACTTCTTCTTCTTCTTCTTCTTCTTCTTCTTCTTCTTCTTCGCATCCTTCTTCTTCTTCTTCTTCTTCTTCTTCTTCTTCTTCTTCTTCTTCTTCTTCTTCTTCTTCTTCTTCTTCTTCTTCTTCTTCTTTCTTCGCATTCTTCTTCTTCTTCGCATTCTTCTTCCTCTTTGCATTCTTCTTCTTCTTCTTCTTCTTCTTCTTCTTCTTCTTCTTCTTCTTCTTCTTCTTCTTCTTCTTCTTTCTTCTTTCTTCTTCTTCTTCTTCTTCTTCTCCTCCTCCTCCTCCTCCTCCTCCTCCTTCTTCTTCTTCTTCTTCTTCTTCTTCTTCTTCGTATTCTTCTTCTTCTTCTTCTTCTTCTTCTTCTTCTTCTTCTTCTTCTTCTTCCTTCTTCTTCTTCTTCTTCGCATTCTCTCTTCTTCTTCTTCTTCTTCTTCTTCTTCTTCTTCTTCTTCTTCTTCTTCTTCTTCTTCTTCTTCTTCTTCTTCGCATTCTTCGCATTCTTCGCATTCTTCGCATTCTTCTTCTTCTTCTTCTCCTCCTTCTTCTTCTTCTTCTTCGCATTCTTCTTCTTCGCATTCTTCTTCTTCTTCTTCTTCTTCGCATTCTTCTTCTTTCGCATTCTTCTTCTTCTCCGCTTCTTCTTCTTCTTCTTCTTCTTCTTCTTCTTCTTCTTCTTCTTCTTCTTCTTCTTCTTCTTCTTCTTCTTCTTCTCCTTCTTCTTCATTCTTCTTCTTCTTCTTCTTCTTCTTCTTCCTTCTTCTTCTTTTCTTCCTCTTCTTTCTTCTTCTTCGCATTCTTCTTCTTCCTTCTCTTCTTCTTTTTCTCTTCGTCTTCTTCTCTTCTTCTTCGTTTTCTTCTTCTTCTTCTCCATTCTTCTTCTTCTTCTTTCTTCTTCTTCTTCTTCTTCTTCTTCTTCTCTTCTTCTTCTTCTTCTTCTTCTTCTCTTCTTCTTCTTCTTCTTCTTCTTCTTCTTCTTC
>CM060326.1:40352247-40354747 GCA_030674155.1 Stramonita haemastoma | reverse complement strand
CGCATGCAATCACTTACACACACGCGCGCGCACGCACACACACACACATACACACACACTCACTAACTCACTCAGACACTCACTCACTCACTAATCCACACAAACACATACGAAAGAAAAGAAAAGCTATCCTCATTCTCAATCCATATACCACCTTTCCATCGACATAACTTGCACTGGTATAAATCTTCAACTCGTGTCTATTGGCTTCTGATTCTCCTAGCTAAGAGCATTGATGCTGCCAGTCACATTTTAACGGTCCTACAACAGAAAGAAAAATAAGGATAAAAAATGTTTGCGGGAAAAAAGACTGACAAAAAGGACACAGTTCATAAATCAGGTGATCTGATGCACTGAGGATAATGATGATGAGTTGGGATTAAAAAAAAACCCAAAACAAATAAAGGGCAATGGCAGAATGCTAAGGAAACATTGAGGCATGTGTGAGCAGCCATAGATATAATCGCTGGATTATGATAGCATTATAGACGTTATTACAGAGGGACGCATACTCAAAGAAAATGAAAAAAATGACTACAGGCAAAAAAAAGCGGGATAAACAGGTACAGAACCACAAACTTATGCATATACAGAAAGACAAACAGGTATACAGAGAGTCACACGAATAGAGAGACACTCTCTGTCTGTCTGTCTGTTTGCCTGTGTGTTGCTCTCTGTCTCTGTCTCTGTCACCTCTCTTCTCTTTCTCTCTCTCTCTCTCTCTCTCTCTCTTCTTCTCTCTCTTTTCTCTCCTCTCTCTCTCTCCTCTCTCTTTTCTCTCTCTCTCTCTCTCTCTCTCTCTCTCTCTCTCTCTCTTCTCTCTCTCTCTCTGTCTCTCTCTCTGTCCTCTCTCTCTCTCTCTCTCTCTCTCTCCTCTCTCTCTCTCTCTCTCTCTCTCTCCTCTCTCTCTCTCTCTCTCACACACACACACACACACACATACATACATACACACACACGTTCACACACACACTCACACACACACTCACTCACAATCACACACACACACACACGCGCGCGCACTCACGCACACACATACACACATACACACATTTTGCATACACACAAAAAGAGCAGACACTCCCACCATCCATCAATATAACCTACTTCCAATTGACCTTCCACACGCAGACTTGCATAAATCCATCGCCGATGTCTCTGCTATCATCTCCCTATATCTCTGATAACTAATAGTTGGAGTTTAGTTGCAGTGATAGTTACAGTCATCTTTCATCAGTCGCAGGATCAGAAATAGCATCCTGCATAAAGTATATTCTGAGAAATAAATGGTGTAAGGTTGTTCTTAATTTACTGCATTGCATCTTGTTTGTTTGTTTTTTTTACTCATATTTGACTGACAACAATTGTTGCTGTCTAGGTGTTCGACGGAGAAGAAGAACTCATCAATTAATGATGTGATGCACACATTACATAGATGATGAGCTGCCAATAAGTTTGGAGACATAATTAAGCACTACACTACACACACACACACACACACACACCACACACACACACACACACACACAAACACACACACACACACACACACAACCACACCACCACACACACACACAGCACACACACACACCAACACACACACACACACACACTACACACACACACACACACCACACACACACACACACACACACACACACACACACACACACACACACACACACACACACACACACACACACACCACACCACCACACACACACACACACACACAACACACACATACACCCCACTGACACACATACACAAGATCAGACTGGCAGAAAAAGACACACCCACTAGCAATCAATCAACACAATATCTCCCCATTAACCTTAGACACTCAGGTATTAATTCACAGCTGATGTGTCTGCAGTAGGAGCCATGCCCTATATAATTGTTACCTGATTGCGTATGCTTGATAGCAGTGATAGCATTAGCTGTCACCTTTTGCCAGTCTTGGAGCAGAAAAAAAAACAACAACAAACATAAGCTTAAGAGACGATTCAGAGGAACAAAGTGTGTTAGTGTATTGATAAAATTGTTTAATATACAGATAATGAATATCATGAGCAGGAATAGAATGACAAGCCAAAGCCAAACTAAAGAATGTATGGTTTGAAAGAAAAATATTCAAGAATAAATTGCACACATACACACACACACTAATACACACGCACGCACGCATGCACGCAGCCCATCCAAACACACACACAGACATAACACACGCACGCGCACGCACGCATGAGAGACGATACCTAGTGGTCAGAACATTGCGCTGGCAATTTGACGACCCAGGTTCGAATCCGGTCGAGAAATTTTCTTCCTGGAGTTAACATCAGTGCTGACTCCACTCTCCCCAAAGTCCTTCGGATGAGACTTAAACCGAGGCCCGTGTGCGAACGCACGCAGAACATCTTGCGCACACGTTAAATCCTGTTCCGCTTTTGTAAGAGTAGCCATCGTGTGCCGGTGGAACAGATGACAGATTTACAAACTG
>CM060326.1:40347247-40349747 GCA_030674155.1 Stramonita haemastoma | reverse complement strand
GTTATCCTGAACTGTGTTCTATTACTGAAAGACGGTTTAACGATTACAGAAGCAGAGACACGCGTTGAAGTTGGCAAGATCGACTACTTATTTAACTAGCTTTGTTATACTTTATTGTGTTCTTTTCAAAACGCTGTCTGAGTTTTGCTTTGAACAACCCAACAAAACTACGTTACAGTCATCAGTTGGAAGAAAGAAAAAAAAACACCATACTACTGACGTTCAGATAGGATCACACGTAATAACTATTCCACTTTACTGCTTAGGTTTTAGCGATCGACTATGACTCTCTGACTAAGAAGCTTGACTTGCACAGTCTGTATGTGCTGCAGCCCTGAGGGCTAGTTGGCCTTTGGAGGACATCTCCAACGCTGACTGTCTTTATGCCCTCTTGGCTGAGAGAGTGGCGGTGTGTTGTGGGCAAGGCACCCCCACTATAATAGCACTTCTGCCCATCCAAAGTCTGAAACAGCAGCTGCCTGCTTTTCTGTTTTGGAGGTCATGGTCGAATACGACGGACAAACATAATATAAGTAATAAAAAGCGGGTGAAACCGTATAGACGCAGTTGAACATAGAAGATAAAATTATTATAAATGTTGGAGAACTACTCCCAGTATTCTTCTTCGTATTCCTCTTCACATTCTTCTTCGCATACATCTTTGCATTCTTTTTTGCATACTTATTCGTATACTTTTTCACATTCTTCTTCGCATTCTTCTTCGAATATTTTTTCGTATTATTCTAAGCAATCTTCTTTGCATTCTTCTTCGCACTCATAATTATTAGCATTCTTCTTCGCATTCTTCTTTGCATTCTTCTTCGCAGTCTTCTTCTCATTTTTCTTCGCATCCTTCTTCGCATTCCTCTTCGCATTCCTCTTCGTGTTCGTTTAGTTTGTGTTTTTGTTTCCTCTTCCCCTTTTTTCAACCTTTTTTTCTTCGTTCTTCTCTCTCCCTTTCTCGTCCAAAACCTGGCTATGTGCTGCTCACGCCAATCTGTCTCCAGGCCAAGGGATGGTTTTGGCTCTGTGGGTAATTGGGATAGGCAAAACACAGGTCGGAGGCTGGCAGGTGGCATTAACAGGCACAGATAACACTCAACTGATGTGTGGCGGATGCAGGCTACTGGATCGTAAACTGGTCTGGATTCTCTGGCTCTGATGTGAAAGATGATTCTTCGATTTTCTGCTCCTGGGGTTGGGGTGTTGTTGTTTTTTTGCCTCGAGGGTTCCATATGTGTGCTCTTTGAAGATTCAGAACCAGGCCTCCATGTGTGTCAGGACTGATTTTTTTAAGCACAGATTTTTAATGGTGCTACTTTTCCCTTAAGGAATTGATGGTGGTAGTGGTGGCAGTGGTGGTTAGGCGGTTCCCGGTTTAACACCTATGAGGGCCAATCAGAATAATTTATCCACTTTGTCTTATTTATATTACCTGATAAACACCATGAGACCACAGGTATACACTAAATGAGAAGTTTGCACGTATGACTATGTTCAGGAACCTCGATTTATAAACTACCATACTCCGATTTCAGAGGAATTTTCTCCTTTAGATAAGAGTAATGGGTGTTGTGGAAAATGGGGACAAACTTCTCGGGGATGGAGGCAGTATCAGCATTATACTCTAATGCATAGCTGTATTCCAATATGGGGCGAGGTTATTAGCTTACATCAATAACAAACAAAACGTTTAGTCTGCGCCATCTGTGGAGGAATACAGCTATCGTTACAAACAACAGAAAAATGATAGAAAAAGAGGACTTTCTGTCATTGATTTCAAATATTTGTTGTTGTTTTTTTCATTTGAAACCTAGACAGTTCTGCCTGAAAATATAGTTATGTATCAGCTGACATGTCGGGTTTGATTGCTCCGTTTTAGATTGCTTCTATTTCTCTGTTACCAACTGTTTCTTGTTTTCTATCATTGTTCTCATCATTTATCTTTACTTCCACTCAAATAATGTAATTGTTATAGGTGTTGATCTTCTGCGCTAGTCTCTGCAGCCTCTTGTCTATAGATGCCAGAATAGTATAGTCATTACTGTCCTGACACTATTATTGCCTTTGTCACAGTCGTCATCATAAACATCATCAATATCATCAACATGATTCGTATCAATATATCTGTCTGTATTGCAGTTGCCCTTCAGTGATGATTAAAGAGCATTTGACTTGACTTGACATTGTCATACTCATCATCAATATCGTACCCAACTTGAACAAATACATTTTTATTCTTAACAATGTGTTTATTTGTAGTGACTATAGTTTTAAATTTATATGAAATGCAAGCACCGCTACACCTAACTAATCTCAAGGTGTTACAGTCCCATTAATTGACTGCAAACGACAACAAACGCTATAAATGGAACACTACATACGCACACATTACACTGTGGCACTGGTAGCAGGGCAGGCTATAGCAGCATAGACACATTAGCCAGGACATCGTGTTCTGGCCATGATTCCAGAGGACCTAGTTATCTCTGTAGGGGGA
>CM060326.1:40334747-40342247 GCA_030674155.1 Stramonita haemastoma | reverse complement strand
ATGCAATCTCACAAACAAGCAGCACAGCAAATGAGGGAGTGTCTGTCTCCTATGAAATGACGTCCCTTTGGTCTGTGTTGACGGTGAAACGGAATGAGATGCAGAAAAAAGAGAAAGATGGAGAGAATCAGAGACAAAGATAGAGAAAAACAAAGAGACTAATATGATGACACAAAACCAGGGAGAGAAATAAGATTCATATAGACATACAGGCAGACAGACAGACAGAGAGACAGAGAGACAGACACAGACAGACACAGACACAGACACAGACAGACAGACAGACAGATGGACAGACAGGGAGCTTTTCTGTTTTTAACTTTACTTGTTCTACTTCTGAATTTCTACCCTTCCAGCCACATCTGCTATATCCCCATACACATACCACATACACCAAATCGAACCAAGTGATGACCGATACATCCAGACGCAAGGTGCCATTTTAAAGTGAGACAGTTTCTCATTTCTTTTTCTTGCTTGCTTACAAAACTGCATTAATGATAACGTTATAGAACGGAGACACATTGGCTTTAGTCCTGTGTCCCTTTCTCATGTTCTATCTCAAAGCAGTGACAGAATATCGGTTACAGTGATTGAATCGTTATAGGCAGACAATTCTGCTTTGTTTTGTCTGTTGTTGGTTGTTGTTTTTTTTACGGTCCTACACATACGTCAAAATGCTTTGGAAAAACACTTTACATCTTTTCACCGTAATGCAAGTTTAGAATTTCTCTTTAACTGCTCCTGCATATTTTTTTTAAAATTATAAAATACAAGCAGTCGTATTTTGGCATTAAGTAACACAAATTGAAAGTTAAAGGTATCACTATATTTTTTTTTTGTTTTTAGTGAGTTATTTCGACTGTTTAATGTTTGTTTCGAGTTTGTCCTTTGGAGTAAGGTTTGGTTTGATTGTACTAGAGTCTTAGCGAAGTTGTCTGATTAGGAACTGTACCATCAGCCAAACATCAACACGGAAAGTAATTGCTTTGTTTGTTTATAATGCTGTCTCTCTCACACCCTCACATTCTCTCTCTCTCCTCTCTCTCTCTCTCTCTCTCTCTCTCTCTCTCTCCTCTCTCTCCTCTCTCTCTCTCTCTCTCTCTCTCTCTCTCTCTCTTCTCTCTCTCTCTCTCTCTCTCTCTCTCCCTCCCTCCCTCCCTCCCTCCCCCCCCCTCTCTCTTTTTCTTATTTGTTTCTGATTGCCTTCCTATAAGACCATGTCAAGTAAACAGATAGACACCGAGAAAGACCGAGGAGAGGAGAGACACATCAGAAACAGCAGCTATTTCGAAGGAGACAGTTTCTCATCCATTCTCTCGCTAGCTTCTGAGATTGCATCCGTGGCAGTGTTACGGGACTGTCTGTGCCTTGCTTGTTCCTGCTGCTGTATGTTAATTCTCACATCATGTTCAGTCAATCCATCGGTACCACGGTATCAGTGGCAGTGATGAAACCTTATAATTATGTACACGCTTTTTTTTGCAGTCAAGTCATGCTTGTACGACACGAAGAAATTTTAAAAAGTTGTGTTTTTAAAGCAAACTGTACGCTATCCCCTTTTAAAACTAAAATTTAGCAATATTCGATGATTAAGCCGTTGCATGAAATAGGGTAACTGTATTGTTTTACCTCTCTAACCGTATGAAGATGTGTAATTTTTTTGTATATTTCTTGATAACACTTTCGTTTTATTGTTTCTGCTTTAAAGATGGGTATTTTATTTTGTACTTGAATGATTTCTTCAATCTTGTTTACACAGTGACGGAGATATCATGGAGAAAAATAAAAACAGGAAATGGGAAACAGTTGTGAAAGTGTCTAGCTATGGGAATTAAATGAAGCAAATAATGTGAATAAAAGATTGAAGAAGGAAATGAATGAATAAAAGATTGCATACATCATAAAACACACAAACGAATGGAAACAAAAACAAATCTATGAATTACAAGATGAATGAGCCCGTGAATGAATAAAAAAAAAAGACTTCAGCGAAGAACGCTTAAAATAAATGAATAAATGGATACTTCAGAGAATTTGTATGACAATAAAACAAATGTATCATCCAATTTGTTGTATTTACCATATACATAAAAAGCAAATAGGAATAGCTGAATAAAAAGAAGCAAAAAACAGAAGTAACAAATCAACAATGTATATGAAGAAGAGTATATCAACTTGAATGTCTCCACTTTTTTTTTTAATTCAAAGTGATATTACGGGTGATTAGACAAAATGACATATGTATCAAAGACTAGTAAATTTAATTAAACATATCATTAACCAATCGATCAACCAATAGACTAAACGCTCAATAATTGAACTGTATAACATCGATTGCTTTATTCTTCTAAGTCTTAATTCTTTTTCTTCTTTCTTTTGTTTTTTCGTACTGTTTCTGTTTGTTCGTTTTTGTTTCTTACTGGTGCACCTTTCACTATCCGTATTTCACCGTTCGTTTGCTTTATCAATATAGAATATCAATAAATTTACAGTAATAAAAATAATTCGGGCAACTATTTGAAGATGGGAATAGAAGAATCTTTCGGAGCAAGAAAAATGCACACGAACACTTTACCTCTCACACACACAGATACACACACACACACACACACACACACACACACACACACACACACACACACACACACACACACACAACACACAAACAGACACACACAGCCACATACAGAGACACCCCCCACCCCCCACCCCACCTCCCCCACACACACCTCCACGCGACCTATTTCTTGCTGTTTTTGTGAAAGAAAAAGGACAACAAATATTGGGAGAAATTTGCAAAACCAAAACACGGACACACGAGTAAAACATTAAAGAAACAGCGAGTACATTCACAAACAAAAGAAGAATAAAATAATGTTAAAAAAAAGGGAAAAAACAAAAAAAATGAACGTAATGAGAAGAAAACGAGAGAGTCGAAATAAAAATGTCATATCCTGCACAAATCCACAGAAACGTAAACAGAGCAAACACCATTCGAACAAATAAAAAGAGAGAGAAACAAGAAATATTGAAAAAAAGCGGAGTTTGAGGTATTGCCAGCACACTTAAGGAGCCCTTTTTCAGATGTTTGGAGACATTTTATTATTTTTCTTTTTGTCACTAATTTCACACACACACTCACACGCTTCACACACACATACACACACACACGCACGCATGCACGCATGCACACACACACACAGATCACAGCACAGCACAGCATGCACTAACACATGCGCGCGCATATAAGGAATGAATATAATATATATAATATATATATATATAATATATATATATAATATAATATATATATATATATATATATATATATATATATATATATATAAGAACCAGTAAACATATATAAAACACACACACACTTGCACACACACACACAGCATATCATGTTTCTAATCAACATTAACTGTGAACAGACGTGAATTTTATGTACACTCGGCACACTCAAAAACAGAAAGACACAGAAAAAAGGAGTAAGCAGACACATAGACCAAAGGAGACACGGCATACAGACATACAGATACAGACAGACATACTGACAGACACAAAGACAGACATACTGACAGACACAAAGACAGACAGACGCTTTTTTCTTTCGTTTTTTTGTTGGTCTCACACACACACACACAGAAAACCCACTCCACATTAGCGTTTTTGGCAAAAGACGACTTACTGGCCCCTTCAGGCACCCAGAGCCGAGGTGTCACTAGGAGGGTTGTGAACAGTGGCCACAACAGAACGAGGCCCCTGGCTGCTGGGTAAACAGCCGAGACCAACACAACAAGTCAATTAGGGTCTGTGTTCCACACCCCGGGAGAACCGCTGAGGGGTCCATTCTGCACTCAACACACTCTTTTTTTTGGGCACTGGCTGGAATCAGTTGGTTTTTTTGTTTTGTTTTTTGCCAAGTTACAAAACGGTGTTGCTGTGAATGATTGGTCTCTAAAGAGTTAAGCCTTCTGCTTGTAAAGTTCTATGTGTGTGTTAGTGGTTTTTTTTTCTATTTGTTTGGCTGATTTTTTGTGTTATGTTAATGTTCATTCTGTTTTTTGTCTGGTGGGTTTTTCTTTCTCTGCTTGTCTGTGTATATTTTTTTCCAGTGTCGTTTTGTTGGTTCGTTTCGGACTGTTATTGACACACTCTACACATATCGATTTAGCTTCATAGGACATTTTCGTGGGCCACAAAGGGACAAACGAGAATCACCTTGAAAGTACATGGTACTATAACCTAGCAGCAGATAGCAGAAAGACGAGCATCACCAGAAACACTACGAAATCACTTTCTCCAGAATAGAGTGACTAGTGAGTTCCTTGTGATAAACGTCACCGCACCCTACCCACCCCCCTTCCAGCCATGCCAGTAAATATCGAAAATAGTATTGGTTTTTTTTTATCAACATCAATATTTGTATTGATAGTAAATACACAAACCGCACACCCGCCTGTCTTTGTTTTTATCGTATCTCTCTGCTATGTTTTGAGCTCCTTGTTTATTTTTCTGTATGGGTGTTTCAGTCTATGAGCTAGTATACAACATAACTTGCGACAAGCTCTTTACTGTTTTTCCATGTATTCAACTTCCCTTGTAGTTATTTTTTGACCTTCCTGTCAAACTGTCTATGCCTGTAAGCCATTTTGTGTTTATGTCCACCAGATGGTTTATGAAATCGTTTCACCATCCCTCAATCTTGTTATTCAGTTGTTTATTTGTCTGGTAAAAGTGATACAAGCCGGACTGTCTTCAGACCAGAAGACGTGATTGATAGGTCTATCAGAAATGTTGCGAGCCAGGAGTCATTGATCAACTTACAGATCCCACACGTATTGGACACAGACAGAGTACAGACCGATAGGAGACATACAGACAAACATACAGACAAACAGACATACAGACAAACCTTCAGCCTGAAAATGAAACTGTCAGTCACGAGTTCAAAGCCAAGCTTCATCAACACAGACAACATCAGCATCCTACCATTTCTCTGACTCTGCACAGAAGGTCAATCTGTTGCTTAATGAAAATTCGGGCAATGTCCGCATTACGGCATCTGACCCTCTTGCAACTGACCAATACATCGTGGTGAGTGAGAGATGGCAGGGAAAGACAAGGTGAAGCTTTTCGGACTCGTGGGGCTATCAGAAAACACAATCATGAACACTGACAGAAACAAGGGGTGAGAAGTCGATGTAATCTGCAGCCGTGCACAGGGGTTAGAATAACCATCTTCTTATTCATTATTTTATCGGAAGGGATGAAACCATAGTATTGCGCGGATTGCGTTTTAAGACGGTTTTTGTGTACACGGTATAGAAAATATATTTGTAATACATTAGCAAATACTATTTTCATGAACATTTTTTTTCTGTAATAGGCCCTTGTGACTTTTCTGATTAAAATTTCAACGCTGCAGAGTGTGTATGTGTTTTTTTTTTTTTTTAAAGATTGAATCAGTGGTTTCTTACATTAATTTTAATATGTTATTTCATCCTATAACCAGCCCTTAGTGTTTATTACTTGGAGGTTACTCTCTGTGTCTGTGTCTGTGTCTGTGTCTGTCTGTCTGTCTGTCTGTCTGTCTGTCTGTCTGTCTGTCTGTCTGTCTGTCTGTCTGTCTGTCTGTCTGTCTGTCTGTCTGTCTGTCTCTCTCTCTCTCTCTCTCTCTCTCTCTCTCTCTCTCTCTCTCTCTCTCTCTCTCTCTCTCTCTCTCTCTCTCTCTCTCTCTCTCCTTCGGGTGAGACTTTAAACCGAGGCCCCGTGTGCGAACGCACGCCGAACATCTTGCGCACACGTTAAATCCTGTTCCGCTTTTCGTAAGAATAAGCCATTGTGTGCCGGTGGGAACAGATGACATTTACAAAACTGCATACACACGGGGACTGGATGTAAAAAAGCACGAGAGTGCTTATCCCATTATCCTCGATATAAAAGAATAAATCAAATAAATCAAATCTCTCCATCCTTCCCCAAAATACCCATAGCTCCTATATTGCTCTATTTATTGTCGGATCCTCTCACACCAATGTTTGCTTGCGGGGAAGATGGTAACAGAAAACATGTCATGTTACTGGACTGTGTAGCATTATCAGAGTGTCATTCTTGCAAGGGAAAACGCATTGTCATCGGGAGAACAGGCCTAGTCAATTAGTGCTAAGCTGTTTCACTGCTTGCCAGCTGTGTTATTCCTCTTTACCTTAGTTTTGCTAGATCTCTTCATCGTTTTGCTTTTTTTTTGTTTGTTCATTTTGTTGTTTTTTCTCGACCTTGCTAGCATCCAAACATAAAAAACTTACTTAGCTTGTTATACAATGAGGATAATGTGTATGCAAGCTGGTAAGCTAAAAAAAAAAGTCCTAGCAAATACTGCATTGAGATAATGAGTGGTAAGTTTAAAACTGTATAGTCATTAAAAAAACTTTCTGACGAGGATTCTAGTTCTTCCAGATCAGTGTATGTGCATATCTATTGCTGGTTTAAATTTTATAAACTCATGCAGACAGTGGTCTATGCGAGAAAAATACCAGTGTTTATTGTAGTAGCCTGTAGTTTTCAGAAACGTTAAAAGATCGAGCATACACCTAAGGCTTGGCAACGAGTGAGGTGGTAAGTTAAGCATCTACGCAACATCCGAACAGATGTATGCCTAGGGTGATTAATATGATCTCTTTTGTGTACACGGAAACAAACTTGGAAGGGGGAGGACAAAATATTAATAGATATGGGGATAAACAAAACTATGTCCGTAATGTGTTTCTAGTATAGTCTTTTTCTTGCCCTGTGTAGAACCCTTAAATTTGTGTTATAGCATTTTTGTCTGTAACTTTTGTATTTGCGACAAATGACGCACTTTGTAGAATCATACATAAAAATGCACCAAAAAAACAAAACAAAAACGAAGCAACGTTAGGTCCTTAACTTAACAGCACTAGAATAGAATGGACTTGTTAAACATCTCTCACACAGACACTAAACCAATTAATCTGAGTGTAAAACAATAAAAACGTCTGACAAAAAACAGGTATCTCCTGAGCAGATCAATTGTTTTTGTTGTTAATAAATGTTCCCATTTTGCTAAACTTAGCGTGTAACTTGTTTTGATATCACATTCCTCCTCCTGGAAAATATTTTTGATCTCGCTGTAACTTGTAAATTGACACTGCTTCTTCTATTCCTGGAAAAAGTAGATATCCTGGGAAGCTACCTGTGCGTTATACTTTAATCAGAAGAAATGGAAGATGGTACCCTTTAAGAAACCATAAAATCCAAGCAAACCTTAGCCAGCATATTGAAGACAGGAATAAAACAAGACAGCAAAACAAAAACTTATAAGAGCAGCAACAATGAGGAAGAAGTAGCCAAGCCTTCTCAACCTGCCAAGCAACACACATACACACACAAGCACGCGCTCGCGCATGCACACACACACACGCACGCACGCACGCACGCACACACACACGTACATGCACAAACACATACACT
>CM060326.1:40327247-40332247 GCA_030674155.1 Stramonita haemastoma | reverse complement strand
GTTGCTTTGTTTGTTTCTTTGTTTGTTTTGCTTGGTGTGTGTGTGTGTGTGTGTGTGTGTGTGTGTGTGTGTGTGTGTGTGTGTGTGTGTGTGTGTGTGTGTGTGTTGTTTTTTTCTGTGTGTGTGTGTGTGTGTGTATTTGTGTGTGTGCGGGTTGGGTTGTTGTTGTTATTGTTGTTGTTGTTGTTTGGGTTTAGCTTACTAAGCAAAAGACATGAATTATATGATTTTTTATGTTTAACATGTACAATGTCCAAATTGGTATGGTGATGTAATATTTATTCTTCTGCTTATAATTTCAAAGTCAGGAGCCATATTTTTTACATTTTAACAGTTGCTAAAAAGTGTATAATGCAGATGTTTACAGCCTTCAAAGTCGATCAATATCCAGACGTGCCAGTGCCTTTTTTTCTTTTGAAACCTGCATATAGAAGGTCAACTATGCATTTTACAGGTTCTATAGTTCTTTTGGTAATGGAACATTTGAAGAAGCAGTGATGCATTCGTCATGCAAACAAGGCTAGACCTTCATAATAACTTTAATGGCTAGTCAAATGACAAAAATGACATCTACCATACTCGGAGGACCGTTTAATAAATAAAAAAAGAGCATTGTGACAAATAGTTATAAAACAAATGTAAAGGCGTTATGATAAAAAAAAAATCGACGAACACACAGAGTTAAAATTATGTTTTACATTCTTTATTCTTGCCTTTCCTGTTGCAAAAAAATCTTAAACTTTAAGAGATCTTTTCGTAAACCGAATCTTTTGGAAACAGATATAGCACAAGTTGTAAATTCTAATGAGACGCAATGTGGTTAATGTAGGTATAACACCTAATATCGCAAAAGCAAAAAAAAGAAGAAAAAGAAGAAAAAAAACAGCGTTTAGCAAAGGTCTCCTGCTCAGACACCAGACAGGTTGTGTGAATCCGGGGCAGCAATAAAGCATTGATCATCGACATACCTTTCATGTGTCTGTGCAGGTAAGTGTGGTTTATGATCCTTGCGCGATTTAGCACGGAATATTATGGGCACACATGGTTCAGCATTGTTTTTACCTCTCTGGGATGGGGCTTTGATTGCTTTGTTTGATTGCACTGTAGCTCGTAAATTGGCTTTGTTTTCCTTCGGTCTGGCGTTATTAATAGACTGAGCAACTGTCTGCCGACAAGTGTTGATGGAAACAAAATGCTATTCTAAAATAGAACTAAGTACTAATAATAACTTTTTTCCCGATTCTTCGTTTCTCATAATAGCCCGAAAAATGACTATTTTCAAACATAAACAGATTATTAAACGTTTACCATGTCAGTTTCAACCTCTTTATTCGATCTTTTTGGCACCCTGGTAATTCGTTTCACTGTCTATTCATATACTTAAAGAAAGCTAAGAATATCTTTTGTTTGTCTGTTACTATATTTATCTTTCTCTGTAAAGATATCTAGCTACTTATCTCGCTAATGTGTCTGTTACTCGTTTATTTTTCTTATGTCTATTGATTTGCTCATTCCTTCATTTTTCATTAATTAGTCTGGTCATTTACTTGTTTATCAGTTCAGTGGATTGGAAACCAGCTAATCACCTTCAGAACAGAAGACGTGGTCGATAGTTCTGTCAGAATTGCTACAAACCTGGAGTCATTTATCAATTTACAGATTACAAGCATATTGGACACAGACAAAGTATAGACCAATAGCATACAGACAAACCCTCAGCCTGAAAATGAAACTGTCAGTCACGGGTTCAAAGACAGCCTCCCTCAATCAACACAGACAACATCAGCACTTCACCATTTCTCTGACTGTACAAATTGCCAGTGTGCTACTCAATGACACTTCGGGCAATGTCCGCATTGTAGCTTCCATAACTTGACCCTCTCCAAACTGACCACAACCTTCGAGGTAAGAGATGGCAGAGAAAGACAAAGCCAAGCTTGTTGGCCTCGCGGGGCTATCAGAAAATACCATCAGAAAGACAGAGGATCACAAGGGGTGAGACAACTACAATGTAAGGCAGGGTAATGTGTATAGTATATACATCGAATGTCTTTACTTTCATAGTAAAAGAACGTAATTAGAAGGATGCCAGTTTCCCAGACCAAAGAGCTAACTAGTTTTGTGCATTATTTGTAGTTAGTCTTGGTGGCAGAGGATAAATGACAATGCTGTCACTCTTTATTACATGCCTTCATTGTATTTGAAAGTCTTAAAAGCAAAATAACTATTGAATCATTAAGGAAAATTCGTATTTTTTCATAATTCATTTGTGTGTCGCTTATTTTGTTTTCAAGTAACAGCTGAAAGGTTTACCAGTGTGAAGTTTTGCAAACACGATTGTTTTTAACCACTTCAAGGTACCCAGATTCCGACTTCTGAGATGGTGTGCATACACGACACTTGTAAAGGCGATTAGGACATTTGGTCATCCATTCCTACTGGCCCGTAATGGCGCACTCTTCCCAAGGGCAGAACAGGCTTTAACGTTTACAACAGATGTTCTGCATTTGTTAGCACACGGTACCTCCCTTTAGAGTCTCATCTAAAGGACTTTTGAGGGAAAATGGAGTCGGCACTTGTATCAGCTTTCATGGGGATCAAACTGGCGCCTTGGTGGTGGTTTAAACCCTGGCCGTAAGATCACGCTCTAACCGCCAGGCTACCCCAGCCCCAATGTATGTACTAATTCGAAACTCCGTATAATTTTCAGTACTCTGTGTTTCTTAAATGAACTGTTTCTATCAAATGTGGTAATACTTACTATCTGCAATGTGTGGGGTAAATATACAAACCTATAGAATAAGTGTTGTAACTCGGAAAAGTACATATGCTACATCTCTCTCTCTCTCTCTCTCTCTCTCTCATCTCTCTCTCTCTCTCTCTCTCTCCTCTCTCTCTCTCTCTCTCTCTCTTCTCTCTCTCTCTCTCTCTCTCCTCTCTCTCCTCTCTCTCTCTCTCTCTCTCTCTTTTCTCTAGTTCGTGAAATGAATATTCCATTATTGTCTATAATATTACTCTATTTATTGTTGCATCCTCTCACACCAATTGTTGCTTAGGGGGCAGATGGCAACATAAGACAAGCGTTGCTGCACGGACATTTAGCATTATCAGTGCGTTGATTATGGATTCGGAAATGAATTATCCTTGGGAGAACAGGCCACGTAAATTGTGTCTAAGCTGAGACATTGCATGCCAGTTATCATGTTTATTTTCACATTTCGAGGGTTTGGGTTTGTTTTGTTTTGTCTGTTTGTTTACATAATGTTAGCTTGTGGGCTAGGCTGGTTTTTTTAACATTATGTTAGCTTGTTTGCTGTTTGGTTGTGTTTTGTCTTGTCTGTTGTTGTTGTTGTTGTTGTTGTTGTTGTTGTTGTTGTTGTTGTTGTTGTTGTTTTTTACATAATGCTTGTTTGTTTCCTGATTGGTTTGTTTTGGTCTGCTACAAAGGGAGTGTAAAATATACGTATAAAGACCTTGAACAGACAAACTCTCTCTCTCTCTCTCTCTCTCTCTCTCTCTCTCTCTCTCTCTCTCTCTCTCTCTCTCTCTCTCCTCTCTCTCTCTTCTCTCTCTCTCTCTCTCTCCTCTCTCTCCTCTCTCAGCACTTTACCTGGGATTTTGGAATATACATTTACAGGAGCACAGTTTAAGGTACATGTCAAGGTGTATAATTATGGCAACGTATTACCGAAGACTACGAGAAGTTGTGTTTCATTTTCTTCATTTTTTTCTTTTCTTTTTAATTGTATTGTGACCAAAGGCTAAAGACCAGTTTAGGTACATGCCAAAGCGTATAATCATAGCAACGTAGGTCCGAAGACTGCGCAAATTTCCATTTCATTTTCCTTTTTTCCTTCACTTTGAATTGTATTGTGGCCAAAGGCTGAAGTACAATAAATCATTTCAGTGTTCAGTGTTCAGTGTTCAGTGTTCAGTGTTCAGTGTTCTCCTCTCTCTCTCTCTCTCTCTCTCTCTCTCTCTCTCTTCTCTCTCTCTCCTCTCTCTCTCTCTCCTCTCTCTCTCTCTCTTCTCTCTCTCTCTCTCTCTCTCCTCTCTCATTGTGTGTGTTTCTGTGTGTGTGTGTGTGTGTGTGTGTGTGTGTGTGTGTGTGTGTGTGTGTGTGTGTGTGTGTGTGTGTGTGTGTGTGTGTGTGTGAGCTTTTGTGTGTGTGTGTTCACCCGTTTTAATGTAGTCTACCTTTTTTATACATTTTTCTTGTCAAAACATGTTCAACATTCCAAGATCGTCTGACAATCTAAGAAAAGGTCTCACTTCAAGTTTGACGATTTAATTTTGTAGCACGGTGGAAAATATTCACTTAGACCTGTCCAAAGTTTTTGGACTTGACATCCAAAACAACACACCCGGTTGTGGAAAATTGACAAGATTACTAGGAAATAAAGCAGCTGGTATTTGACAGGGTTTGCTATTAGAAAAATAAAGTCAAAACCAAAGATTGACAGAGTGGACATAAACTGTAAGGTCTGTGGCTTTTGTAAGTTTAAAATTGAATTTAATTATTGTATTAAGCAAAAGCAACCCCCCAACTACAAAAGATAAAGAGAAACTGAAAACAAAAAAGTACGGATGTTTAACGCTTGTTAAACTGAAAGAAAATAAATTTGATGGGCAGTACCCATATTTTGGCAAGACACAGTTGTTGGGTTTTTGTTGTTGTCTTTTTTTTTTTTTTTCTTTTTGGGAGGGGGGTAGTTTTGTACACGGAATCTTGTACATAAGTGTGATATAAGCTCAGGCATCTGTCTAAACAGATACAGTATATATATATATATATATATATATATATATATATATATATATATATATATATATATATATATATATATATATATAGAGAGAGAGAGAGAGAGAGAGAGAGAGAGAGAGAGAGAGAGAGAGAGAGAGATATAGTTATATAGTTATATATAGTTATATAGTTATATAATTATATATACATATATATATATAAATATATATATAGATATATATAGATAGATATA
>CM060326.1:40312247-40319747 GCA_030674155.1 Stramonita haemastoma | reverse complement strand
GTAATAGAAATTTTAAAAACATTACGAAAGCTTAATACGATAGACTTTTCTTTTTTCTGGAAATTGTTTGACACACAAATTGAGCCTTTGCTTACATACGCTTCGGAAATATGGGGATTTAAGGTAAATACACAAATGGAAAAAGTTCACACATATGCCATGAAACGTTTTTTAAATGTACCAATACATTCATCTAATACTGTACTTTATGGAGAGACAGGAAGATATCCTTTATATATAAGAACTTTTGTGAAAGGTATTAAGTATTGGTTAAAACTGTTGAAACTTCCACAAACACGTTTATGCAGACAGTCGTATGAAATGTTGATTTTTCAGATGGAACTGGGTAAAGAGAACTGGGCTTATCAGGTTAAAAGAGTTTTGTCGGAACATGGCTTTGGGATTGTGTGGATGTCTCAGGAAGTAGGTAATGAACGTCAGTTTCTTTCGGAATTTAAAGATAGGCTCATTTGTTCTTTTAAGCAAAACTGGCACTCAGATATGGAAAGTAAAAATAAATATAGCTGGTTCTTTTCTTTCAAATCCGTCTTTCAGACTGAAAAATATCTAAAAGTAATAAATGATAAATGGCACAGGATAAATTACGCTAGATTCAGGTTAAGAACTTTGGGTTTTAATGCTAACAAAAGATGGTTCCAGACTGAGACATCCATACAGTTACCATGTCCATTATGTGGTCATAATGTTGATGACGAAGTTCATTTTCTGTTCCAATGTAAAGCATATGAAACTGTACGTAATAAACATACTTTTTTAAGTCTACAATCTGCAGAAATTCAAGATATTGTTTCTATTTTGTCATCTGAAAATGAACATGTGATTAAATCTGTTGCTAAGTTTATCGCAGAAGCACAAAAATTAAGACAAAGCCAAGTCACCGCCAATTGTATTAATATGAATTGATATAGTAACAGTACTAGTAGCAATGTATTCTCGAGTAAGCAGATTTCAAAAAGGTTGATATCTATCATATGTAATTTGAACGGATGGTCGATACGAAAATGGTCGTTTGTTATTGCATTTCAGTTTACTTTTTCTTTTTTTCTTTTCTTTGTATGTACTGGGTGATTTGTAACTGTATAGAAGTCAGTGTTATAATTAGGTTGTTACAAGTGGATGGTTCATTTCTTTTTGCCAAATTCAATTGTATTGATCACGCATTTTACTTTCTGTTTACTGTTTCTAAAAAAAAAAAATTGTGTTACCTCCCTTGTCAAAAGGCCTAGTTGGGCAATGACAATAAAGTGTTAAAGCGTTAAAGCGTTAAAGCGTCTCTCTCTCTCTAATCTCTCTCTCTCTCTCTCTCTCTCTCTCTCTCTCTCTCTCTCTCTCTCTCTCTCTCTCTCTCTCTCTCTCTCTCTCTCTCTCTCTCTCTCTCTCTCTCTCTCTCTCTCTCTCTCTCTCTGTGTGCTGTCGCATTAGAGTAATAAACCGTGCTTCTGTTACTTACATAGATTAGAACGTATTATATAATCAATCATGGATTAACTCTTGAACAGACATATAGCAATACTTTTGTTTGTTATTTTGGATGCTATTACTAAATGTTAGTTTACAGTTTATTAATATAATCATTTGACATGTATTATACAGCAATATAGAGTGCTTAAAAACAAGGCATGGGCGGATAGATAGACGGATGGATGGATTTGTTTTGTAAAAAAACGAACAAACATGCCAGTGTATGCGTGTGTGTGCACGCGTGCGTGCGTGCGTGCGTGCGTGCGTGCGTGTGTGTGTGTAAGCATACTGTTCATTTAATGTAATTTTGTGAACTTCAGTTTCTGTACTTTTATTCCTGCTGCAAAACGCATGCAGTTTATGTTTTATGATTCATTTTACGCTTTCTATCAAACCATCACGATTTGTTTTGGTGAGAAATCAATCCGGCCAGGTCCAGTCCAAATGAAGATTCTGTCCCTGTCCAGAATCCTTTAGCTGCTCCTGCATCTTTGCAAGACGACTGCTCTGCAAATGCAAACGATGGAATCGGTAGACAATGCCTTCATTCTGGGGCTCATAGCGCTATCCGAAATTGCAATCGTGGAAAGCTACAAGGAAAAGGAAGAAGAATGCTGTCTATTAAGATAAATGTCATGGGCTTGATGCATCTATTCTCTCACTCTACGTGTGTTAGTTAATATCATGGATGCTATTTCTGAATGTATGTGTGCAGTTTGGTTTGTGATTTTTTGGATGGTGTGTGTGTGTGTGTGTGTGTGTGTGTGTGTGTGTGTGTGTGTGTGTGTGTGTGTGTGTGTGTGTGTGTGTGTTGTGTGTGTGTTCGTGTGTGTGTGTGTGTGTGTGTGGAGAGAGAGAGAGAGAGAGAGAGAGAGAGAGAGAGAGAGAGAGAGAGAGAGAGAGAGAGAGAGAGAGAGAGAGAGAGAGAGAGAGAGAGAGAGAGAGAGAGTGTGTGTGTGTGTGTGAGTGTGTTCGTATATGTGTGTGGGTGAGGGTGTGTGTGTATCTGTGTGTGTGTGTGTGTGTGGGGGTGGGTGGGTGGGTGGGTGGGTGGTGTGTGATGTGTGTGTGTGTGTGATTATATATTGTGTAACTGTCATATTCATTAATGCTGGAAATATCTTTCTTTTCTGGCATCGAGACCGTTTGTTATGATGACATACACATCACAATAGTTGCGATACGTACATAGTCATTTGCTTTCATTATTAACCCATTGTTCTGTCTCATCTATGACCAAATCAATGAAATTAGTGTTTGGTGCTGTCTTTCGTGCTCTGCTCATGACACACAGGGCTATTGTGATCAACCCTTTGATGTGTCTTCAAGGCTACTGCTACTTTGTAGTTATATGTCGGAGTGACTATTAATTTTCCTAATTAATGGTGTGCTACAGAAAGACATATTTGTTACTAGATTAATGAATCGGGATCAGCTAAAATAATCGTTAATTAAATCAATGATACTTGATGAGACTGCATATTGCTTGGACACAATTCTCCATTCCAATGTCTTCATTTGTAGTAAGTTGTCTCCGTGTTCAGAAAATTCTATTAAAACGAAAAAAATCATTCAATTTTATTTCCCCTTCCCCTTTTACTCTCGATATATGTCTATTTTAAAAACTTTTTTTCAAATCGTTCAACAAATCCTACTTATGGAAGCTATTTATTTATTTATTTATTCTTTTATATCGAGGATAACAGAATAAGCAATCATGTGCTTTTTTTCATCCGGTCCCCGTGTGTATGCAGTTTTGTGAATATTGTCATCTGTTCCCACCGGCACACGATGGCCTACTCTTACGAAAAGCGGAACAGGATTTAACGTGTGCGCAAGATGTTCTGCGTGCGTTCGCACACGGGGCCTCGGTTTAAAGTCTCATCCGAAGAACTTTTGGGGAGAGTGGAGTCAGCACTGATGTTAACTCCAGGAAGAAAATTTCCTCGACCGGACTCGAACCCGGGTCTTCAAATTGCCAGCGCAATGTTCTGACCACTAGGCTATAAGCTATAAGTAGAGAGCTATGTGTTCAGATGTGGAGGCTAATATTTTACTGGAAAAGTATCAACCTGGACGGTTATTTTCCGGATTAGTTGCACGGTGTACTTTTTGTTTAGAATGGCTTATAACATGATATTTATCTATCTCTCTAGTTATCTATCTTTCTAGCTAGCCAGCTAGAATGTAGCTAGAATGTATGTATGTATGTATGTATGTATGTATGTATGTATGTATGTATGTATGTATGTATGTATGTATGTATGTATGTATGTATGTATGATGTATGTGTGTGTGTGTGTGTGTGTGTGTGTGTGTGTGTGTGTGTGTGTGTGTGTGTGTGTGTGTGTGTGTGTGTGGTGTGTGACCTACGTGTAGGAGTGAGTTTTACGTGTATTATTATCATACTATTATCACTATTGTTGATATTATTCTTATTGTCATCATTATAATCATTGTATTATCTTTAGTTCCTTCTGAGTTCATTTTGTTGTTATGAGTTGTAACAATGTTGTAGCTAAGTATTTTTGGGTGGACTTTTCTTGGTTGCTAAGTTGTTTATTTCATTATGTTTCTTTGGTTGCTCTTTATCTATTAACGCTTCTCTTTTCTTTTATAATCAAAATCATTTTATTGTGGCTTCTGATTTTCGTCTTCTGAAAGTGTGCATTTTTATTATCTTATTATGTATAATGTCCTTATTCCTTTATGTTGTTTGGTACTGCATATAGTTTGACTGTTTAGTATCTTTTTATCTTGATGTTTTCCCTGAAAAGGGCGGGGACTGGATGTAAAAAAGCACATGAGTGCTTATCTATTATCCTCGAATAAAAGAATTTTGCCTTGCCTTGCCTTGCCTTGCCTTGCTAATTTTTTTATTTATTTGTTTTTGTGTGGGTATTTGTGCGTATATATATATATATATATATATATATATATATATATATATATATATATATATATATATATACATATACATATACATATATATACATATACTTATATATATATATATATATATATATATATATATATATATATATATATATATATATATATATATATATACATATATATATTTGTGTGCGTGTATGTGTGTATGTGTGTGTATGTGTGTATGTGTGTGTGTGCGTGTGTGTGTGTGTGTGTGTGTGTGTGTGTGTGTGTGTGTGTGTGTGTGTGTGTGTGTGTGTGTGTGTGTGTGTAAGGGGAGGTATTAGCATAAGGACAGCGATGAGTTGGTAAAAAGTTGAAATCTTCTTGCTGAAATTACCTTGAAAAATTATATGAAATAGATCTAGATCCTACAAGAATGGAAAGTTTCTCTTCCTGGTCAAATACTCGGTAATCCTTTCAACGGCAAATGTGGCACAGTAAAGGAAGGGACTGCATTTGACCTGGCATCACTTCTTCACTTAAAGTCCTTGAAGAAACACTAAAGTTCTGCATTATTTTTTCAAGCATGCTGATCTATCAGATAAGCATTTTTTTTTTTATTGATTCTTAACTTGAACACTGCCCCCACTTGTCCACAAAAGAAACCTGACGCCCACTCATGAAAAGAAAAGGCCTCCATCACATCCTTCAGGGTACAGTATACTATCCATCTATCTTACCTGTAGTCAGGCGACCGTGGGGGCACTACCAAGGACTTGACAACCAGTTCCCTCCATTCCTCTCTCTGTTCTGCCTTTCCCAAAATGTTGTTGAGTTCTAGGCCTGTCCATTGGCTGATCTTGTCCTCTCATCTCTTTCCATGGTCTGCTTCTTTTTCTTCCTCTTCCTTGGACAGTGCCTTGGAGTATTGTCTTTGAATGTCCTTTGTATCTTGTCATTTGCTATTGTATTGTTCTAGTTTTAGATAGTGTTTTCACCATCGTAACAATCAGGGATCATCTCTTTGGGTTTTCTTTGGTTTCTCACCTAGAGGACCGATGTTCAGCAATAGTAAGATTTTGCCCATGTGGTGGTTTATGCTCATCATTGATGTAGCGGCTTTCCAATTTCGGGGAGAATACGTTATAAGTTACATACATCTTAAGTATTTTTTTCCACAATTCTTTGTCATTTGCTTTCAAAAATCTTGGAATCAGCGCTTAGATAATTTGAAATAATAATTACATTGCATATCTTTTTTTATATTTACCTGTATGATTGTATCTGCGTATTTTCTACTTGTCTGTCTTTCTTACGTAATATCACTATGGTACTGATTTTAAATAACTATTGACTTATTTTTCTCTGTGTAACTGTTTACTGTTTGTATTTGTGTCTCTGTGTGTCTGTTTGCGTGTCTGTGTGTCTCTATGTGTCTGTCTAGCTGTCTGCCTATCTGCCTGTCAGCCCATGTTTATCTTTGTGTCTCTGTCTTTGTCTCTTTCTCCTTGTTCCTCTCTGTCTCTGTCTGTCTGTCTCTCTCTCAGTCTCTGTCGTTTTCTCTGTCTCTCTGTCTCTTTGTCTCTCTGTCCCTTTCTCTGTCTGTCTGTTTGTCTGTCTGTCTGTCGGTCTGTCTGTCTGTTTATCTGTCCCTGTCTGTCTCTTTCTGTCTGTCTGTCTGTCTGTCTGTCTGTCTGTCTGTCTGTCTGTCTGTCTGTCTGTCTGTCTGTCTGTCTCTCTCTCTCTCTCTCTCTCTCTCTCTCTCTCCTCTCTCTCTCTCTCTCTCTCTCTCTCTCTCTCTCCTTCTCTCTCTTCCCCCTCTCTCTCTCTTTCTCTCTTACCCTACTTCAAGACCTAACAGGCAACCAACCTCGAGTCCCTCAGATTAAAGCCAGAAAGCTTCGACCCATTATAGGGATCAACATTGATCTAAAGTCAACCACTTAGCAAAAGCAGACAGTCTCACCCACCCACACCCACCCACACCTTTCCCCTGCCTCTAGTTGCCCAGTAGCCCCGTGTGCTGCTGACAGAAGGGGGCCTGTGCTGAGGGCTGAGGGCTGAGAGCTGAGGGCAGTGTTTTAGGAGTTCTTTCTTTCTTTCTGTCTGTCCCTGGTGTGTGTGTGTCAATGGAAGTTCATTCAGGGAGTGGTGGCTATGTGTGCAAAGTTACTCTTTCTCCATCTGTCGCTCGCTTTCTCTCTCTTTCTGTCTTTCTCTCTCTCTCTTTCTTCGTCTCCTAGTCCTAGTAACGCTGTGAAAGGCTCCAATATGACTTAAATGATCAGTGGATATTTGAGTATAATTAGTACCATTCTTTATGTGTGTGTGTATGTGTGTGCTTGTCGGTGTGTCTGTTTCTCTGTGTGTCAGTTTGTCTCTGTTTGTGTGTCAGTATGTCTGTCTATCTGCCTGCCCGTGTTCCTGTCTGTCTGTCTGTCTGTCTGTCTGTCTGTCTGTCTGTCTGTCTGTCTGTCTGTCTGGTTATCTGTGTGTTTGTCTCTGTCTGTCTCTTTCTTTCTCTCTTTCTGTCTTTTTCTCTGACTTCTCTGTCTCTCTCTCTCTGTCTCTCTCTCTCTGTCTCTCCATCTCTCTCTCTGACTCTATGTTTCTGTCTCTGTCTTTGTCTGTCTGTCTGTCTGTCTGTCTGTCTATCTGTCTGTCTGTCTGTCTGTCTGTCTGTCTGTCTGTCTGTCTGTCTGTCTGTCTGTCTGTCTCTTCTCTCTCTCTCTCTCTCTCTCTCTCTCTCTCTCTCTCTCCTCTCTCTCTCTCTCTCTCTCTCTCTCTCTCTCTCTCTCTCTCTCTCTCCTGACTGCTAACTTTACCTCACTTTCTAACTTCTCATTCCACACCCCCACCTTCCTCATTCTCAGTCCATTCTTGAGTGGCTTATCATAAGACGAAGTACTGCTTGTCTATTTTCTAACACTTTATCAAAGTCTTATAGTGTCTCCTGACTAAATACTACAAAGCAGGAACATGCAATTTCTCTGCCAGGACGCCAAGCAGATTTCTGGAATGAAACTATTTACAGGAGTGGTGTCCTTTGGCAATATTCCAGAACAAATGTTTCTCTGGTGCGTATTGATGAAAATCTGTGAATAGGTTGTGTATTAAGTGACTCTTGCTTCAAAGCCCCCC
>CM060326.1:40304747-40307247 GCA_030674155.1 Stramonita haemastoma | reverse complement strand
ATTGTCTGAATTTAACTTTTTTTCCAGCATTCTGCAGGTTTACAGAAACACAATTAACTACATGTATAGCTGCACATTACTTCACAAACCCGGCAGTACGCTTTCAACAAATTTAATATTTTCTAAAAACACAAGTCTGTCCAATATCTAAACCTGACACCAATTTTTCCCCTTAAAATGCCAACTGATACCAGAGGAAAACGCTAAAAGGAAAGATACATATAACTCAAAAACCTTCCATTTTAAATGGATTGTCCCAGCAAGAGAAACTAATCTATTTTTCCCCAAGACAAAATCCCATTGAGCACCCTTTCCTGACAGGGGCATTATGAGTAAATGCAGATTCATGCAATCCACAAATGACAGTGGCAACCAAGAACATTGAAAGAGAAAAGATTTCATCATGAAAGAGAAAAATGAGATGGGAGCAAAGTAGAAGATTCGTGCGAAGTTGCCGAATGGATTGAAGAATAGTTGGTTTAGGTAAACGTAAGAATCGTAGGGTCAAATCTTGTGTAGCATAGGCAGCTCAGGTAGGGGAGTTTAATGATCTTTCAGCTCATTCTCAGGGCAGAGATATCAGACAAAATTTTATGTCAGAGACAGAGATGTCAGGAAGACAGACAGGCAGGCAGGCAGGCAGGCAGAACAGACAGACAGACAGACAGACAGACAGAGAGACTGTCAGACAGACAGACAGACAGACTGACAGACTGACTGACAAACAGACAGATCTACACAGAAGGAGACTGAGACAGACAGACAGACCGACATACAAGCAAACAGAGACAGAGACCAAGAGAGAGAGGTAGAAATGATCTTATATATACAAAAATATAGACACAAGAATGCAAAAGGATACATAGGAAAAAATGCAAAAACGGCCAATAAACAGTCAAAAGACACAAGCTGGAAGACAAATCTACAAACAGACAGACAGACTGACAGACAGATAGATAGACAGTCAAACAAAGAGGCAGACGGATCACTAGAAGTACAACCCTAGGCAGAGACAGACAAATGGGCAGTCAGAGAAAGCAATCTAGGAAACGTTAAAGCTGTCAGTGTCTTCCTTAGGAAGGATGGCCATCAGAGTGATTGATGACTGCTTCCAGCGTTAGAGAGAGAGAGAGAGAGAGAGAGAGAGAGAGAGAGAGAGAGGAGAGAGAGAGAGAGAGAGAGAGAGAGAGAGAGAGAGAGAGAGAGAGAGAGAGAGAGAGAGAGAGAGAGAGAGAGAAGGCAAGGCAAAGTCTTTTATTGGAGGATAATAGATAAGCACTCGCGTGCTTTTTTACATCCAGTCCCCGAGAGAGAGAGAGAGAGAGAGAGAGAGAGAGAGAGAGAGAGAGAGAGAGAGAGAGAGAGAGAGAGAGAGAGAGAGAGGAGAGGGAGAGAGAGAGAGAGAGAGAGAGAGAGAGAGAGAGAGAGAGAGAGAGAGAGAGAGAGAGAGAGAGAGAGAGAGAGAGAGAGAGAGAGAGAGAGAGAAAGACAGAGACAGAGACAGAGACAGAGAGAAAGAGAGAGAGAAATTGTAATGTGCTTGACTGTCAGTGCCTAGCTTTGATGGCTTTTTCTAGTGCCGACCACTGGGTTCTGCTTTTTGCTGCCTATACGTCATGTTACTTCCAGATGAACTGTTCATACTTTGAAAATAAATCATCACCGGAAAAAAATACATTGATGGTTTGATTCTATCTCCACGTTGAAGTAACTATCATTATAGGTACAGACAATCGGGCACACGGATAAACAGACATACAGAAAGACAGAGGCACAGACAGACAGACAGACAGACAGGTAGACGGACAGAAAGATAGACAGACTCAGAAAATCAGACGTTGCACAGACTAGACAGGGACAGAGAGGCATAGAAAGAGGGTAAACACCAGAACATAAGCAGACAACACTTTATTCTCAAAGTTATTTGTAATCCTATTAAAATCAGCCAAAACAGTTGTGAATCATAAACACAAGCACTATCAGATATACTTAATAGTCTTGAAGACAAATTAAGATGGACTAAGATATAAAAAAAAACAACTCCAAATTTCATAAGGGTGGAAACAGGTGTTTTTTTTCATCTCGCTCTCAAAAGAAAAAAAAAGCAAACAAGTATTCATACATGCAAATAAATAATTAATTAAGCAGAACTATGTAAAAGTTTTTGGCAAGATATTTAAACAATGTTGTTGAAGAGGAAAGAAAATGAAGGAAACAGCGCAGGGTATTTGAAGGTAAAACACTTCTATGCACAATAGAGAAACATATCGTAGGCAAGTATCGCCCTTGTCCAAAAGAGAAATATAATGTTCTTCCTCAGAAGAGAATCAAAAGGCATCCAGGGCCCAGAATAGAGATTCTTCTCTGTGTAGAGATGACCTAGCATAGGAATCATCAGAACAAAAATCCCCACATAATTATTTGCTTCAGAAAAGATCCTACCTATTTGGCACTTTACCTGTAACGTATCACACAGAAGAGGTATTATGCAATATCTAGA
>CM060326.1:40289747-40292247 GCA_030674155.1 Stramonita haemastoma | reverse complement strand
GTTAACGATGTGTTTACTGCCGACTGGAATTGTATCTATGTTTGTGTGGTGGGTCTTTTTTTTCATAGTCCCTGCAGTCAACCTCTACTGCTTGTTGTCTATTTGTTGCCTTGTCTCTGTGTCTCTCTCACTGCCTCGTCTCTTTTGTGACTCTGCTTATGTGTATCCTATTCTATTTGTTTTGTGTGTCTATCTGTCTGTCTTCATGTCTGTCTGTCTGAACCCTCCTCTCTCTCTCTCTCTCTCTCTCTCTCTCTCTCTCTCTCTCTCTCTCTCTCTCTCTCTCTCTCTCTCTCTCTCTCTCTCTCTCTCTCTCTCTCTCTCTCTCTCTCTCTCTCTCTCTCTCTGTGTTACTCAGAGCCACTGATCCTATCCACAGATATAATGTCTCTAAATATGTATTTCATGCAATCGATAGGCGGAAGAAAATTATTTTAAAGCACTGAGATTAGCAAGATCTTTACTTCTATGTGAGTGTGCCTACCTAAGAACGGGGGTATGTTGGTGTGTGTGTGTGTGTGTGTGTGTGTGTGTGTGTGTGTGTGTGTGTGTGTGTGTGTGTGTGTGTGTGTGTGTGTGTGTGTGTGTGTGTGTGGGCGTGCGTGCGTGCGTGCATGCGTGTGTGTGTGTGTGTGTGTGTGTGTGTGTGTGTGTGTGTGTGTGTGTGTGTGTGTGTGTGTGTGTGGTGTGTGTGTGTGTGTGCAAAAACCAGCAAACATCTTGAATAGAAAATGCAGGGTTAACGTGACTGTGCAGTAATGGAATTCAAATCAGCAGCGTTGCCGTGATAATTACCTTGATGCTAAATGTAAAATGTATGTTACAAATGGTTTCTTCAAGACTAGCAGGTGTGTTTGATTTGCTATGATTGTAAAATACTTCTCTGATTTTCAACTTGCTTTATTTGCATAAAAGATGATGGTGATGTAAATGTTGAAGACGATGGTGATGTAAATGCGGAAGATGATGGTGATGTAAATGTTGAAGGTGATGGTGATGCAAATGTTGAAGATGATGGTGATGTAAATGCTGAAGATGATGGTGATGGTGATGTCAATGTTGAAGGTGATGGTGATGAAAATGCTGAAGATGATGGCGATGTAAATGATGAGGATAAAGGTGATGGTAAAGTAAATGTTGAAGATGATGGTGATGGTGATGTAAATGTTGAAGATCATGGAGTTGGAGATGTTAATGTTGAAGAGGAGGGTGTTGTAAATGTTGAAGAGGATGGTGATGTAAATGTTGAAGATGGTGGTGATGTAAATGTTGAAGATGATGGTGATGTAAATGCTGAAGATGATGGGGATGTAAATGCTGAAGATGATGGTGATGGTGATGTAAATGTTGAAGATGATGGTGATGGTGATGTAAATGTTGAAGATGATGGCGATGGTGATGTAAATGATGATGATGATGATAGTGATGCAAATGCTGAAGATGATGGTGATGTAAATGGTGAAGATGATGGTGATGTAAATGCTGAATGTGATGGTGATGTAAATGCTGAAGATGAGGGTGATGGTGATGTAAATGCTGAAGATGATGGTGCTGGTGATGTAAATGTTGAAGATGATAGCGATATAAATGCTGAAGATGATGATGCTGGTGATGTAAATGTTGAAGATGATGGTGCTGATGATATAAATGTTGAAGATGATAGTGATGTAAATGTGAAGATGATGGTGATGTAAATGCTGAAGATGATGATGATGTAAATGTTGAAGATGATGGGGATGGGGATGTAAATGGTGAAGGTGATGGTGATGTAAATGCTGAATATGATGGTGATGCAAATGTTGAAAATGATGGTGATGTAAATGCTGAAGATGATGGCGATGATGATGCAAATGCTGAAGATGATGGTGTTGTAAATGTTGAAGATGATGGTGATGTAAATGCTGAAGATGATGGTGATGTAAATGCTGAAGATGATGGTGCTGATGATATCAAGGTTGAAGATGATAGTAATGTACATGTAAAGATGATGGTGATGTAAATGTTGAAGATGATGGCGATGTAAATGTTGAAGATGACGGTGATGGTGATGTAAATGCTGAAGATGATAGTGATGTAAATGTTGAAGCTGATGGTGCTGGTGATGTAACTGTTGAAGATGATAGTGATGTAAATGCTGAAGATGATGGTGCTGGTGATTTAAATGTTGAGGATGATGGTGGTGTAAATGTTGAAGATGATGGTGATGTAAATGCTGAAGATGAAGGTGATGTAAATGTTGAAGATGAGGGTGATGTAAATGTCGAAGATGTTGGTGATGTAAATGCTGAAAATGATGGTGATGGTGAGGTAAATGCTGAAGATGATGGTGATGGTGATTTAAATGCTGAAGATGATGTTGATGGTGATGTAAATGCTGAAGATGATGGTGATGTAAATGCTGAAGGTGATGGTGATGTAAATGTTGAAGATGAGGGTGATGTAAATGCTGAAGGTGATGGTGATGGTGAGGTAAATGCTGAAGATGATGGTGATGGTGATG
>CM060326.1:40277247-40282247 GCA_030674155.1 Stramonita haemastoma | reverse complement strand
ACTAAGGAATTGTACTGAAACCAAGGCGCACAATATGGTCACGCATCCAGTTGGTAACCACGCTTGATGCTGTGTATCTTTGACCTCGGGAAAACGAGGGTTCAGACCACTGAGCTATCCCGTCCCTGTCTTTGTCCCGTTTTTTTTGTACGGTATTGAAAACTTTTTTTTTTTTTTTTTTTTTTTTTTTTTTTGGGGGGGGGGGGATTCCACGGCTAAATCTCCGAGGTTTACAAACACTGAAAATGTTTACGTGTAGAACTAATTTTTCGCCACAATTAAGAGTAAGCGGAATTCGACCTCAGGGGTACAAAAATTACAAACAAAAAGTGAAACAGAGTAGAAATTTACCAGTTCCATGCCTGAATGAACTGAGCCAAGCGAAATGTTCCTGGGTGAGAAAGGGACCCATCAGTGCCAGACAGCCAATGCAATGAACCGTGGTGCTAGAGGAGAGAAACAAAATCTCCAGGAAATGTTGCGGTGACAGACATCCTTCTGGATTGTTGCCAACGCTTTGGAGTTGGGTTTTTTTTTTTTGAGGTAATGGCAGGATGGTGGTCGATTGGAACGCTGTGTGGTATAGTGTTGTTTTGGGTGATGTCTTCACTCCGTCTTTCTTCCTTCATCACTGTTTGGCGTCCTTGTAGGATAGTGTTTCTCTCTCTAGGTGTTTTTTTCTGTGATCATTCTGTTTTTCGTTGACGCCTTTTTTGCTTTTATTTGACTTTTTTGTCTATGTATGTATTTATCTCTGTCTGTTTCGGTTTGTCTGTTTGTCTCTGTCTTTGCTTCTGCCTTGTCTCTTTCTCTGTCTTGTCTTTTGTCTTTGTCTCTTTCCGTCTGTCTGTGTCTGTCTGCCTGCCTGCCTGCCTATCTATCTGTCTGCCTGTCTCTCTGTGTCTCTCTGTTCCTCTTTCTCTGTCGCTCTTTTCTTTTTCCTCTCTCCCCTTCTCTCTCTCTCTCTCTCTCTCTCTCTCTCTCTCTCTCTCTCTCTCTCTCTCTCCTCTCTCTCTCTCTCTCTCTCTCTCTCTCTCTCTCTCTCTCTCTCTATACAATCATACATTGGCAAGAGAGAGTAAAATTCTTCTCGGACTTTCTACCTTTATCCGAATCTCACACACTCCCTCCTCCTTTCCGAAATCTGCACACATACTCACAAGACATGTGCACTCATATTGACTCCGACACACTGACATTCAAAGTATTCCGTCATCTTCAAAGTGAAATGAGCAATGCATGATTCCTGTTTTTTCAGACAGAATATGACCCCCTGTCCATCAAAATTAGAATAAAAAATGTGTATAATTGTAGAAATGTCTTTGCCTTAGGGCTGTGCATGCAAGCATGCTTGCGATTCATATTCTTATATCTACAATATTAAGAAAACTTAAACTATGTGTACGCAGAAGAACCAAAAAGAAGAAAGTACAAAGGAAAGAAACAGTGTATGCCATCGAACAAAGTTGTCCACAAAATGCCATAACATGCTGAACTCTTGGTCAAGCAAGGCTTGAAGAAATTCTTCATAGAAATCGAAAGCAAGGATCTCAGGGGTTTGTTTCTCCACTTATTTTTGAGAGGTTTTTCTTACATAACTATTTGTTTGTTGTTGTTGTTTTCTATATATCTATTTGCCTCTTTGTGTGATTTTTATTTCACAACGTTTTCTTGGTTTACGCATCACTAGATTCGTAGAAGTAGAAATGCCTGAGAGAAAGAACGTTAATGCCAGATGACAAATGTTGTAAATAATTGTCATAAAAGACAACACTTTTGACTAAATCGAGAAAGTTTGGAATTCATTTTGATAGCAATGGTTTGCCGCGAAATGGGTCGAGATCAAAAGGCCTGTGTTGTGTCAGTTGATGTCTTTTTTCTCTTACCATGTCTGTCTTTTTATTTATGATTGTGTATGTTTGTCTTTGTCTTTTTCTTTATATCTTTTCCTCAACTGTTTTGTTTTTGTCTGCATTCCTGTTCCCTCTGTGCAATCTTAACGACAAATGTTGCACATGATGTATGTCAGTGGATTTTTATATTTGTTGTTGAAGTCATTTTTCATATGGCTGAAACAAGAAGGAATAAAACCTCTTGCCATGACAGGCTTAAGCGCAGTCTTTGTCATTTTCATTGCTGCACTGTTGGGTATTTCATTGATACTGTTTCTGTGTCCTATAATCTTCATTCTAAGCAACATTCAAACAAAAAGAGAAAACACGCACACATACACACGAACGCACGCACGCACGCGGGCACGCACACACACACACTCACACACACACACACACACACACACCACACACACACACACACACACACACACATACACACACACACACACACACACACACACACACACACACACACACACACACACACACACACACACACACACAACACACACAACACACAACACCACACACGCATACACATAAACACAAACACACAAACACTATACAATCGTCGCATGATCACAAACAAAACACAACAAACACACACATACAGACACACACACACACACACACACACACACACACACACACACACACACACACACACACACACACAACACACAAACACACACACACACACACACACACACACACACACACACACACACAAACACAAACACACACACCACACACCACACCACCACACACACACACACACTCCCTCTCTCTTCTCTCTCTCTCTCTCCTCCTCTCTCCTCTCTCTCCTCTCCTCTCTCCTCTCTCTCTCTTCTTCCTCTCTCTCTCTCTCTCTCTCTCTCTCTCTCTCTCTCTCTCTCTCTCTCTCTCTCTCTCTCTCTCTCTCTCTCTCTCTCTCTCTCTCTCTCTCTCTCTCTCCTCTCTCTCCTCTCCTCCTCTCTCTCTCCATCTCTCTCTCTCTCTCTCTCTCTCTCTTGCCATCCACACCTGTATACACACTCACCCTCTTACCCAAAATTAACAGACTGACACTACCACCATTACCATCAAGACATCGAAACTACGTCCAGCCATCTTTTGTGCCATTAGGAAGGTTCCTGAGCAAACACACCAAGCAATCAAACACTCAGCTGAAGCCATTCTGAAAGTGCTTTGGCACATAAAGGACACAGTGCTGTTTCGCTAATCTCATGTTTCAATTGGCTTGTAAAAGTTAAAATGCTTTAAAGGAGCAATGTTGGCGAGAGACAAGCAATGTGATCAGAACTCCCTTAAAGGAAAACGAAAGGGATATCCCTTTTATTGTAGTTTTAAGGAAAACTACCAATGGTTTCAACTATCGAGTTAATGAAGAAATTCACATATAAAAGGCTTACGTTTAACTATCGCTGAGTCTTATTGTGGCTGTGACACATGCTGTTGAGTCTACTGCTAGACATATCCTTGTGAAAGTATTGTCAATTGAAACTATCCTTTTCAAATTTGATAAAGTAAGCAAGGTACTATTAACAATCAATTCAAATCATCACTCACGCACATGCATGCGTAGTGCCGAATTAGAGACAGAGACAGAGACAGAGAGAGGAGTATCCACAAGTGTGAATCTGCGCAGAGTGAGTATAAGATATGAACAAGAAGATAGATACAATAAAAGATGCATACTGACGAAAATTATCTTACATGTACTAATCTCCTCACAGCACTGATTGTGGTAAACAAGACAAGGCAAGCAATTAAAGAACAAAAATGGGTACCATACCTTTCAGACACTCATAGTGACTGTCTAGTCTTCAGCAAAGTTGTTCCTACAGAAAAAAGCACCCCGTAGTTAAGTCCCCACAAAATGTTCTCTGAATCAGGGGTACAAAGTGGTGCTCCACTTCACTACTCTCACACTCTGATAAACACGTGAACGTCCTGGAATGCCGGAGAAACGGGATCACAGGCACGTGAGGAATGCGCTGCCCCTTAGCAACGGAAGTTGGTGAATGGCAGGAAAAAGCTGCCGCCATGTTTCTAGCTGAGTGCTGCTGATTTCTGTTGTCAGCTGATGGCTTGATGATTGGATTGAATAATGTGCTCATTTATGTTTATGGGGGATTTCTTTAACAAGACATATTTTCTGGCTGGTTAGCAATTGGCTAGTGTGTTTCCAATCATCTGAGTCACCATGCATATTAAGAACCTGTAGTGCAGCTACCTATGTATGTACTTTTATTAATATTTTTCAAGAATTTACGTACTCCATGTCTCTCTGTCTCTGCTTCACTTTGCGCATTTTCTTCTTTTATTTGACAGTTTTCATAATGTGTGTATGTACATGCACATGTATGTATATATGCATGTATCCATGTGTAGACAGTTATATTTTATTGACACTGGATTTATTTTAGATTTATTTATCCATCCTTCTACCCATCCATCCATCCACCATCCATCCCTCCATCCATCCATCCATCTATCCATTCAACTGTCCATCTAGCTAACATCAGTTTCAGTTTCCTCATACACCTTTGTGCCTGGGTGTCAAAGCCTTTTGGAGTGGGAAGTCCAAGGGAAGACATATGAGGGATGCTGTCTTAGTTACTATTTGGATAGATGTCTCACACAGTCTAGATTTAGGACTGAACTGTTACTGTCAAGGGCAGGGGCATTTGTAGGTATTTCACCTCAAGACATGTACCCTTGGACATCACAAAAATTTCGTAACAACAGCACAGGACCCCTCTGAAATGTGGCCCTATGGTAACCTGACATAGATGAGGTTCCTGTGGGCCTCAAACCCTGATAATGTGACAAAACGAATCTGGGTATGGCTGGGGTGGAGAGTTAAAAAAATATGTAAAAGAACAGGAGAGAAACTTCACAGAAAATGAGGCAAGAAAAAAGAACTTTGACACCATGAACTACAACAACAACAGCATCAACAGCAGCAGCAGCAACAACAACAACAACAAACAACCATAACAACACTCAGAGCGCATCAAGCAATCTTTCATGCCATCAAGAAAGTTCCTGAGTAAACACACCAGGCCATCAAACCCTCCACTGAAGCCATTTTGAAAGTGC
>CM060326.1:40267247-40269747 GCA_030674155.1 Stramonita haemastoma | reverse complement strand
GTTTTGTCCCATCAGTTAAAACCCTGAACTGCTGGCGGGCTGGGAGGAGGGGACTACATCTTCCTGGTGGCAGCTGACCGCAGCGAGCCCCGATACTGCCTGGTGAGTCTCCTTTCTCTCTCTCTGACTTCACCCGCACAGAGGCTGTTTGAACCGTTCGTCTGTGTGACTTGACCTTACGCTATTATTTATTTATTTATTTATTTTTTATTTATTTTATCTATTTATTCATTTATTTATTTATTTATTCATATGAAGGATAATTGAGTAAGCACTCGTGTGCTTTTTTTTTTTTACATCCAGTTCCCGTGTGTATTTATTTCTTGACTTATGCCTATGAATTCACTGTGGAACAAAGGGCCGCAAACAACACACCTCTAACAGACTCGGTTTCTGGGAGATCCTCTTCATATCGGCCCATGTCATTCCGGCTGCTTTCGCCTCTAGCTTCGATGCTTCTGTGCCAGGTCTGTTTTGGTCGACCCGCTTTCCGCTTCCCTTGTGGGTTCCAGTCAAGGGTCTGCCTGGTGACATTTGAAGCAGGATTTGGCTAAACGTGCAAGAAACCAATTATCACGTGAGGTGAGAGGAGGGTGAGGAAGCTAAGTGGTTAGAGCGTGCGTTCATGATCAGAAGGCCCGGGATCGAGCCACCATGGACGTGCCATTCCTGGGGGATTTTTGCCTGGAGTTTGTGTCAGAACTGAATCCACGCCACCAAAAGTCTTTTGGATAAGACTACAAACAACAGACCGTAGGCAAACGCGTGTAGAGCATCTTATGCACATAACAATAAACCGTTCCGCTTTCAGAAAAAAAACAAACTGGGTCGTAACTTGATTGTAGGGCTAAATGATATTTCCTTTCAGAAAAAAATGCATGGACCAACTGTCGTGTTTAGACACCATCCCGAAGTCGGATCGTAGCTGCCTTAATGATAGACAAAAACAGTCGCATATGCAAAATCTGACCATCGATAAACCTCAGAGTTCTAGCTAAGGACTGAAAAAAAATCTAAAACATTTGTGAAGCGAAGGCATTTTTGACAGCTCCAAAGATTTTAAAAGCACACACACACACACACACACACACACACACACACACACACACACACACACACACACACACACACACACACACACACACATGGCAAAGCAGACTTTAAAGTGATATTGCAAAATGGATTTGCACTCAATGTTAAGCACGAAGTAGCTAAAAGATGGCGGCAATCTATTTGGAATAAATCAAGTCTGCAGAGTGTATTCCAAGCAAACTGATACCTGACCTGTCTCAGACGTAGGTTAACGATGATAGATTAACAAATATCGATCTGTTTTACCCCGCCTTCCCTGGCCACATGGCTTGATCGTTCCATGTGTCATCTCTATTACTTCTGATGCTGTTTAATACAGCAAGCTAAAAATGATTGTTTCTATGATTATAAAATTTGATGGTATTGTGAATTGTTTCATATGTGAGCAATCTTAAACTTTATATTGAAAGTAGCATGTTATTGTGTCCCAAAAATGAAGTGTTATATATATATATAATATATATATATATATATAATATATATATATATATATATATATATATTATATATATATATATATATATATAATATATAATATATATATCTGTATGTGTGTGTAATGTACATAGAATATGACAAAAGTGGTGAAGGCAAAAAGTGCAGTTAACCATTACACCCCTTTATCAATACACTAATGCATCCAAGGATTTGAATAAATTAAAACAATAGAAAAAGAGGAGGAAAGAAGAAAATGCTATAATTGTAAATTTTTCATGACAGTATTGAAAGCACTTTTGCTGTAAGAACCATTTGATTTGCAAAACCTGACTACAATCTTAAATATAATATATATATATATATATAATATATATATATATATATATATATAATATATATATATATATATATATATCAATTATAAATAAATATATATAAGAGGAAAAAGAAGAAGATGACGGTGAGGAGGAGGAGGAGAAGGAAGATGACGATTATGAATATGCTAACGGTGATGATAATTTTGTGATGATGAGGAGGAAGAACTTTGCTATTGAATTGTTAACAGTTAAGTCACGATCTCTCACATCCCTGACCCAAAGACGAAACTATTGCCATATTTCCTCTATTGCATCATCGGTTATATCCTTTGATCTGAGTTGCGTTTGCTGTTATTGTTCTTGGTGTTCCTTGTTGTTGTTGTTAACAGCCTGGTCACGGTATCTCATATAGAACTCTGAGCCACAGACCAGTCAATGGTATCACTCCGTCTTGCGTCAGGAAGCAGTGATCATAAATATTCCAGCTGCTTCATCTGTGAACATTTGTATGAGTAAGTGTGCATACTCAAGCCACCGGGTACAGAAAGTCTGGGTACACAAGTTTCGATCTTACTGGGTTTTTTTTTTTTTGGCTTTCACGGAAGTCTTTGTGATGTCAGAGCAAGCAGGATTCATAAATACTGAAACGAACA
>CM060326.1:40258258-40263258 GCA_030674155.1 Stramonita haemastoma | reverse complement strand
TTTCAGGACGTTCACGCGTTTATCAGAGCGTGAGAGTAGTGAAGTGGAGCACCACTTTGTACCCCTGATTCAGAAAAGCTTTAGTGGGGGACTAAACTAGTGGATGCCCTTTTTTTCCTAGTAAGAATTGTGGTGCTGTCAAGTGAAGATGCTGAAAAGCATTAAGAAGATCTGTGCGGTGTGGTGGTCATGCCCATCCTTTGAAAAGTTATGTCCAGAATTGATTGAGCTTAGTCAATACTGTTGGGTAGAAGAAATGTTTATATATTTAATAGCATCTATTTTCTTTCATATAAATTGATACAATCTGTGGTCAAGTATAGTCAATCAGACGTGAAATGTGGATTGTAAATTACTTGTAAGCAGTTTTTCTGTGTTCAAAGCAATGCATATAATATTATGTTCGAAGAAAACAAGACTAATCTGTTCAGGTCTGAAGCTGATATGCAAAACACCCTGTATGACTTACAGAAACTAAGATTATTCCCTTGGAATGAACTTGCTAGCACCTCTTTGATGTGACATCTGATTGTGCATCACAGCACCAGAATAGGAAAAAAAAACTTACTGGAACAACACCAACTACTAATGAGACGCTGAATCAGAGTATGACATGACTACAGCAGCAGTGTTAGCTGCAAGTTTTCTCTTCTTTCTGTGTATTTTCTTGTACAGTTTCCATGCAAACAGTAGTTTTGTTCTAATCAGATTCAGATATGTCTTGAGTGTTTATTTAAAGTTACTACTATGTAGCAATCCAGAGTAGAATAATGGAAAAAGGAGTGATTGGAGAGAGAGAGAGAGAGAGAGAGAGAGAGAGAGAGAGAGAGAGAGAGAGAGAGAGAGAGAGAGAGAGAGAGAGAGAGAGAGAGAGAGAGAGAGAGGGTTTTAAAACATAAATCAGCAGATATCATTCTCATTGATCAAATGCACTCTGCTAGCCCAAGACCCTAACCTTCAGCAGTTGTCCAGAAGAAGTCAGGGCTGCTATTTTCTTCTCACTTCTGCTCCCAGGGAATCTGATCATATATCTTATCTGCTAGGAACGCTGCTGTTTGGAAAGAAATTTCTACCTCCACCAGCCAACTGAAGCATGAAATCAGTCAAACAGCACTTTCTCCTTTATGTGGCACTGCACTTTCAAAATGGCTTCAGTGGAGGGTTTGATGGCCTGGTGTGTTTACTCAGGAACTTTCTTGATGGCATGAAAGATTGCTTGATGCGCTCTGAGTGTTGTTATGGTTGTTGTTGTTGTTGTTGTTGCTGTTGATGCTGTTGTTGTTGTAGTTCATGGTGTCAAAGTTTTTTTTTCTTGCCTCATTTTCTGCAACGTTTTCCTCCTGTTTTTTTGGCATTTTTTTTAACTCTCCACCCCAGCCATACCCAGATTTGTTTTGTCACATTATCAGGGTCTGAAGTCCAAAGCAACCTCATCTATGTCAGGCTACCATAGGGCCACATTTCAGAGGAGGGGTTCTGTGCTGATGTTATGAAATTTTTGTGGTGTCCAAGGGTACATGTCTTGAGATGAAATACCTACAAATGCCCCTGCCCTTGACAGTAACAGTTCAGTCCTAAATCTAGACTGTGTGAGACATCTATCCAAATAGTAACTAAGACAGCATCCCTCATATGTCTTTCCTTGGACTTCCCTCTCCAAAAGGCTTTGACACCCAGGCACAGAGGTGTATGAGGAAACTGAAACTGATGTCAGCTAGATGGACAGTTGAATAGATAGATGGATGGATGGATGGATGGATGGATGGATGGTGGATGGATGGATGGATAGAAGGATGGATAAATAAATCTAAGATAAATCCAGTGTCAATAAAATCTAACTGTTTACACATGGATACATGCATATATACATAAATGTGCATGTACATACACACATTATGAAAACTGTAAAATAAAAGAGGAAAATGCGCAAAGTGAAGCAGAGACAGAGAGACATGGAGTACGTAAATTCTTGAAAAATATTAATAAAAGTACATACATAGGTAGCTGCACTACAGGTACTTAATATGCATGGTGACTCAGATGATTGGAAACACACTAGCCAATCGCTAACCAGCCAGAAAATATGTCTTGTTAAAGAAATCCCCCTAAAACATAAATGAGCACATTATTCAATCCAATCATCAAGCCATCAGCTAACATCATAAATCAACACCACTCAGCCAGAAACGTGGGGGCAGCTTTTTCCTTCCATTCACCAACTTCCGTTGCTAAGGGGCAGCGCATTCCTCACGTGCCTGTGATCCCGTTTCTCTGGCATTCCAGGACGTTCACGCGTTTATCAGAGCGGGAGAGTAGTGAAGTGGAGCACCACTTTGTACCCCTGAGTCAGAAAACATTTTGTGGGGACTTAACTACGGGGTGCTTTTTTCTGTAGGAACAACTTTGCTGAAGACTAGACAGTCACTATGAGTGTCTGAAAGGTATGGTACCCATTTTTGTTCTTTAATTGCTTGCTTTGTCTTGTTTAGCACAATCAGTGCTGTGAGGAGATTAGTATATGTACGCACATTTTCGTCAGCGTGTATCTTTCATTGTATCTATCTTCCTGTTTATATATTACACTCACTCTCTGCAGATGCACACCTGTGAATACTTCTCTTTCTGTCTCTGTCTCTCTCTCTCATTCGGCACTACGCATGCATGTGCGTGAGTGATGATTTCAATTGATTGTTAATAGTACCTTGCTTACTTTATCAAATTTGAAAAGGATAGTTTCATTTGACAATACTTTCACAAGGATATGTCTAGCAGTAGGCTCAACAGCATGTGTCACAGCCACAATAAGACTCAACGATAGTTAAACGTAAGCCTTTTATATGTGAATTTCTTCATTAACTCGATAGTTGAAACCATTGGTAGTTTTCCTTAAAACTTTCGCTTTCCTTTAAGGAATTCTGATCACATTGCTTGGCTCTCGCCAACATTGCTCCTTTAAAGCATTTTAACTTTTACAAGCCAATTGAAACATGGGATTAGCGAAACAGCACTGTGTCCTTTATGTGCCAAAGCACTTTCAGAATGGCTTCAGCTGAGTGTTTGATTGCTTGGTGTGTTTGCTCAGGAACCTTCCTAATGGTACAAAAGATGGCTGGACGTAGTTTCGATGTCTTGATGGTAATGGTGGTAGCGTCAGTATGTTATTTTTTTTGTAAGAGGGTGAGTGTGTATACAGGTGTGGATGGCAAGTGTGTGTGTGTGTGTGTGTGTGTGTGTGTGTGTGTGTGTGTGTGTGTGTGTGTGTGTGTGTGTGTGTGTGTGTGTGTGTGTGTGTGTGTGCGAGTGTGTGTATGCTTGTTTGTTTGTTCGTGATTGTAAGAACGATTTTGTGAGGGTGTGTCTGTGTGTTTTTGTTTATGTGTATGTGTGTGTGTGTGTGTGCGTGCGTGTGTGTGTATGTGCGTGCCCGCGTGCGTGCGTGCGCTCGTGTGTATGTGTGTGTGTTTTCTCTTTTTGTTTGCATGTTGCTTAGAATGAAGATTATAGGACACAGAAACAGTATCAATGAAATACCCAACAATGCAGCAATGAAAATGACAAAGACTGCACTTAAGCCTGTCATGGCAAGAGGTTTTATTCATTCTTGTTTCAGCCATATAAAAAAACAACATAAACAACAAATATAAAAATGCACTGACATACATCATGTGCAACATTTATCGTTAAGATTGCACAGAGGGAACAGGAATGCAGACAAAAACAAAACAGTTGAGGAAAATATATAAAGAAAAAGACAAAGACAAACATACACAATCATAAACAAAAAGACAGACATGGTAAGAGAAAAAAGACATCAACTGACACAACACAGGCCTTTTGATCTCGACCCATTTCGCGGCAAACCATTGTTATCAAAATGAATTCCAAACTTTCTCGAAAAAGTCAAAAGTTGTCTTTTATGACAATTATTTACAACATTTGTCATTTGGCACTAATGTTCTTTCTCTCAGGCATTTCTACTTCTACGAATCTAGTGAAGCGTAAACCAAGAAAACGTTGTGAAATAAAAATCACACAGAGAGGCACATAGATATATAGAAAACAACAACAACAAACAAACAGTTATGTAAGAAAAACCTCTCAAAAATAAGTAGAGAAACACACCCCTGAGATCCTTGCTTTCGATTTCTATGAAGAATTTCTTCAAGCCTTGCTTGACCAAGAGTTCAGCATGTTATGGCATTTTGTGGACAACTTTGTTCGATGGCATACACTGTTTCTTTCCTTTGTACTTTCTTCTTTTTGGTTCTTCTGCGTACACAAAGTTTAAGTTTTCTTAATATTGTAGATATAAGAATATGAATCGCAAGCATGCTTGCATGCACAGCCCTAGGGCAAAGACATTCTTACATTTATACACATTTTTATTCTAATTTTGATGGACAGGGGGTCATATTCTGTCCGAACAAGAGGACGCATGCATTGCTCATTTCACTTTGGACATGATGGACAATTTGGTTTGTTGGTATGTCAGGGTCAATGTCAGTCACATGTCGTGAGAGTATGCGTGCAGATTTGAGGAAGGAGGAGGGAGTGTGTGAGATTCCAGATAAAGGTAGGAAGTCCAAGTAAGATTAATTTTTACTTTCTTGTGCCACGTGTATGATTGTGTGTGTGTGTGTGTGTGTGTGTGTGTGTGCGTGCGTGCGTTCGTGCGTATGTGTGTTGTGTGTGTGTGTGCGCGCGCGCACGAACGCACGTGTGTGTATGTGTGTGCACGTATGTGTATGTCTACGTATGTGTATGTGTGTATGTGTTTGCAGGAAATAAATGATTTTCTTCATAAACAACACCTTTTAGGAACACAAAAATATGTACACTAAAGTATAAAAGCAGAGACAGAGACAGACACAGAGGAGGAGAGAGACAGAGACAGAGACAGAGAGACAGACATCTAAACAATCGGAATCAAAGACAAAGAAATATATAGACAAAATATTAAAATAAAGACAAAGAAGGCGTCAACGAAAAACAGAATGACC
>CM060326.1:40241801-40244301 GCA_030674155.1 Stramonita haemastoma | reverse complement strand
ATCCCTGACCCAAAGACGAAACTATTGCCATATTTCCTCTATTGCATCATCGGTTATATCCTTTGATCTGAGTGTGTTTGCTGTTATTGTTCTTGGTGTTCCCTGTTGTTGTGGTTAGCAACCTGGTCACGGTATCTCATATAGAACTCTGAGCCACAGACCAGTCAATGGTACCACTCCGTCTTGCGTCAGGAAGCAGTGATCACATAAATATTCCAGCTGCTTCATCTGTGAACATTTGTATGAGTTAAGTGTGCATACTCAAGCCGCCGGGTACAGAAGGTCTGGGTACACAAGCTTCGATCCGTTTCTTACTGGTTTTTTTTGCTTTCACGGAAGTCTTAATGATGTCAGAGCCAGCAGGATTCATAAATACTGAAACGAAGCAACAAAGGCGTGTATGCTGGCTGTTGAGAGAGTATTTTTGTATGAAACCATTTTTTATTACTCAGTGACGAACGTGTTTAGAACCCAGTATTGTCTAGAGAAAGAAATATGGAAAGAAAGAGATTTTCAAGGAAGTGTAGGTTACATAGAAAAATAAATGATGAAGTATTCAGTTTATTTTGGTGTGTCCACTTTGTGTGTGTCCAGTTTGTGTGTGAGTGCGTGTGTGTGTGCGCGTGTTGTGTGTGTGTGTGAGTTGTGTGTTGTGTGTGTGTGTGTGTGTTTGTGCAAGTATGCGTGCGTGCGTGCGTGCGTGTGTGCGTGCGTGTGTGTGTGTGTGTGTGGTGTGTGTGTGTGTGTGTGTGTGTGTGGTGTGTGTGTGTGTGTGGTGTGTGTGTGTGTGTAGGAATAGGTGTCGGTGTCGGTGTAGGTGTGGGTATAGGTGTGGATGTATCTATTTTGGGAGGTGGGTGTGTGCTCTTGCATGCATTCACATGAGCGTGCATGAGTGCACCATTGCTGTCTTCTTCATACAATTTGTATGACAATGTTGGGATTCTAATTTCTGGGCTACGTTTTTTTTTTTTTGTTTCTTTTGTTCTAGTTGGGGACAAGGCGCAGGTAGGGTTTGGGTGGGAGGGAGTTTAGACAGAGCAGCACAAGGCAGGAATGAGTAAATTGTTCTTTTTCTTTACTTTTCTTGTTTTTTTCCCCGTATCACCTTACTTTTTTTTCTTGTCTTTTCTTCCCCGTCCTTTTATTCTTTTTTCTATTTTCTTTTTTGTTTGTTTTTGGTTTAGGTTTTTCTTTTCATTGTCTTGTTGTTTTTGTTTTTTCTGTTGGTTTATTTTTCAAATCTCTTTCTTCTTCTTCTTCTTCTTCTTCTTCTTCTTTCTTCTTCTTCTTCTTCTTCTTCTTCTTCTTCTTCTTTCTTCTTCTTCTTCTACTATACTACTTTTACTTCTACTTCTGCATCTTCTTCCTTTTTTTTTTTTTACATTCTTTACGCTTTGTTTTTTTGCTCTCCTTTCTTTTTTTTTTTATTCAATCGTTGATACTTATTTTTTTCTATGTACTTCGTCTTCGATTTCTATTGCTCTTTCTTTTTCTTGGTCGTCTCCTTCCGTCTTGACTTGGCTAATCTCTGCCTGATGTCTGTGGGTGTGTGCATGATAGAGATTCCCCAAATACCAGGCTGGCGAGTTCTCTGTACTGGTGTACTTCAGTGTCATCTGTCCTACTGAGAATGATGGCAAACCCCACACGGCATCGAATATTATGAGCTGCGTATGCAGAGAAAAGGTAAGAAAATGTTGATATTATTGTTTTAATTAATTTTGTTTCTGTGGTTGTCTGTTTGTTTGTTTGTGTGTTTTGTTGGTTTGTTTGTCAGTTTAGTTTAGTGAGAATAGTGTTTATTTGTGTGTCTGTCACTGAATTTTTCTTATGTTTATGTCTAGTGTGTGTGTGTGTTGGAAGGATGGAGGGTGTGTGTGTATTGTGTGGTGTGTGTGTGTGTGTGTATGTATGTATGTATGTATGTATGTATGTATGTATGTATGTATGTTATGTGTGTATGTTGTGTATGTGTGTGAAATGTATTGTATGTATGTTTGTGTGTATGTGTGTGTCCAAAATCAGAGATAGAAGCTATCTTTTTTTCAGAAATGTTACAGTGACTTATTGAACACAACGAAAGACATCCCCCCTCGAAGAGAAAAAAAAACAACACATCATAACTCGTTTAAGTATATTGTTAAGCGTCCTTCAAAATGATGTGCATCAGAAAATCATGCTGTTCTCATCATCATCATCATCATCATCATCATCATCATCATCATCATCATCATCATCATCATCATCATCATCATCACCACCACCCTCATCACCATTATCACCTATAAGTATCCTCACGACATAATGTTAGTTATATACGTTAATTATACCGTCATGTATGTTATCATATTATTTGATATTTCTTTTTTTTTGCATGCTTTTTGCAGACCGGTTCAGCTGTCGTGACGAGAGTGTGTTGGAGTGTCCATATCCATAATCACGACACCATGTTAGTTATTTACGTTACTATTGTCATGAATGTTACAAAATATTAGTA
>CM060326.1:40229301-40239301 GCA_030674155.1 Stramonita haemastoma | reverse complement strand
AGGACATGTTTTAATGTGTCACTTATCACGCAATCTCCTTCCGAGAGAGTGCTTTTCTTTCCATTTATCTTGCAGACATATGGGATTACAATGTCGTAGAATTGAGCTTAGCCTTTTGACGGCTAATATCATTATATCTGAAAAGATCAGTAAACATTTTGTTGTCTGTAAATCTACGAGACATTTTTTGCGGAAAAGTGATCGAAGAATATTGAAAAACAGTTTGCATTATTGTTTCTCTCTGCTTATTGAATTTTTTTTTTAACCCCCTTTTTCTTTGATGCTTATGCTCTCTCTCTCTCTCTCTCTCTCTCTCTCTCTCTCTCTCTCTCTCTCTCTCTCTCTCTCTCTCTCTCTCTCTCTCTCTCTATCTCTCTCTCTCTCTCTCTCTCTCTCTCTCTCTCTCTCTCTCTCTCTTCTCTCTCTCTCTGTGCGAACGCACGCAGAACATCTTGCGCACACGTTAAATCCTGTTCCGCTCTTCGTAAGAGTAGGCCATCGTGTGCCGGTGGGAACAGATGACATTTACACAACTGCATACACACGGGGACTGGATGTAAAAAAGCACAAGAGTGCTTATTCCATTATCCTCGATATAAAAGAATAAATCAAATCAAATCAAATCAAATCAATCTCTCTCTCTCTCTCTCTCTCTCTCTCTCTCTCTCTCTCTCTCTCTCTCTCTCTCTCTCTCTCTCTCTCTCTCTCTCAAAGAGCACACACACAAAGACCCCCAGTAAGATTACGTAGAGTAGTGTCGAGATGACATAGTTGAGCAGAACATGATCTCATTGATTTACCAAAGACAGCAGCATAGCCTAATGATGATAATCTAGCGCAGGAAACCCAAAATTAGCTTTTAAGCATCCCAGAATCTTATGCCCAGGATTATATTAGTAGTATAGTATCCTAGCTCCCACTGTGGGGATGCAGTGGACATATCAGTATTAAATAGCATCGCCACCTTCTGGACTGCTTTACCAACAATTCCCTCTTTTCTATCCCTCTCTTTGTTCTTGCATTGTTCTTTTTCCTCACTGACACCTCCTTGTCTCCTTTCTTGGTCAAACTGTCTTTCCTTTTCCCCAAGAAAGACTTTAAAGATAGTTCTCTCACTTATTGAGTTTGGACGTCAAGTCAAGTCAAAATTTTTATTTGAGATGGTACAGTGAGAAAGCATCAATTTGCTTTTTTTTTTTCACCAAGCCATCTATCTAAAGAAAAAAACATTGACAGAACATCAAGAAAATAAAATTATTTTTTTTATAAAAAATAATTTTAAAAAACAGAGAAAAAAAAAGAAAAAATATTTCACAAACATTAATTAACCAACATGATTTCAACAGCCTAAAAAATACAGTACGCCTATAGAGAATATAAGCAACAACACTAACAATAAAAACTGAAAAAATAAACACACAAAAAAAACACACAAAAAACATTCAAAAGTCTCTCTCTCTCTCTCTCTCTCTCTCTCTCTCTCTCTCTCTCTCTCTCTCTCTCTCTCTCTCTCTCTCTCACACACACACACACACACACACACACACTCACACACACACACTCACACCACACACACACACACACACACACACCCCACACACACACACACACACACACACACACACACATACATACATACACACACGCACACACACAGAGAGTTACAATGTTATTAATACCATTATTTAAGACTTAAAGAAAAGAATCAATTGTGGCGGGGCGGTAATTAGATTACTTCCCTTGCGATCGGGACTGCCAATCGCAGCGTCGTGGGTCTAACGTTTGGATCCACACCTGTGAATTGTGCGACGTTCTGTATCGTTGAGGGATGGTGGAAAGCCATTCTCTGCATGCACTTTGCCTGTAGCGGTAAAATATAGTATTTGTGCACCCTTTTATAAGAGGCCACATTTCCACTGTCTGACCATGCTGTCATTGCCGAGAAGGTGTGCAGAGTCGCGGCAGATCAAATATCTGCACTCTGTTACACAATGAAAAGGCAATAAGCAATTTATGTCAGATATCAGTATCTGCATACTTCCGTTCATACATTATATATTAGAAGGAAGAGAAGAAAAAACAACAACAAACGCAACAATACCATATGGTAATAGCCATCTTCACTGAGATGAAAACATAAGCACTAACAAGTATACAAATAAACAAAAAACCGGACGCGTTGGGTATGATTGGTCACGCGGTTCACAGCAGCGGAATACAGTTTCTGCTTCTAAGACAGAGAGCAATATTTGCTGTCTGAGCGTCTAAGGAAATACCCATCTCCACTGAGAGGAAACATAAGCACTAACAAGCATACAAATAAACAAAAAACGGACGCGCTGGGCATGACTTGTCACACGGTTCACAGCAGCGCAATACAGTTTCTGCTTCAAAGACAGAGAGAGCAATATTTGCTGTCTGAGCGTTTTAAGGAAGAAGAATAATCATCAGCTATATCTTTTTTTCTCTATACAGAATGGGAACCATTCAAGGCATTCATAGGCACAGTCTCTGTTCACGATCTAAAACGAAAAGGTTTTAGACGACATCACCATTTTTTGTGTGTGTGTGATTTTTTTTTTTTGTAGAACACTCGACAGTACTGAAATAGTGTACTATAAGGCATGACATAGACGGACCAATTCCAACCGGCGTCCTTAGAAGGAAAAAAAGGGGAGAGCACAAAAAGACACTCTCTTCTTCACTCCCTTTTTACAAAATGGCTCTTTCTTCCCGGAAGTGGAGTGAGGTGATGTGGGGGGGGAGAGGGAGAGCGGCGCGGGGAATGGCGGAGTAGGGCCAATGAAGCGGGGATCAACAAGCTGCACGACTTCATTACCCGCCCCCCTCGCGCGCGTGAGCTCTGAAAGCCCGGGTCTCGTGGGCTGACTGTGCCTAGCGCACGTGCCAGGGCCGACTCTCTCCGTGTGCCTCTGATTCCCCTCTTTGTTGCTGCCGACTGCCTACGTGACTGAAACCCCTAGGAGCCCAGGCTGCTTTGTGGGATGGGGGAGAAGGAAGAAGCAATCATTCGACCTCTGATTAATTACGGTCCATTTGCTTAATCATGCGTGCTGGCAGCTCCTTTTTCAGCTACAAGGGGGGTGGGGGTGGGCGGGCGGGTGGGGGGGGGGGGGGGGGTCTGCTTGCTCACGAGTCTGCTAGCATAGATGAGGAAGAAGCGGGAGAGAGAAGGAGGGGGGGGGAAGTCACTGCGTTCAATATGGTGGCCGGAGTGAAAATATTTTATTGGCGGCATTCCAGGAAAGAGTGATCTTAATAATAACAATAATAAGTTTGAAGGTTTACTAACATTTTTTTTCTCTTTAGTTTTTCAATCATGTCGTGTTTTGATTTTTTGGGGTGTTCGCTAGTTTTCCTTCAGCCTGAGATGGGTAGGATGGGGCAGGGGAGGGGGGGAAACATGCTAGTTGTGTTTGCTTTAACAACTCCTCGTCAGCGTCTGAAAACATTGGGCAGGAGAGCTTCCCTTATGTCTGGGCATAGACAGAGGCACGCTCGGTAGGATGTCGACGTGTTGCTCCTCGTATTTGCTGATTATTTTTTACCCCCCTGTTAGTTTATTCCTGGATTTTTCTCCTTTTTTTTTTTTAAAGTCTTTGACTCTCTCTAATTCTCTCTCTCTCTCTCGCTCTCTTCTCTCTCTCTCTCTCTCTCTCTCTCTCTCTCTCTCTCTCTCTCTCTCTTCTTCTCTCTCTCTCTCTCTCTCTCTCTCTCTCTCTCCGGATGAAAAAAAGTATGTAATGCTTACTCTGTTACCCTTGAAAAATAAAGATTATTCATTTATTCATTCATTCATTCATTCATTCATTCTCTCTTCTCTCTCTCTCTCTCTCTCTCTCTCTCTCTCTCTCTCTCTCTCTCTCTCTCTCTCTCCTCTCTCTCTCTCTCTCTCTCTCTCTCTCTTGTGTGTCTGTGGTGCTTTGTCTTGCCCATGTACCTCATTGCCAGAACAGGGTTCCTACCCCCGCCCATTCCAGCCTTTCATACACCACAGTCATTCTCCATTCTGCCGTCAGCGTCTGTTTGTCATTGGTCCGACCGTGTTCCTGTGGTGTCTCTCAGCTGCCGCCTTGGCTAGTGTGTTTGTTTGTTTGTTTGTTTTTGTTTGATTCTTTGCTCTCTCTCTCATTCACTTTGAGGTTTTGTGGGGTATGTTGTTTTTTTCTGAGGGCCTTGTGTAAGAAGCCTCTGGCTTATGTATTTACCCTCAGTAAAATATTCGAGTTCGAGTTCGAGTTCACGTTCGAGCTCTCTCTCTCTCTCTCTCTCTCTCTCTCTCTCTCTCTCTCTCTCTCTCTCTCTCTCTCTCTCTCTCTCTCTAGTTCTGCTTTTGTCTCTTTTGTTTTTAAATCTTAGTTTGATTGTTTGGGCTTTTTTATTGTAATGAATTTGGCTTGTTTCATTCCTTATTTTATTTGGAGGGGGCTAGTTGTGTATTTCTTCTACAGTATACTGTTATTCCATTATTTGGGTTCTCCGTTTGTTTGTTTGTTTCAAAACAAACCCGCACTCTCGAAGAATTGCTCACAATCTGCTTATCGCTCTGCTTCTCCAGCTTACAATTGTCTTTGTTTTTGTCTTGCTTGTTTTCTGCTTCACCGCAATCACTTAACGAAATTACTCACAGACTGGTGCGTGCAGCGTTCCTCTCTCTCTCTCTCTCTCTCTCTCTCTCTCTCTCTCCTCTCTCTCTCTCTCTCTCTCTCTCTCTGTTTCTTTCCTTTTCCTTTTCTTCACTTTCTTTCTATTCTTTGTCAAATTGTGTTTTCGATCGTCATTTTCACACTTCTTTGTGACGGTAATTTCTCTCTCTCATTCACTTTGGGCTGTGGTTAAAAGATCTAACATTTTCTCTGTGTGTGTGTGTGTGTGTGTGTGTGTGTGGTGTGTGAGCGTGTGTGTGTGTGCGCGTGCATGTGTGTTTGTGTGTGTGTTTTCAATTTTTCTTTTTTTTCTTTTCTTTCCAAGTTAATGGAATAAACACCTTCGTGTTTTTTTACATCCAGTCTTTGTTTGCATGCTGTTTTGTCAATTGTGTCTTGTGTTCTGACCGGCATACAACGCTCTACTCTTTCGGAAACCGAACAGGTTTTAAATTGTGCGCAAGATGTTCTGCGTTTATTCGCACAGGCAACTCTTGGTTTATAGTCTCCTCTGAATGACTTGAGAGAGAGAGAGAGAGAGAGAGAGAGAGAGAGAGATTGTAAATGGCAGGGTAGAAGGTAAAAAACGGTAGAGATTGTTTTGTTTTTTTAGATAAAGAGCACAACTGGGACACCAGCGAGTAATAAAGATCTTGGCCCTGAAGTTGAAACAAGTGTGTAAGCTGATGTTAATTTTTGTTGCTGTTGTTGTTTTTTATTGATTGTCATCATAAGAATATATGTAATAAATGTGCAATGCTTCAGTTAGAAATTCAATGCTGCATACTTGTGTATAATGGTGGAAGAATATCAAGTTGAAAAGAATATATGTGGGTAATAAACAACAAAAATATTTTTACCAGGTGTCTTAGTTTGATTTGAATTTTTTAAAGTATAGATGTTATTGCATTTTGTTTTGTTCAAACGTTTGTGTTATGTTGTTGTTATTTAATATAGTCCGACTGTCTGACTATTTATCTATATTAATTGTTTTGGCCTGTTCTGATTTTAAGGGCACTTTGCTTGCCAGTTTTTATTCACTTTTTTTTTTTTAGTTCTGTTTGATTGTTTTAGTTATATTAGCATCCTTGTTCTCATGCTGATTATTTTTTTAATTATTTTTTCTGATCATTCTATTGGTCTTTCTTTCCTTAATTTCTACATTTTTTTTTCTTATTTTCATTGTTTCTAAAGTAGCACACATACATAACAGCATGCAACGCTAAGCTTAGTACAACCACCTCTCTTGCGCAACTCAGAAACAAAGGGACAGTAGAACGACTTCACCAATAATTACATTGAAAGAATTTTTCCCCTTGCACCGCAGATCATGGTTCATGCGGTTCGTTCTAATCTGATCAGATAAAAATGATTACGTATAACTTTCTCAACTCTTATGTCATCAGAAGAAAGTCCATCTCGCGATCACCAAGCAATATCTTATGGTAGTTCAAGTGCGTGTAAATGCTTGCATAAGTCAACATTGATGTTTCGGCCTGTTGTGTGTGTGTGGTTGTTGTGTGTGTGTGTGTGTGTGTGTGTGTGTGTGTGTGTGTGTGTGTGTGTGTGTGTGTGTGTGTGTGTGTGTGTGTTTAAGACAGACAGACAGACAGATAGACATACATACAGAGAGTGAGACAAAGGGACAGAGAGACGGAAACAAAAAGACGGGCAGGAAAAGACAGGGAAAGACGAAGAGACACAAAGTGAGATAGATAAAAAGAGAGAAAAAAAAGGGCATAATGGGTGGGGAGAGAGAGAGAGAGAGAAAGAGAGAGAGAGAGAGAGAGAGAGAGAGGAGAGAGGAAGAGAGGAGAGAGAGAGAAGACAGACAGACAGACAGACAGACAGACAGACAGACAGACAGACAGACAGACAGACAGACAGACAGACAGACAGAGTGTATGTATATCCTTGTGGCGTGTGTATGCGTGCGCGCGCGCACGCGCGCGTGTGTGTGTGTGTGTGCGCACGTGCGTGCGTATGTCAGTATGTGCGTGCGTGCATATGTGAATACGTGCGTGCGTGCGTAATGTATGCATTCGTTGTATACAATTATTAGATTTATATATAGTATGAATACACACACACATACATACACACACCTAAACATATATATATATATATATATTATATATATATTATATATAATATATATATATATATATATATATATATATTTTATATATATATATATAATATATAATATTATATATATATATATATATATATATGGGGGCGGGGGTACATGCGCACGTAACCTACGGTATGCACTCGCCCTTACGTTGGGTGGATGTGCCACTATACCAATTGACCCCGTAGCCTGCAGACACAATGAAGCAATCAGAAGTAACAAGGCACTGGTCGGGCACTTCCTTTGTCCTGGAGGCTGGGCGGGTCAGGCTAAAGCAATACTATTTCTCATCCCCCCCCCCCCCCCAACACACACACACACATACACTTGCCTCCCCCCACCCCCTGTCACACACATAGTGTATGGACAGATATACATTGATTTGGGTGGGGTTCCTTTTTTATGCCTGCTTGATTGATGAATGTTTTTTACTTGTCTACATGGTGTATGATAGTACTGTATTTGTTGTGTTTGATGATCACTATTTTCTTGACTAACAAAATAAAGGATGAAATCAACATGTACGTTCAGGTGTGCGTGTGCATGAACACACACACGCAAGCACGTACGCACGCACGCACGCACGCATACATGCACGCTACTACTACTACTACTACTACTACTACTACTACTATACTACTACTACTACTACTACTACTACTACTACCACCACCACCACCACCATCACCACCACCACCACCACCACCACCACTACTACTACTACTACTACTACTACTACTACTACTACTACTACTACTACTACTACTACTACCCCAACTACTACTACTACTACTACTACTACTACTACTACTACTACTACTACTACTACTACTACTACTTTCTACTACTAATCTACTACTTAGTACCACCATTACCATCACCACACCACCACACTACTACTACTATACTACTACTACTACTACTACTACTACTACTATACTACTATACTACTACTACTACTACTACTACACCACCACTACTATTATATCACCAACAACTACTACTACCACAGCTATTGCTACCACTAACAACAACAATGACTACTTCTACAACTCTTTCCCCTACTATCCTTACTTCCATCTATATCTCTACTCTGCTTCTGCACTACTAATATAATTCTATCTACTTTCCTCTTCTTACTTTTCCTTTTCACTATCATAATTATAATTATGCTAAATCATCATTTCAGCCCCACCCCCTGAAGGGGAAAGTCAGAGGTCGCGGTGCGCTTTTCACCTGAGGCTGTACGGGGACTGGGTGTTGTACGAGAAGAGAGCGGACAGAGGACGTGTTCATCGACCAGGACTCCCTGGAGTTCTCTCACCTGGGCACCTTCCACTGCCACAAGGTGCTTCAAGAGGAGTCCATGTTCCGCTACAAGACTGTCTCCGCTTTCAGGAATGGATGGTGAGTGTTGGGGTGAAGGATTTGGGGAGGAAGGGGGGTGGGGGGGAGGATTGGTTTTGGGGGGAAGGGTGGAGAGTGAGATGTGGGGAGTTTGGGATTGAATTTTTGGGGTTTTGTTGGTTTAGGTTTTGTGTTGGTGTGTTGGAAAAGTATGTTTCGGTTTTGGTTGATTTCTTTTTATTATTATTTATCATTTTTAATTTCACGCCGAGAAATCTGCTGTGACAAACAGTGGTATAAAAATATATAAAAAATGTGTTGACTTTTCCTATTGTTTTCTTTTCCTTCATTATCATTCCTGTAGTTTTTTGTTTTTAAATCTTTATTTAGCTTTCTTTTCTTTTATTTCTCTTATAATGTGTTATTATCTGTTTCTGCTGTTCCACTTTCTTTGCTTCTTTTTTTATTTTATTTTCTTTTCTTCCTCTTTTTTTTCTTTCATGTCCCCCTTTCATTGAGTATCTATCTTTTCCTTTCTTCTCCTTCTTATCACTTTCATCCTTTCATTTTTCTTTCTTCTTTTCATTTTTTTTTCTTTTTCCTCCCTTTAATGTCCCTCTTTTTTAAAAAAATTGGAATTGAAGTTTATTTGCCTGTGGCTCTGTGATTGTCTTTCCTTTTTTTTGCTTCTTGCTTTCATACCTCTTTTTTATGTTGTGATTTTTTTCAGTCTTACATTGTTTCTAGCTCGGTTCAAAGTAGTTCGTTAGCTATCAATGTTAGACCTTGATCATAGTTACGTCATATTTAATTGCACACCTTTTGCGTCATTAAAGATCGATTCGAGATAAAATTTGACGTTTAGTAAGTGAAAAGAAGTTATGCACTTTGCTTTCTAAGAGGTTATTCTTTGTTGTTGTTCTTTATTTGTGTCCTCATTCAAGTGATATAATATTGTTCCTTTTTTTTTAACTATCCTTCAGACATTTGATTTTTTTTTTCCCTCTTAAATACAGAAAAAATAAAAACAGCCAGAGGATATAGTCTATGTCAATGATTTGATTAAAAGATCTACAATGGTATAGCAAATATTTAGCTGTAAGAGCATTATTGATACAAAAGCTACAATTGTTCAACCCCAATTTGTTTTTGATTTGTAGAGGTAATACAACTTAGTTTATTATTTTTTTTTTTGTTTCTTCTTGTAACAGTAGGCCTGTATTCTTCTTCAGCGAACGCTCAGACAAAAAGTATTGTCTGTTACATGACTGTAAAGGCGTCACACTGCCGTTAAGCTCCTGACAAATGGGGCCCAGCGCATCCTACCTCGTTATAAGAGATAATTGTTATCTTTTAAGTCTTTCAAGAAAAAAAGGCAGGTGAATGGACCAAGAAGGTAGCAAATAGACAAGAAGTAAGTGAAAGGGAGAAGACGAACAAGGCAGAAAACAAAGAGAATTATAGAAAAGAGGAAATTTCTAGCACAGAATTTCCGACGGTGGGGATATATAGATCTATTCTGACAGGCCCTCGGCATAACTTCTGGGAGGTATCAGTATAAAATTATGAGGGTAGTCATCATTTATATCTCTGTAATTTGTTGTCATACAGGCAAACACACAGAAATGTCCGTAAATGAAGGTTTTGTTGCTGGGGTTGTTTTTGTTGTTGTTGTTGTTTTTTAAATAGAATGTTTGCCTGTTTGTGTTGCAAACATCTCAAATTTCCCCATATGAAATTAACACTTAAATGATGAAGGTTTTGTTTTATGTTATTTGTGTTATTTGCTAACAACCCCTAATAAAGATTGAATAGAAAATATATAATCCATTTTTCTCTGCGCATTTCATCA
>CM060326.1:40221354-40224201 GCA_030674155.1 Stramonita haemastoma | reverse complement strand
AAAAAAATATCTCGCTATGTCCGCCTCACCCACCACTAGCTCACGACTCCTTCCTACTCCTGCTACCGTCTCTCCCATCTCCGTGGCGAATCTGTTTTTCTTTTTAATTTCTCTGCTTGCCACTGTCATTGTTGGGGCGCATTAATTCGCATTTACTCATAATACCCCCCTGTCAAGACTTGGGGCCTTGAAGGGGCCTTAGTCTGGGGGAAAGTAGATTGCTTCCCTTTCGCTGCCACAAGCCCTCCTTATAAGGCTTGAAGCTTTCATGCCCGTTTTTTTTGTGTTTTTTTTTTTCCTTTTTTTTCTCTCTCTCCTCTCAGTGTCTTGTTCTATTATCTGTGGGCATTTTTTTTCTTGGTTAGTTATTATATAAGGTGGGAATAGTCTGCAGGATTCTGCATTTCTAGAAATTTATTGGATTTGCGAGCAGCCAGCAAAATGTGCGAAAAATTAAAATAATTGCGCAGCAGCTACAGAGAGAATTGATTGCATTTCTCTAGACCTGCAGAGTGTCAAACATGAATGAGATTGAGACAATGTTATCTTTTAATCTGGAAAAAAAAGTGTATGTGTGCGTGTGTGTGTGTGTGCGTGCGGGTGTTTGTGTGTATGTGTGTGTGTGCGTGCGTGTGTGTGCGTTTGTGTATGTGTGTGTGTGTGTGTGTGTGTGTGTGTGTGCTCATGCGCATGTGTGTGTTTGTGTGTGTGAGAGTGTGTGTGTGCCTAACATGTGTCTGCATGGTGAAAGAGAACCAGAGAGGGAGAGAGAGAGAGAGAGAGAGAGAGAGGGAGAGAGAGAGAGAGAGAGAGAGAGAGAGAGAGAGAGAGAGAGAGAGAGAGAGAGAGAGAGAGAGAGAGAGAGAGAGAGAGGAGAGAGAGAGAGAGAGAGAGAGATGGAGAGAGAGAGAGAGAGAGAGAGAGAGAGAGAGAGAGAGAGAGAGAGAGAGAGAGAGACAGACAGACAGACAGACAGACAGACAGACAGACAGACAGACAGACAGACAGACAGACAGGAAGACAGACAGACAGACAGACAGACAGACACACACACATTCAACACCCCCACCACGCACACACATACCCCACATCCCCTCACACACACACACAAACACACAAATACAACTCACCTCATGAGTCAATCGGCGTATCGAACGAAATGTGAAGCCACCTTCTATGGGGCAGTAATAAGGTCTGTTGAGCCAAGGTGCTGAAAGCACACACACACACATGCAAATCACCTGTCAGCTTTGTTAACATACAACACCTCACCTCACCACACCTCACTTCACCTCACCGTGGCTAATTGTCGTTTAATAGCATCTGTATGCTTGATGTTTGGTTGCTTTAAATAGTATTTTTTTGTGTGTATGTGTGTGCTTGTGTGTTTGTGTGTGTGTGTATCTATTTGTGTGTGTGTGTGTGTGACAGAGACAGACAGAGAGACAGACAGACAGAGACAGAGACAGATAGAGAGCTATATATAGAGAGAGACAGACAGAGACAGAGACAGAGACAGAGAGAGTGTTGTATGGAGAAGCGGGGGAGCTTTCAAGCTAGAGTCACTTAGCTCATAATGTATCCACATTGCACAAATTTCCATTGACACGCACCAGAGAAACATTTGTTCTGGAATATTGCCAAAGGACACCACTCCTGTAAATAGTTTCATTCCAGAAATCTGCTTGGTGTCCTGGCAGAGAATTCGCATGTTCCTGCTTTGTAGTATTTAGTCAGGAGACGCCATAAGACTTTGATAAAGTGTTAGAAAATAGACAAGCAGTACTTCGTCTTATGAGTAGCTACTCTAGAATGAACTGAGAACGGGGAAAGTGGGGGTGGGGAATGAGAAGTTAGAAAGTACGTTAAGTTAACAGCCAGCACAGAGAGAGATAGAGACAGAGACAGAGACACAGACAGACAGACAGACAGAGACAGAGACACAGAGAGAGAGTTACAGAGAGAGAGACAGAGACAGAGAGAGACAGAGAGAGGGACAGAGAGATGAACGAGACAGAGAAACAGACATAAAGACACACACACACATACACACACACACACAAAGACAAATGGAGGTGGTACTAATAACGCTCAAGGCTTGACCGATCACTTAAATCATATTAGGGGCCTTTTACCGCGTCACCAGGACTAGAAGACAATGAGTGAGTGAGTGAGTGAGTAAGAGAGAGAGAGAGAGAGAGAGAGAGAGAGAGAGAGAGAGAGAGAGACAGAGACAGAGACAGAGACAGAGACAGAGAGAGAGACAGAGAGAGACAGAGAGAGACAGAGAGACAGACAGAGACAGACAGAGACAGACAGAGACAGACAGAGAGACAGACAGAGAGAGAGACAGACAGACAGACAGAGAGACAGAAAGACAGAGAGAATGCGAGCGACAGATGGAGAAAAGAGTAGCTTTGCACACATAGCCACCACTCCCTGAATGAACTTTCATTGACACACACACACCAGGGACAGACAGAAAGACAGAACTTCTAAAACACTGCCCACAGCCCTCAGCCCACAGTACAGCACATGCCCCCTTCTGTCAGCAGCACACAGGGCTACTGGGCAACTGGAGGCAGGGGAAAGTGGGGGTGGGTGGGGTAGGTGGGTGAGACTGTCTGCTTTAGCTAAGTGGTTGACTTTAGATCAATGTTGATTCCTAATGGGTCGAAGCTTTCTGGCTTTAATCTGAGGGACTCGACGTTGGTTGCCTGTTAGGTCTTGAAGTAAGGTAAGAAGAAAGAGAGAGAGAGGGGGGGAAGAGACAGAAGGAGAGAGAGTGAGAGTGTGTGTGTGAGAGAGAGAGGAGAGAGAGAGAGGAGAGAGAGAGAGAGAGAGGAG
>CM060326.1:40201354-40211354 GCA_030674155.1 Stramonita haemastoma | reverse complement strand
GGTACCGTGTGCTAACAAATGCAGAACATCTGTTGTAAACGTTAAAGCCTGTTCTGCCCTTGGGAAGAGTGCGCCATTACGGGCCAGTAGGAATGGATGACCAAATGTCCTAATCGCCTTTACAAGTGTCGTGTATGCACAACCATCTCAGAAGTCGGAATCCGGGTACCTTGAAGTGGTTAAAAACAATCGTGTTTGCAAAACCTCACATTGGTAAACCTTTCAGCTGTTACTTGGAAACAAAATAAGCGACACACAAATGAATTATGAAAAAGATACGAATTTTCCTTAATGTTTCAATAGTTATTTTGCTTTTAAGACTTTCAAATACAATGAAGGCATGTAATAAAGAGTGAAGCATTGTCATTTATCCTCTGCCACCAAGACTAACTACAAATAATGCACAAAACTAGTTAGCTCTTTGGTCTGGGAAACTGGCATCCTTCTAATTACGTTCTTTTACTATGAATGTAAAGACATTCGATGTATATACTATACACATTACCCTGCCTTACATTGTAGTTGTCTCACCCCTTGTGATCCTCTGTCTTTCTGATGGTATTTTCTGATAGCCTCGCGAGGCCAACAAGCTTGGCTTTGTCTTTCTCTGCCATCTCTTACCTCGAAGGTTGTGGTCAGTTGGAGAGGGTCAAGTTATGGAAGCTACAATGCGGACATTGCCCGAAGTGTCATTGAGTAGCACACTGGCAATTTGTGCAGAGTCAGAGAAATGGTGAAGTGCTGATGTTGTCTGTGTTGATTGAGGGAGGCTGTCTTTGAACCTGTGACTGACAGTTTCATTTTCAGGCTGAGGGTTTGTCTGTATGATTCCTATTGGTCTATACTTTATCTGTCTGTGTCCAATATGCTTGTAATCTGTAAATTGATAAATGACTCCAGGTTTGTAGCAATTCTGACAGAACTATCGACCCCGTCTTCTGTTCTGAAGGTGATTAGCTGGTTTCCAATCCACTGAACTGATAAACAAGTAAATGACCAGACTAATTAATGAAAAATGAAGGAATGAGCAAATCGATAGACATAAGAAAAATAAACGAGTAACAGACACATTAGCGAGAAAAGTAGCTAGATATCTTTACAGAGAAAGATAAATATATTAACAGTCAAACAAAAGATATTCTTAGCTTTCTTTAATAGACAGTGAAACGAATTACCAGGGTGCCAAAAAGATCGAATAAAGAGGTTGAAACTGACATGGTAAACGTTTAATAATCTGTTTATGTTTGAAAATAGTCATTTTTCGGGCTATTATGAGAAACGAAGAATCGGGAAAAAAGTTATTATTAGTACTTAGTTCTATTTTAGAATAGCATTTTGTTTCCATCAACACTTGTCGGCAGACAGTTGCTCAGTCTATTAATAACGCCAGACCGAAGGAAAACAAAGCGAATTTACGAGCTACAGTGCAATCAAACAAAGAAATCAAAGTCCCATCCCAGAGAGGTAAAAACAATGCTGAACCATGTGTGCCCATAATATTCCGTGCTAAATCGCGCAAGGATCATAAACCACACTTACCTGCACAGACACATGAAAGGTATGTCGATGATCAATGCTTTATTGCTGCCCCGGATTCACACAACCTGTCTGGTGTCTGAGCAGGAGACCTTTGCTAAACGCTGTTTTTTTTTTTTCTTTTTCTTCTTTTTTTTTGCTTTTGCGATATTAGGTGTTATACCTACATTAACCACATTGCGTCTCATTAGAATTTACAACTTGTGCTATATCTGTTTCCAAAAGATTCGGTTTACGAAAGGATCTCTTAAAGTTTAAGATTTTTTGCAACAGTGAAGGCGACAATAAAGAATGTAAAACATATTTTAACCCTGTGTGTTCGTCGAATTTTTTGTCATGACGCCTTTATATTTGCTTTATAAGTATTTGTCATAATGTTCTTTTTTATTTATTAAACGGTCCTCCGAATAGGGTAGATGTCATTTTTGTCATTTGACTAGCCATTAAAGTTATTATGAAGGTCTAGCCTTGTTTGCATGACGAATGCATCAATGCTTCTTCAAATGTTCCATTACCAAAAGAAATATGGAACCTGTAAAATGCATAGTTGACCTTAAATATGCGGGTTTTAAAAGAAAAAAAAAAAGGCACTGGCACGTCTGGATATTGATCGACTTTGAAGGTTGTAAAAATCTGCATTATACACTTTTTAGCAACTGTTAAAATGTAAAAATATGGCTCCTGACTTTGAAATTATAAGCAGAAGAATAACTATTCCATCACCATACCAATTTGGACATTGTGCATGTTAAACATAAAAAAATCATATAATTCATGTCTTTTGCTTAGGAAGCTAAACCTAAACAACAACAACAATGACAACAACAACCCACCCCGCACACACACAAACACACACACACACACACAAACACACACACACACAAACACACACACACACACACACACACACACACACACACACACACACACACACACACACACACACACACCCAAGCAAAACAAACAAACAAAGCAACGAAATAAAGGTGATGTCAGGATAAACAATATAACTGGCATACAATATCACAGCTTAGCCACAATTTGTTTGGCTTGTTCTCTCAATAATGATTATTTTCTGTGTCCAGGATCCACACAGTGATAATGTTATATATTCCAGAAAGAGGGCTTGTCCGCCCTTGCCATCTGCCTGATAAACAAATATTGGTGTGAGAGGACCCGCCAATAAATACAGCAATATGGAAAGTATGGAATTTTTTGAGAGAGAGAGAGAGAGAGAGAGAGAGAGAGGAGAGAGAGAGAGAGAGGAGAGAGAGAGAGAGAGAGAGAGAGAGAGAGAGAGAGAGAGAGAGAGAGAGAAGAGAAAGAGAGAGAAAGAGAGAGACTGAGAGAGAGGAGAGACAGACAGACAGACACACAGACAGACACACAGACACACAGACAGACACACAGACAGATAGACAAACAGTCAGACAGAGACAGACACACAGACAGACACACAGACAGACAGAGAAACAGTCAAACAGACAGACAGACAATGACAGGGAGACAGAGACATAGAGGAACAGAGGGAGTGAGATAGAGATACAATAAGGTTGAGAGACACAGAGAAGAAGTGAGAGACAGAGAGAAATATAGAAAAACAGCCTCTTGGTTATGATCATTTAGAGTTGGGCCGAATAAGAAGTGACAGAGGTGTGGGAACTTAGTGACTAAATCCTAAACAACGATTGCACAGAAGGTGCTGCATTAAATTAGGACTATGCAGGCCACTTAATTTCAATGAAGATAATATTAATGTTCAATCTATTATCCGTAGACACACCGACTGCAGATAATGTTGTAACAGCAGTTTTTTTTTGTATTTAGCATAAGAAAAAAATATGGACTAAAAGTCCTATCTGCACAACGCCATAAATAGGTAAAAAGGTAAAGGCGTCTCACAACCTATGTGTTCGTAGGGGAGGGAGGCCTGAGAGACCTCAGTTTCTCTAGGGGCCAGCATATTGAGGGCGGCTTCCATCTGCTCTTCCTCACTGCTTTACCTTCCCTGAACCTAAAGAGGGCAGGAACCCATTTACAGCTGGGTGAACTGGGGGAACTGTACTGATGCCAAGGTACGCAGACAGTCACCCATCTAACTGGTAACCTCGCTCGACGCTGATTACATTAATTTTGCCTTTGGGAAAATGACTGCTTTGACCACTTAGTTATGCCAACCCCATACAGTCAAATGCTCTAGCTAAAATATGTACTAAAAAAGAGATGACCTGTGACCTTGATACGCACTGCTGCGGCTTGCAGACACTTTTCTCACCATTTGTTCCCCTCTATTTTCATGATTGTAATTCCTCATAGCCCCTCGATTCCAAGAAGTTTAGCCTTGTCTTCCTCTGCCATCTTCTATCCTGGAGATACTGGACAGTTGGAGAGGGTCACATTGTAGATGCTGCAATGAGGACATTGACCGAATTTCCATTATGTTTTAAGTGTGACCTTCTGTACAAAGCTAGAGAAGAAATAGGATGGTGATGTTATCTGTGTTGATTAAGGTAGTCTTTGAACTCGTGACTGACAGTTTCATTTTCAGGATGAGTGTATGTTCCTAAGTTGTTATCCGTCTGTCTGTCTGTCTGTATGCTTCCTGTCTGTCTGTCTGTCTGCCTGCCTGCCTGTCTGTCTGTCTGTCTGTCTGTCTGTCTGTCTGTCTGTCTGTCTGTCTGTCTGTCTGTCTGTCTGTCTGTCTGTATGTATGTATGTATGTATGTATGTATGTATGTATGTATGTATGTATGCTTCCTGTATGTTTGCCTGCCTGCTGTCTGTCTATCTGCCTTCTGTCTGTCTGCCTGTATCCAAGATGTTTGTGACCTATGGGCTGATGAAGGACTGGAGCTCTGCAGTAGTTCTGATTAACCCATCAGTCACGTCGTCTTCAGCTCTGTAGATGATACAGCTTGTCTCCAGTCTTTCAGTCTGATAAACAAAATGAATGGCAGGACTGACTGACTGATGGTGGAACAATTTGATACCTCAGCAGACAGTTACATAAACAAAACTGACTAAAAGAGATGGAAGGACAGGAAGTTAAAGGTGATGAAACAGTTACACGCACACACACACACACACACACACACACACACACACACACACACACACACACACACACACACACACACGCACACACACACCAATAAATCGTTAGTGTATGTGTTTGTGTATGTACGTGTGTATGTGTGTGTGTGTAGGTGCGTGCGTGTGTGTGTGTGCATGCGCGCGCGCGTGCTTGTGTGTGTATGTGTGTTGCTTGGCAGGTTGAGAAGGCTTGGCTACTTCTTCCTCATTGTTGCTGCTCTTATAAGTTTTTGTTTTGCTGTCTTGTTTTATTCCTGTCTTCAATATGCTGGCCAAGGTTTGCTTGGATTTTATGGTTTCTTAAAGGGTACCATCTTCCATTTCTTCTGATTAAAGTATAACGCACAGGTAGCTTCCCAGGATATCTACTTTTTCCAGGAATAGAAGAAGCAGTGTCAATTTACAAGTTACAGCGAGATCAAAAATATTTTCCAGGAGGAGGAATGTGATATCAAAACAAGTTACACGCTAAGTTTAGCAAAATGGGAACATTTCTTAACAACAAAAACAATTGGTCTGCACAGGCGATACCTGTTTTTTGTCAGACGTTTTTATTGTTTCACACTCAGATTAATTGGTTTAGTGTCTGTGTGAGAGATGTTTAACAAGTCCTTTCTATTCTAGTACTATTAAGTTAAGGACCTAACGCTGCTTCGTTTTGGGGATTCTTTTTGGTGCATTTTTATGTATGATTCTACAAAGTGCGTCATTTGTCGCAAATACAAAAGTTACAGACAAAAATGCTATAACACAAATTTAAGGGTTCTACACAGGGCAAGGAAAAGACTATACTAGAAACACATTACGGACATAATTTTGTTTATCCCCAAATTTATTAATGTTTTGTCCTCCCCCTTCCAAGTTTGTTTCCGTGTACACAAAGGAGATCATATTAATCACCCTAGGCATACATCTGTTCGGATGTTGCGTAGATGCTTAACTTACCACCTCACTCGTTGCCAAGCCTTAGGTGTATGCTCGATCTTTTAACGTTTCTGAAAACTACAGGCTATTACAATAAACAATAATATTTTATTTGCATAGACCAATATCTGCATAAGTGTATAAAATATAAACCAGCAGTAGATCTGCACATAGACTGATCTGGAAGAACTAGAATCCTCGTCAGAAAGTTTTTTTAATGACTATACAGTTTTAAACTTACCACTCATTATTTCAATGCAGTAACTGCTAGGACTTTGTTAGCTTACCAGTTTGTATACACGGTATACCCAGTGTATAACAACAAACTAAGTAAGTTTTTATGTTTGGATGCTAGCAAAGTCGAGAAAAAACAACAAAATGAACAAACAAAAAAATAGGCAAAACGATGAAGAGATCTAGCAAAACTAAGGTAAAGAGGAATAACACAGCTGGCAAGCAGTGAAACAGCTTAGCACTAATTGACTAGGCCTGTTCTCCCAACGACAATGCGTTTTCCCTTGCAAGAATGACACTCTGATAATGCTACACAGTCCAGTAACATGGCATGTTTTCTGTTACCATCTTCCCCGCAAGCAAACATTGGTGTGAGAGGATCCGACAATAAATAGAGCAACAATTATAGGAGCTATGGGTATTTTGGGGAAGGATGGAGAGATTTGATTTATTTGATTTATTCTTTTATATCGAGGATAATGGAATAAGCACTCTTGTGCTTTTTTACATCCAGTCCCCGTGTGTATGCAGTTTTGTAAATGTCATCTGTTCCCACCGGCACACGATGGCCTATTCTTACGAAAAGCGGAACAGGATTTAACGTGTGCGCAAGATGTTCGGCGTGCATTCGCACACGGGGCCTCGGTTTAAAGTCTCACCCGAAGGAGAGAGGAGAGAGAGAGAGAGAGAGAGAGAGAGAGAGAGAGAGGAGAGAGAGAGAGAGAGAGAGAGAGAGAGAGAGAGAGAGAGAGAGAGAGAGAGAGAGAGAGAGAGAGAGAGAGAGAGAGAGAGACGCTTTTTTTTTAACGCTTTAACAGTTTATTGTCATTGCTCATCTTGGCCTTATGACAAGGGAGGTAACACAGATATCTGTTGTGTAAATTTGACATAAAAAAATGACACTCAGTTTAGTGAAAAAAATACTCTCATCAATAATAAATTAATCATAACATTGGCATTAATCCCAATGCAAATCAAATACAAAGAAAGAAAACAACAACAACGACGACAACAAAATACATACTAATTCGGAATCGACCATCCTTTTAAATTTCATGTTACAAATTATATCAACGACCCAAAATATCTGGCTCAGAATATACATTGTTCTTGATATTAATTAATTTTGTCCTGGCATATTAATACAATTGGTATCGACTTGGCTTCGTCTTATTTTCTGTGCCTCTGCAATATACTTCGCTAGAGATTTGACAACATATTCATTATCTGACGACAGGATAGCAACTATATCTGGACTGACTGCTGCTTGTACAGACAAGAAATCATGCTTGTTACGTAGAGTTTCGAATGCTTTACAGTGAAATAAAAAGTGAATTTCATCATCAACACCGTGACCACATAGTGGACACGGTAATTGCGTGGCTGTCTCAGGCTGGAACCATCTCTTGTTTGCATTAAACCCCAGCGTTCTTAGTCTGAATCTAGCATAATTAAGCCTGTGCCATTGATCGGTAATTATTTTCAAATATTTTTCTGTCTGGAAAACACATTTAAACGAAAAGAACCAACTGTATTTACTTTTATTCTCCATGTCCGAGTGCCAGTTTTGTTTAAAGGAACAAATGAGCCTGTCTTTGAATTCTGAGAGAAACTGGCGCTCATTACCTACTTCCTGAGACAGCCATACAATCCCAAAACCATGTTCTGACAAAACTTTTTTAATTTGATATACCCAGTTGTCTTTACCTAAGTCCATCTGTATAATCATCATATCATATGCTTGTCTACACAAACGAGTCTGTGGAAGTTTCAACAACTTTAGCCAATACTTAATACACTTTACAAAAGTTCTTATATAGAGAGGATATCTTCCCATCTCTCCATATAGTACCGTATTAGAGGAGTGAATTGGTACATTCAAAAAACGTTTTATAGCAAATGTATGGACTTTTTCCATTCGTGGATTTACATATAATCCCCATATTTCTGAGGCATAAGTTAACAAAGGTTCTATTTGAGTGTCAAATAACTTCCAGAATAAAGAACAGTCTATCGAGTTAAGCTTTCGTAGCGTTTTAAGTATTTCTATCACACCTTTTTTTCCCCTTCTTACAAGATTCCTGCCATGCAAAATTGAGACTAAGCCTTGTTGAAAATACCATTCCTAAATATTTATAAGTATTAACTATTTTGACTTCATCGTTTCCATAGAACCATTTTTCATGTACTGATAAATGCCCACCCATTCTGAAAACAATAATGTTTGTTTTATCCATATTTACATTTAGATCAAACCGATCTGCTTCCTCTTTTAAGACATTTAACTGATTTTGTAAACCTATGACTGTCTCAGACAAAAGAATGATATCGTCAGCAAAAAGTAACAAAAACACTTCTACTGCTCCAGGTATAAACTGAATACCGTGTTTACCTTTCCTTGACAGTTCGACAGCTAATTCATTTATAAAAAAATGAGAACATTTGTGGGCTTAAGATACACCCCTGCTTCACTCCCTTGGGGCATTCGAAAAAATCAGAATATTCATTTCCAGCACGCACACAGGCTAATACTGAATTATAAACTGCTCTAAGGGCCATGTATAATTTACCATTTACTCCATTTTTGCGTAATATATTCCAAAGTATATTTCTATTTACAGAATCGAAGGCCTTCCTAAAGTCTACAAAGGCAACAAATAGTTTTTTATTAGAAAGCAAATGCTTTTGCACAAGAGAATACAGAGTAAATATATGATCAACAGTGCTGTACTTAGCTCTAAAACCTGCTTGTTCTTCAATTATTTTTTCTTCATTATCTGCCCATTTAGTTGGTCTTTTATTCAAAATGTAAGTATAGAGTTTGCTCAAAACACTAGTGAGAGCTACACCTCGATAGTTATCAGCATTATTGATATCTCCTTTTTTATGAATTGGTATAATTATAGATTTGGCCCACTCTAAAGGGAAAGCACCCTTTTCAAATAGGTGATTAAATAACTGTACAAGAAAAGTAATTACATGTCTGTTTGCATATATAAGCATTTCTCCAATTATTTGATCAGGACCAGCACTTTTTCCCGTTTTTAGATGTCTTACGCCAGCAATAATTTCACTCTCTAATATAGGATTATTGAACAATGGCTCTAACTCCTCATCATCTGCTTGTAGCCTATCAATGTGCTCTTGTGCTCCTGCACTACTAAAGTCATTGAAAACCTTAAAGAAATGGTCATGCCACTGTTCAATAGTTATATCATTATGTATTATAGACTTACGATTAACTGATCTCACAACAGACCAGAACGTTTTGGAGTTATTAAAAGAGTCTCTAAGTCTTGCTAGTCTCTTTTCATCAAACTCTCTTTCTTTTGTTTTCCTTAAATTGATGTATTCTTTTCTTGCAGTAGTGTACATGAGAGAGAGAGAGAGAGAGAGAGAGAGAGAGAGGAGAGAGAGAGAGAGAGAGGATGAGAGAGAGAGAGAGAGAGAGAGAGAGAGAGAGAGAGAGACAGACAGACAGACAGACAGACAGACAGACAGACAGACAGACAGACAGACAGACAGACAGACAGACAGACAGACAGAGACAGAGACAGAGAGAGTAACCTCCAAGTAATAAACACTAAGGGCTGGTTATAGGATGAAATAACATATCAAAATTAATGTAAGAATCCACTAATTCAATCTTTAAAAAAAAATACACACTCTGCAGCGTTGAAATTTTAATCAGAAAAGTTACAGAAAAAAAAAGTTCAATGTGTGACCCATGAAAATAGTATTTGCTAATGTATTACGAATAATATATTTTCTATACCGTGTACAAAAAACCGTCTTAAAACGCAATCCGGGCAATACTATGGTTTCATCCCTTCCGAGAAAATAATGAATAAGAAGATGGTTATTCTAACCCCTGTGCACGGCTGCAGATTACATAGACTTCTCACCCCTTGTTTCTGTCAGTGTTCATGATTGTGTTTTCTGATAGCCCCACGAGTCCGAAAAGCTTCACCTTGTCTTTCCCTGCCATCTCTCACTCACCACGATGTATTGGTCAGTTGCAGAGGGTCAGATGCCGTAATGCGGACATTGCCCGAATTTTCATTAAGCAGCAGCATGACCTTCTGTGCAGAGTCAGAGAAATGGTAGGATGCTGATGTTGTCTGTGTTGATGAAGCTTGGCTTTGAACTCGTGACTGACAGTTTCATTTTCAGGATAAGGGTTTGTCTGTATGTCTGTTTGTCTGTATGTTTG
>CM060326.1:40197535-40201254 GCA_030674155.1 Stramonita haemastoma | reverse complement strand
AAAAAGATGTCAACAAACGCCGCACAGGTGAACAAAACCACTGACACTGAGACACACCTATCAACAGCTGATGTCGTGGTGGCTTTGTGTGCGGTGCCATGCTGATTTTTTTGTTTAACTGTTTCATCAGGAATTTGGACACATTTTTTTCATTCGACAGTGTTTGCCTTGAGTGGAACTATATTTCAAAAGGGACAACGTGGCAGGAGATGACAGATGCATGTGACAGTGTCAGTGGGCCAGCGGGTCAGTCTGCATTACACGTGCACGTGCTTCTCGTGGCCTGTTGTGTGCAGCACGCTGCCTTGTCCCTACGCAAGGCTGTTGTTGCTAGGCGGCGACATAGAAACAAATCCAGGGCCAAATACGGATGGGCAGACGGAAGCAAAAGGCAAAACAGACGCAGTACCGAATACACCAACTGATGTCAGCAATCTGATGAGCACAATAATGCAAAATATACAGCAGCAGTTTACAGAACAAACTGGCGTCATCAGAAGTGATTTAGGGGAAATCAAGAATGAACTTCTGCAAGTAAAGAAACAGTGTGAAGAAATCAATCAAAGATGTGACAGACTGGAAAGAGATCAGAGAGAGTTGGCAGGGACAGTCACAGAAATGACAGAAGACATACATCAGCTGTTTGAAGAAAGAAATGAAGACAGAGAAGAGGTGCAACAACTGAATGATACCATCAGGAGCATGAAGTCAGAAATTGATCAGCTAAAATCAGACACGGACAGACTGGAAGACTTTTCAAGGAGAGACAACTTGCGATTGTTTGGCATTCCACAGCAAACTGCCAGAGAGACCCACGACTCCTGTGCTCAGTCAGTCATCAACGTGTTGAATAGTGTGGATGACCACAAGACCTGGACTGTGGACGACATAGCCCGAGCACATCGTACAGGGCAGGCACGAGATGGACAGCCCAGGCCTATGATTGCCAAGTTCAGTAGGTGGAGAGACAAGATGAGCATCCTGACTGGCAAAGACCTGAGGCAGAAGTTGCAAGACGAAGGTGTCAGGGTGGCCAACGACCTGACCAGAGCCCAGGCGCAGATGGTGGCTGCAGCACGCAGAGAGGGGAAGAGAGCCTACTTCCACAGGGGGCAGATGGTGATCGGGCCCAGCCTTCCAGATCCCCGATCCTACGCAGAGGTGGTGGAGAGTGGGGGTGCACAGCAGTCCTCCACCCCTGTCCCCTCCTCTCAGCCCAGTCAACATGGGGATTCCCCTTTCCTCACCGGCAGAGGGGGTGTGACGTCAGAGGGTGGCCCCACGCCTGGCAGCCGACAGAAGACGACCAGCGGCGGGCCCCCTTCTCCCTCCTCCTCTCGCTCTGGGACACGGACAGCACGAGACCACTACAGGCGTGACGTCACCGAAGGCAGTACGGGCGGGCGTTTCCATAGCAGCCACGGGGCGATTCCGCGAGGTGAACGCCACAGCTCAGCGCCGGTTGGCGGGGATTCCCCCCGCTGTGACGTGGCGTGTCTGCTGACGGTGAGGGGCGTGCTGCACGTGACGGGCCTCTGTCCTACCAGCAGACGGGTATGCGGGATTTCCTGCGTAACCCACCGCGCCAGTCGTCTGCTCGCGGCAAAACAGCCAGTGACAACAAAAACTGTCGCAGAAGTCAGCGCCCTAGCAGCTTGAGGAAGACCTAGGACAGGCCCGGCCATCCATGTCAATACACATTTTTGAATTATAATGTAGAAAACTTGTACAGTAAATTAAAAGATGTATCTTTTATAAACTATGTAAATAAGTTTGATTTTGCTTGCCTCACAGAAACTTTTCTTGACTCTAATTTCGATTACAGTGGTGTTTTTCTTGATTATCTAAAGTTTTATGTACCTGCTCAAAAGTTTTCCCATCATGGAAGGAACTCTGGAGGAGTGCTTTTGTTAGTTAGAAGGACTTTAGAAAAATATGTTGAAGAAATTAAGGTAGAGTGTGAAAACACTGTTGCTATTAAAGTAAACAAATGTATATTTAATTTAGAAAAAGATGTTATTTTGATAGCATGCTATGTCGTGCCAGAAGGTGGTCCTATTTACAATGAAAAACTAATTAAGGATGGTGTTATATTATTAGAGGAAGCCTTGTTGCAGTATTTTCAAAAAGATGACTTTCATTTCATGATTGTAGGAGACTTGAATGCCAGGACAGGTCAAGAACAAGCCGACCTTGAAGTCATGTCAAATTATCTGGATGATGTTGAGTATGACAGTATGAATGATGAACTTTTTGTGCGTGCTTCTAAAGATGACACAATGAACAATTTTGGCAGGTCCTTGTTAGATTTATGCTTTATGTTTGACATGGGGATTCTGAATGGTTGTTGTGAGGGAGATAAGGAAGGGGAGTATACATTTGTGTCTCCTAATGGATGCAGTGTAATTGACTATTTTCTTGTTCCTAGTGAAATATTATCATGTTTTGATATGTGTATTGGAGAATGTGTTTATTCATGGCACCTCCCTGTTGAAACAACATGGAAAGTAAATAATGAATGCGCTAGTATTGAAAGCAGAGAACAAGAGAGTGTAGAAAAAATCATATGGTCAGAAGATTTTGTAGAAGTATATAAACAAGAGCTTAATAGTGCAGAATTTCAAGAAAGTATAGAAGTAGCTTCCCAACTATTAAACACAGATATAAATGATAGCTTAGATCACTTTGTTAAAGCGTTATGTGGAGCTGCTGCATGCATGGTTAGAACAGTTAGAAAAGGTAGAAAAAAATGTAATGACTGGTTTTGATGCTGAATGTGAAAGAAAGAACAAGAAGTTAAGAGATTATTAAAAAGATTTCAACGTTGTAAAACAAATGAGGATAAAACAGAAAAAAGACAAATTTACACTAATGCTAGAAAAGAATACATCCATCTAAGAAAAACTAAAGAAAGAGATTTTAATGATAAGAGATTAGAGAAACTTGAAACTTCTTCTAAGGACTCCAAAACGTTTTGGTCTGTTATCAGATCGGTTAACCGTAAGTCACTAGTAAATAATGATATAACTATTCAACAATGGTATGATCACTTTATGAAGGTCTTTAATGACTTTAATTGTGCAGAAACACAAAGAATGTGGATGTACTACAGGAAGATGAAATATCTGAACCACTGTTTAACAATGCTATATCTCATAATGAGATTTTTGATGCTATTAAACATTTAAAAACAGGGAAAAGTGCTGGTCTGATAAAATAATAGGAGAAATGCTCAAGTACACTAACTCCACAGTTATTACCTTTCTTGCTCAGTTTATTTAACCATTTGTTTGAAACAGGTGCTTTCCCTTTAGAGTGGGCCAAATCCGTAATAATTCCAATTCATAAAAAAGGAGATATTAATAATCCTGACAACTATCGTGGAGTAGCTCTAACCAGTATATTAAGTAAACTTTATACTTACATTTTGAATAAAAGATTAACTCAATGGGCAGATAATGAAGAAAAATTAATTGAAGAGCAAGCGGGCTTTAGAGCGAAATACAGCACTGTAGATCATATATTTACTTTATACTCTCTTGTTCAAAAACATTTGCTTTCCAGTAAAAAATTATACGTTGCTTTTGTAGACTTTAAAAAGGCTTTCGATTCTGTGAATAGAAAATATATTGTGGAATGTACTACGAAAAATCGGTGTAAATGGTAAACTTTATCTCTCCCTTCGAGCTATTTACGATTCAGTTTTAGCCTGTGTGCAT
>CM060326.1:40177535-40182535 GCA_030674155.1 Stramonita haemastoma | reverse complement strand
GATTTATTCTTTTATATCGAGGATAATGAAATAAGCACTCTTGTGCTTTTTTTTTTTTACATCCAGTCCCCGTGTGTATGCAGTTTTTGTAAATGTCATCTGTTCCCACTGGCACACGGTGGCCTACTCTTACGAAAAGCGGAACAAGATTTAACGTGTGCGCAAGGTGTTCTCCGTGCGTTCGCACACGGGCCACGGTTTAAAGTCTCATCCGAAGGACTTTTGGGGAGAGTGGAGTCAGCACTGATGTTAACTCCAGGAGAAAAATCTCCTCGACCGGAATTTGACCCGGGTTGTCAATGAGACATGAGACACCTTTACCTGAAAAGATTCCCTCTTCCGTGCCGAAGTCGGATGCACTGTGCCTCACCTGACTTGACAGGCCCTTAACAGTTGCGCAACGCATTTTTGTACAGGTATATACACGCACTTTCGCCTTTCCAATAACAATAGTCGCTTTCTGAGCGTTCGAGGAAAAGAGAAAAGAGAGAGAGAGAGAGAGAGAGAGAGAGAGAGAGAGAGAGAGAGAGAGAGAAGAGAGAGAGAGAGAGAGAGAGAGAGTGTGTGTTCATGTTTGTATATGTGTTTCAATTTTCCATGAGCTTGACCCTTTTTTTTTTTTTTTAACGTTAACTGCTGTAATCCAACCTAGAAAGCCAGACAAGAATACAGACTGATAGAGAGATAGATATAGAGAGCGAGAGATAGAGAGAGATAGAAAGAGAGAGATAGAAAGAAAGAGATAGATAGATAGACAGATAGATATATAGTTAGATAGATAGATAGATAGATAAGAAGATAGATAGATAGATAGATAGATAGATAGATAGATAGATAGATAGGTAGGTAGGTAGACAGACAGACAGACAGACAGACAGACAGACAGACAGACAGACAGACAGACAGACAGACAGACAGACAGACAGACAGACAGACAGACAGACAGACAGATAGATAGATAGATAGATAGATAGATAGACAGACAGACAGACAGACAGACAGACAGACAGACAGACAGATAGAGAGATAGAGAGATAGAGAGAGAGATAGATAGATAGATAGATAGATAGATAGATAGATAGATAGATAGATAGATAGATAGATAGATAGGTGTGCGAGAGAAAGAGAGACAGAGAGAGACGCAGAGAGAGACAGAGACAGACAGACAGACAGACAGACAGACAGACAGAAGACCGGCAGACAGACAGACAGAAAAAGAAGTTGATTGTCAATGACATCTGTCAATTTGTCAGCTAGGTTGGTCTTTCTTTGCTGCTCTTTGAATCAAGGTCATATCCTTCTCCTCCTCCTCCTCCTCTTCTTCTTCTTCTTCTTCTTCTTCTTCTTCTTCTCCTCCTCCTCCTCCTCCTCCTCCTCCTCCTCCTCCCTCCTCTTCTTCATCCTCCTCCTTCTCCTCTTCCTTCTCCTTTCTCCTCCTTTTTCTCCTCCTTTTTCTCCCTTTCCTCTTCTTCCTCCGCCTCCTTCTCCCCTCCTCCTCCTCCTCGTCTTCCTCCTCCTCCTTCTCCTCTTCCTTCTCCTCTCTCCTCCTTTTTCTCCCTTTCCTCCTCTTCCTCCGCCTCCTTCTCCTCCTCCTCCTTCCTCCTCCTCCTCCTCCGCCTCCTTCTCCTCCTCCTCCTTCCTCCTCCTCCTCCTCCTCCTTCTACTCCTCCTCCTTCCTCCTCCTCCTCCTCTGCCTCCTTCTCCTCCTCCTCCTTCCTCCTCCTCCTCCTCTTTCTCCTCCTTTTCTCCCTGTCTTCCCTCTCTGTCCCGTTCATTTCCCTTCTGTCTATCCCAATTTCATCCTACAACACTTTTCATGGGCCAACTTGGCAATGCGTAAACACTGAGATCACAAACAAATAAACACAGATAATTACTGCACAAACAGAAACTCATAAACAAATGAGCAAAAACAGACAAATAAAAAACAAACAGTCGAAAGTGGCATCCCAATTTCATCCTACAACTTTCCGCAGGTCAAATTTGGCAATGTGTATGTAAACACGGAGATCACAAAAAATAAAGAAAACACATCGGACTATTATTGCACAAACACGTACCATAAACACAACAAATAAACAAGCACACTCACACACACACAAACAGATAAATAAACAGTCTAAAATGACATCCCACTGTCATCCTGTAACGTTCCCATAGGTCAACATGGTAATGCATTATAAACAATGAGATCACAAAAAATAAACCTGTCAGATAAATATTACCCTAACACATACCACAAACACAACAAACGAATAAAGTTGATAAGCAAAAAACAGACAAATAAACAACAAACAGTCGAGAGTGGCATCCCAATTTCATCCTACAACTTTCCATAGGCCAACTTGGCAATGCGTAAACACTGAGATCACAAACAAATGTGGCAGGGCGGTAATTAGATTACTTCCCATGCGATGGGAACAGCCAATCGCAGCGTTGTGGATCTAAATTTAGATCAACACCTGTGAATTGTGCGATGTACTGTATCGTTGGGGGGTGGTCGAAAACCGTCCTCTGCATGCACTTTGCCCGTAGCGGTAAAATGTAGTATTTATGCAGCCTCTTTTTAGAGGCCACATACCCACTGTCTGACCGTGCTGTCGTCGCCGAGAAGTTGTACAGAGTCGCGGCAGATCAAATATCTGCACTCTGTTACACAAATAAAAACAGATAATTGTTGCACAAACAGAAACTCATAAACAATATAAACAAATAAGCAGAAACAGACAAATAAACAAACAGTCGAAAGTGGCATCCCAATTTCATCCTACAACTATCCATAAGTCAACTTGGCAATGCGTAAACAGTGAGATTACAAAAAAATGAACACGTCCGATAAATATTGCACAAACACATACCACAAACACAACAAACGAACAAATAAACATGCAAGCACACAAACAAACAACACAAACAGACAAATAAACAGTCGAAAGCACCATACCGCTCTCATCTTACAACTTTCCAAAGGTCAACTTTGGCGATGCGTAAAAGTAAACATGTCGGATAATTACTGCATACACACACACACACACACCAAATAAGCAATCAAACACAAACAAACAGACAAAAAACAAACAAACAAGACAAAAGTGACATGAAAAAGAAAGGAGCATGATATACATTTTGGTGTCAAGAAGATCAGGCATCAGTTTGACGTATTATTATTATTGTTGTTGTTTGTTTGCCTGTTCATTTTGTTTCTTGAAAAATACGGTGAGGAGGGGGAGGGGAAGGAGGAGGGGGAGGGGAAGGAGGAGGGGGAGGGGAAGGAGGAGGTGGGGGGAAGGGGGAGGAGTTTTTGTGTTGTGATATGTGTGGGATTTTATTTGAAGGAGGGGGAGGAGGAGAAGGGAGATTTTTATTGATTGGGGGAGGGAGGGAGGGAGAGAGGGAGGGAGTTGCATGTTGTGATATGTGTGGTGGTTTTTTGTTGTTGTTTGTTTGTTGTTGTTGTTGTTGTTGTTTGGGGGGGGAAGGTTTTATTTGATTGGTCTGTCTTTGGGCTGTCTTCTTTTTGGGTTTTTTTATGTGTCATTTCGTTTTTATGTTTGTTTTTGTGGGGGGGGGGGTTATTTGTAATTTTATTATTTCGGGTTGAAATGATTGATTAGTTGGTATAGTGGATGCTTTTGTGGTTGCTAGGATTTTGGGGCTGCGAAAGAAGGGGGCGGGAGGGGAGGGAGGGAGGAGGGAGAGAGAGAGAGAGAGAGAGAGAGAGAGAGAGAGAGAGAGAGAGAGAGAGAGAGAGAGAGAGAGAGAGAGAGATTTGATTTGATTTGATTTGATTTGATTTGATTTGATTTATTCTTTTATATCGAGGATAATGGGATAAGCACTATTGTGCTTTTTTACATCCAGTCCCCGTGTGTATGCAGTTTTGCAAATGTCATCTGTTCCCACCGGCACACGATGGCCTACTCTTACGAAAAGCGGAACAGGATTTAACGTGTGTGCAAGATGTTCTGCGTGTGTTCGCACACGGGGCCTCGGTTTAAAGTCTCATCCGAAGGACTTTTGGGGAGAGTGCAGTCAGCACTGATGTTAACTCCAGGAGAAAAATTTCCTCGACCGGACTCGAACCCGGGCCTTCAAATTGCCAGCGCAGTGTTCTTACCACTAGGCTATCCGTCCCCCCTGCAAGAGAGAGAGAGAGAGAGAGAGAGAGAGAGAGAGAGAGAGAGAGAGAGAAGAGAGAGAGAGAGAGAGAGAGAGAGAGTATGTGGATAATTGTGTGTGTGTGTGTGCGTTTATGTGTGTATAAGTGTGCGTGCGCGTGCGCTAATGTGTGAATGTGTGAGGAGGGAAGTGGAGGTGGGAGCGTGAATGCGCGTGGGCGTGTAGATAATGTATATGCGCAGCGCGCGCGCGCGCGCGCACGTGTGTGTGCGTGTGCGTGTGCGTGTGCGTGTGTACGTGTGTTCGTATATATGTGTGCGCGCGCGCGTGTGTGTGTGTTGTGTGTGTGTGTGTGTGTGGTGTGTGTGTGCGTGCGTGCGTGTTTGTTTGTGTTGTGTCTGTGTGTCTGTGTGTCTGTGTGTCTGTGTGTCTGTGTGCTTTATGTTCATGTATGTGTGTCTGTGTTGTGTGTTTTGTTTTCCTTGCTTACTATTTCTTGCAAGGATGTTTTTCAAGGGTAAGGGAGAGAGGTGGTGGCCTTTTGAAAACAAAAACAAAAAAACCAAAAACACCACATTTGGATATCAGAGAATAAATGGGATCAGACAAGAGATCAAAGTCAAGTCTTTTATTTATTATTGATGGAGTTATTTATATTTATAGCGTTGCGTGCGTCAACAGTTTTTTCCTAGCGTGACACCTTCCATCAAAACTGTTCTGTCTGAGCAACGGGGTAGAGGCTGTAGAAAAAAAAAATCATCATATTTTTCTCTTCGTTTATTTTCTTCTTCTTTTTTCTAGTCTGGGTGATCAGAAAACAAACTAAAAGAAAATTTCAGTTTTTTTTCCTTTTTTTCAGTTTTTAAAAAAAAAAAAAATTT
>CM060326.1:40165035-40172535 GCA_030674155.1 Stramonita haemastoma | reverse complement strand
AGGCAAACATGCAAACAAACAAACACAAACACGCAAACATGCAAACAAATAAACACAAAAAGGCAAACATGCAAACAAACAAACACAAACACGCAAACATGCAAACAAATAAACACAAACATGCAAACAAATAAACACAAACACGCAAACATGCAAACAAATAAGCACAAACATGCAAACATGCAAACAAATAAACACAAACATGCAAACAAATAAACACAAACACGCAAACATGCAAACAAATAAACACAAACACGCAAACATGCAAACAAATAAACACAAACACGCAAACATGCAAACAAATAAACACAAACACGCAAACATGCAAACAAATAAACGCAAACACGCAAACAAATAAACACAAACACGCAAACAAATAAACACAAACAAATAAACACAAACAAATAAACACAAACAAATAAACACAAACACGCAAACATGCAAACAAATAAACACAAACACGCAAACATGCAAACAAATAAACGCAAACACGCAAACAAATAAACACAAACACGCAAACAAATAAACACAAACAAATAAACACAAACAAATAAACACAAACAAATAAACACAAACAAATAAACACAAACAAATAAACACAAACACGCAAACATGCAAACAAATAAACACAAACACGCAAACAAATAAACACAAACACGCAAACAAATAAACACAAACAAGGAAAACAAACAAACACAAAATAGGCAAACACGCAAACGCTCCCTCACATCACGAGTCGCATTGCACCAGAGGTCAGATTTTAGTTTTTGGCATATCATTAACTTGCAATAAAAAGATCATTCAATATATTAAAAACAGATTGAATATCAGACATGCCTATGAAAAATTAGTGCAATTCTAAATGATAAAACTGTCAATTTCTCATTTCAATTTGCAGTAATCAATAAGTTTAGCATCGTAACAGGTGGTCAGAATGAGGGCTTGGGTGTCTTTAAACACGTTTTAAAGCTAAAGTAAACACTCTTACCCCTTGATATTTCATTACAAGGTATAAAAATGGCTTTCGTTTTAATAATCCATCAATATCTCAAAAAATGACAACCTGACCCCCCCCCCCCCCCCCCCCCCCCTGCCTAAAATATCTCCTAGCAGAAAACTGGGTCAGGGACAGAGCGGCTCATTTCGTAGTGGAGCGTCAGAACTTGATAAGCAAACACACAAACACGATAAACAACAAACGTACAAACACAATCAACAAACACAAAAACAAACACATGAATATACAATCAAAGAAATTGACAGATTAAGCAAGCAAAAAAAAAAAAAAAAGAGAAGAATTTCACCCTGAGCATCATTGAAAGTTGAGAGTGGTTTTTTTTTGTTGTTTGTTTATTTTGGTTGAGTTCATTCGTTGATTATTTATTTCTTTATTACCGAAAGGTGTGGGGGGAGGGGGGAGGGGGGGAGGATATTAACCTAGGAGATGTGTCGTTTCTGGGAGCCAGATGAGATTGTATTGACTGGTTTGCTTGGAGATATTAGCGCTGCTTTGGGTTTTTTTCTTCTTTTTTTCGGTTTGCTTTTTGTAGTTTTTAAGGCTTTTTTTTTTTAATTTTGCTTTTATAAATTGATACGCTGCCTGCTTTTGCAGTTGCTTGCTTGATTAGGCTGTTAAAGGGAGGGGGAGGAGAGAGTGTCTGTGAGTGAGAGAGTGGAGGGAGATTAAACAGAGAAAGAGAGGGATATTTTATAATATATATATATATATATATATATATATATATATATATATATATATATATATATATATTATAAAGAAAGGGAAGGACGGTGGCAGGATGGTTAAGACGTTCGCCTGCCAATATGTAAACCGTGAGTTTTTGGGTTCGTACCCAGCCTCGCCCTTTCTTCCCAGGTTGACGAAAAAATCGAACTGAATGTCAAAGTCATTCGGATGAGACTCGAAACCGAGTCCCCGTGTGCGAATGCACGCAGAACATCTTGCGCACACGTTAAAATCCCGTTCCGTCTTTTGGAAGAGCAGGCCATCGTGTGCCGGTAGGAACGGATGACAAAATTATAACAAACCAGCATGCACACAGGTGTCGTGTTTTGACACCATCCCTGAGGAAAAGTTCCAGAGCGGCTCGGAGCTGTAGGTATATGGCAACGTTCTGGTGGCTCCTGCGACGGTACTGGAACCATTCGTATCGGTCATTGCCTTTCCAATGGATCATTCCAGTGCCGTGGAGAGGGGGGAGGGGGTCTGCTGCATGGGTAACAGCTTGCCCTCCAGGAATACTTGCCCAGGCTTTGAGCTGTAAAGACTAGAGCGCAACTCCATTGTCTTCCGAGACTGATGGGTGCCTACTATATATATATATATATATATATATATATATATATATATATATATATATATATATATATATATATATATATATATATATATATATATATATACATAAACATAAATACAAACATACAAACATACACACACACACTCATATATATATATATATATATATATATATATATATATATATATATATATATATATATATATATATATATATATATATTATATATATATATATATATATATGTTGTTTATTATTATAAAGAAAGGGAAATAGAGGGAGAGAGGGAGAGAGAGAGAGAGAGAGAGAGAGAGAGAGAGAGAGAGAGAGAGAGAGAGAGAGAGAGAGAGAGAGAGAGAGAGAGAGAGAGAACAAGAACAAGAAGAAAATAATTATCTATTTATTTACTTATTTGTTCTTGCATGGATACTGGAATAAGCAATCAAATCTTGTTGCTCTGTAGCCCCGCCGACCACAGAGGCCATATCGCGCGGGGATGGAGATTTTTTTTTTTTTTTTTTTTTTTTTTTTTTTTTTTTTTTTTATATCGAGGATAATGGGAGAAACACTCGTGTGCTATTTTCACATCCAGTCCCCGTGTGTATGCAGTTGTGTAAATATTGTCGTCTGTTCCCACCGGCACACAATGGCCTACTCTTACGAAAAGCGGAACAGGATTTAACGTGTGCGCAAGATGTTCTGCGTGCGTCCGCACACGGGACCTCGGTTTACAGTCTCATCCGGAAGACTTTGAAGGGGGGGGGGGGGGGAGTGGAGTCAGCACTGATGTTCTCCAGAGGAAAACTCCCCTCCAACGGAGATCAAACGCGGGTCGTCAATTTGCCAGCACTCAATAATAAGCACTCACGTCCCTTTTTTTACATCCAGTTCCCGTGTGCCTGACCTTTTTGTAACATGTTTTATTCGTTCCCATCGGCACAAAATGGTTAAAACTTTTCCGAAAAGTTTAACAAGTTTTAGCGTGTTCGAAAGATGTTTTGCGTGCGATCGCACAAGGAACTTCGGTTTATAGTCTCGTCCGAAGGACTAGGGGGGGGGGGGGGGAGAGAGAGAGAGAGAGAGAGAGAGAGAGAGAGAGAGAGAGAGAGAGAGAGAGAGAGAGAGAGAGAGAGAGAGAGAGAGTGTGTGTGTGTGTGTGTGTGTGTTCTGTGTGTATGTGTTTGTATGTGTGTGTGTGTGTGTGTGTGTGTGTGTGTGTGTTGTTTGTGTATGCGTGTTTGTATGTGTGTGTGTGTGTTCTGTGTGTATGTGTCTGTGTGTATGTGTCTGTGTGTGTGTGTTTCTCTCTGTGTGTGTGTGTGTGTGTGTGTGTGTGGTGTGTGTGTGCGCGTGCGCGAGCGTGTGTGTGTGTATGCGCGCTCGTTAGTTCATGCGTTTGAATGTGCATGTGTAATTCTAGCATGTGTGTATGTGCGCGCTCGTGTACGCGCGCGCGTGTGTGTGTATGTGTATGTGTGAGTGTGTGCGCGCGCGCGTGTGTGTGTGTGTGTGTGTGTGTGTGTGTGTGTGTGTGGTTATTATGTCCTCTTTTTTCATTTACAGTTTTGATATCAAGAGACGAAATGGGATCAGACAAGAGATCAGAGTGAAGTATATGATTTATCGATTAGTTTATTTGCAGCGTCGCGTGCGTGACAGTTCCTAGCGTGACACCGTCCATCACTTTTCCGTCTGAGTAACGGTCAGAGGTCCAGGAAAACATCCTGCCTTCCTCTTCAGTCATTCAGACCTTTGAGTCTGGCGGGCTAAGAAACTGTAAAAAAAAATTTTTTTAAAGTATATAAAAACAAACAAATAGCAAAAATTACTAGGACCCACTAACGTGGCAATCACGATTTTATATATATATAAAAAAGGTGCTTAGCTTTTGAGACTTGAAGAGATTGGATAAAATCGATCTTGAAAGTAAAGAGTTCATTTTCATGTTGCTAGTTGTTTTTTTTTCTCCCCCCAAAAAAACTTTTTGAGGCTTGTGTAAGATTGGATAAACTTAGATTTTTAAAAGTAAAAGTTCATTTTCAACGTGTTACTTATTTCTTTTCTCATTTTTTTCTGGACAGGAAAACAATATATATCAACGGAAAAGAAATGGAATAAACACCATTATGTACGGATTTTCTTTGGGGTGTTTGCCGTTTCGTTAGAAAACTCGTAAAGGAACACGCACAAGCGAGCGCGCGCGTGCGCGCATGGGCGCACACACACGCACGCGCGCGCGAACACACACACAAGCACACACGCACGCACGCATACATGCACACAAACACACGCGCATGCACACACGCACGCATACACACACACGCACACACACGCACGCACGCACGCACGCACACACACACACACACACACACACACACACACACACACACACACACACACACACACACACACACACACACACACACACAGAGAACATCTTGCGCACACGTTAAATCCTGTTCCGCTTTTCGTAAGAGTAGGCCATCGTGTGCCGGTGGGAACAGATGACAATATTTACAAAAACTGCATACACACGGGGACCGGATGAAAAAAAGCACATGATTACTTATTCTGTTATCCTCGATATAAAAGAATAAAATAAAATATAAAAGAATAAAATAAAATAAAAAATAAAAATAAACACACACACACACACACACACACACACACACACACACACACACACACACACTTTGACACTGACAATATTGACCGCTTTTATTCCAAATTTACTGAGACCATTCTTCATGCTGCCACTTTGTCTATCCCTAAAATTAATATGCTAAAAACAAATAAACATCAGGGAAATATCTGGTGGACACCAGCTTGTGAGGAAGCAGTTAAATATAAGCGCTTAATGTATAAAATGTATTTAAAAGATAAAACATCAGAAAATAATTTAAAACAGAAACAAGCAAAAAATCACTGTAACCTTGTTGTAGCTCAGGCTAAGAGACAATTTTGGACATCTTTTTGTACAACCGAAATTTCAAACCATAAAGACCTTAAAAAGGTTTGGGAAAAATTTCATGAAATGAAAAGAGGTGTTAGTTTACCAGCTTGTCCAGTGAGACTAGAGAGCAAAGAATTTCCATCAAATTTAGAAAAAGCTGAAGCGTTTGCAGACATGTTTTCAAAATCGATGCGTCTTGAAGGCTTGTCACTTAATTGCAAGAATTATAGAACAGAAGAGGAGTATAAAACAGAGTATACCGACCCAGTCCCTGACAACAGTTCATATATTAATGCCGCAATTTCAGTGGAAGAAGTTAGAGATGCTTTAACATCTCTTTCTACTAAGAAAACATCTGTTGGATTAGATGCAGTTTCTAACGACATGCTAAAACATATACCAGTAAACTTTATTTTTCTACTTCATAAACTGTTCAATAAATGTTGGGTTGAAGGTGTTATGCCAGTAATTTGGAAACAGTCAATTGTCATTCCAATTCATAAACAGGGAAAGCCCAAAACAGACAAAACTAGCTACAGACCAATAGCGTTGACCTCACACACTGGCAAGCTAATGGAGAGAATTATTCTGAAAAGGCTGATGTATTTCTGTGATAAAAATAAGATAATCCCGGTCAATCAAACGGGTTTTCAAAAAGATAGGTCTGCTATTGATAACTTGGTTAAACTGTCAACGCATATAAAAATTCAGTTTGCAAGAAGAAAGAACGTTCTTGCAACTTTTTTTGATATAAAAAAGGCGTATGATCAAGTTTGGCATGCTAAGTTGCTGTGTAAACTAAAGAATCTAGGTTTTTCTGGGCATTTCTATCATTATATTAAAAGTTTTTTGACTAATAGAAGTATACAAGTTAGAGTAGCAAAATCATATTCAGGTTTTAGATCTCTTCATATGGGACTACCCCAAGGATCTGTTATATCACCTCTACTGTTTAATGTTTTGCTGCATGATCTCCCTATGACATTGTCAAACGAAGTCGTCATAGTGCAATATGCAGATGACATATGTATGTGGATGACTGTTTCTATGAAAAGAAACACACCAAAAAGAGTATTAAACTACATTAAAAAGGTATATCAGAACCAGCTAAACAATGTCGATAAGTATATGTTTGAAAATGGATTTACTTTATCCACAGAAAAAACTTACACTGTGCTTTTTAACAATAGCAGTAATCCAGATGAGCTACCAGCATTTAAAATTGGGGCCGACATGATTGAGTATAAAAATACCATAAAGTTCTTAGGTGTTTTTCTTACTTCTAAGCTAACTTGGAATGCACATATTGAACACAATTTAACTAAAGCAAAAAAATGCTTGAACTTACTGAAGATGGTCAGCAAACAGTTCTGGGGCCAAGATATGTTAAATTTGAAAAGTTTAGCTACATCTCTTATTCGTTCAAAATTATCGTATGGCCAAGAGGTCTTTTTCAGTGCTCCTAGGTATTTACTTAAAAAGTTACAAAGTATAGACTGCAAAGCATACAGGCTTGCTCTTGGTGTGCCTTATCACGCCTCAGCCATGGGAACGTATAACGAAGTCGGCATATTACCTTTAGATGATTATCGTCAACTAGCATGTGCTAAATATGTGCTCAGAAACAGAACAACTGAAAACTTTATTTCAGAAGAAATAGAAGTAAAATCAGAATTTAGTTTTCCTAAAAGAGCAAAATCTATATCCTCTTTAATGCCTATAAATACATACGTGTCTGATCTTGTTCAAAACTCTGAAGTCAATCAACACAGCATGGACACAAGAGAGGCAATATTACCTTGCCCATCTTGGGAGATGAATAAAGCACACTTCGATATTGAGGTGTCTAATGAAAAAAAGAATGAAAATCCGAACATAATGGTTTCTGATGTCCGATCCCACATCCATCATAAATATTTTGACCATTTACAAATTTATACAGACGGATCACGTCTAGAAAATCAAGAAACGGGATCTGCTTTTGTTATACCAGCGTTAAAAATTGAAAAATCATATCATGTTGGTAAACATCACTCGATATTTACAGCAGAACTTGTAGCAATATTAATGGGTCTTACTTATATTCTTGATTTGCCATTATGTATATTTCAAATTCTTTTTTGTGTGGATTCTAAGTCGGTATTGTATGCTTTAAAATCTCCATGTTACAAGAAAACTTCAAAAATTATATTGGAGATTAAGCATGTCATACATCTCTTGACCTTA
>CM060326.1:40150035-40152535 GCA_030674155.1 Stramonita haemastoma | reverse complement strand
GGACTGGATGTAAAAAAAGCACATGAGTGCTTATTCTGTTATCCTCGATATATAAGAACAAATAAGTAAATGATAAATAAAAGCGGAACAGGATTTAACGTGTGCGCAAGATGTTAAACCTCGTGCATTCGCACACGGGTGCCTCGGTTTAAAGTCTCATCCGAAAGACTTTTGGGGGGAGAGTGGAGTCAGCACTGATGTTAACTCCAGAGGAAAAATCCCCTCGACCGGGAATCGAACCCGGGTCGTCAGATTGCGAGCGCAATGTTCTGTCCACTAGGCTATCCCGTCCCCCTGCCTGCCAGTCACAAGTTCAGTCTCTGGTCACTGATGCTTGTTTGATGACACCTCTCGATCTCCTACTCTTGCTTGACGTGTGTAGGTCAAAAGTTTGTATCATACATATATACAGCAAACCCAGAGAGGAGGAAGGGGGCAGGAGGGTTAAGACATTCGCCCTGTCTTTACCGAGTATAAAATGTCAGGTTGTGGGTTTGATTTCCAAACCTCGCCCTTTTTTCTGCATTGTTGTTGTTGTTGTTGTTGTTGTTGTTCTTCTTCTTCTTCTTCTTCTTCTTCTTCTTCTTCTTCTTCTTCTTCTTCTTCTTCTTCTACGTCTTCTTCTTTGCGCGCGCGCGCGTATGTGTGTGTGTGTGTGTGTGTGTGTGTGTGTGTGTGTGTGTGTGTGTGTGTGTGTGTGTGTGTGTATGTGTGTGTGTGTGTGTGTGTGTGTGTGCGTGAGTGTGTGTGTGTGTGTGTGTGTGTGTGTGTGTGTGTGTGTGTGTGTGTGTGTGTGTGTGTGTGTGTGTGTGTGTGTGAATTAAGAATCTGCTAATCTTATTTGTTGTGATCGGTTCGCATGTGCGGTTCGAATGATTTAAAGTCAAGCGAATTGATTTATTTGCGTAACTAGATTCAGCACTATAGAAATTCCATATGTTGTTATTATTATCATTACTTTGCTCACCATAAAGGTAGCTGCATTCAGACTTCGAGGATGTGCGCTTAAAAGAGTTATAACTGTTACTTGCATAAGTCTTTAGTAAATCCATTTAGGATACTTAATGAGTTATAACTGTTACTTGCATAAGTCTTTAGTAAATCCATTTAGGATACTTAATGAGTTGTAACTGTTACTTGCATCAGTCTTTAGTAAATCCATTTAGGATACTTAATGAGTTGTAACTGTTACTTGCATAGGTCTTTAGTAAATCCATTTAGGATACTTAATGAGTTGTAACTGTTACTTGCATCAGTCTTTAGTAAATCCATTTAGGATACTTAATGAGTTGTAACTGTTACTTGCATAAGTCTTTAGTGAATCCATTTAGGATACTTAATGAGTTGTAACTGTTACTTGCATCAGTCTTTAGTGAATCCATTTAGGATACTTAATGAGTTATTACTGTTACTTGCATAAGTCTTTAGTGAATCCATTTAGGATACTTAATGAGTTGTAACTGTTACTTGCATCAGTCTTTAGTGAATCCATTTAGGATACTTAATGAGTTGTAACTGTTACTTGCATAAGTCTTTAGTAAATCCATTTAGGATACTCAAAGAATTATAAATGCCACTTGCATGAATTTTTAAGTGAATCCATTCAGAATGCTAAAGGAATTATAACTATACTTGCATTATTTTTTTTATAGTAATTTTAGAATGCTCAAGGAATCTTAACGATTACTTGCATGAATCTTTAGTGAATCCACTTAGAATGCTAAAAGATTTTTTTTTTAATAATAAAAAATAGATGAATTTTTTTTATAGTAATGTTAGAATGCTCAAGGAATTTAAAATCATAAATAAATTATAACCGGTACTTGTACGAATCTTCAGTTAATCTGTTCAGAATGCTAACAGAATTAGAACTGCTACTTGTAAAAATCTTTAGTGAATCCACTCAGATGCCAAAGGAGTTATAACTCTTAGTTGCATTAATTATGTTTTTCTCCAGAATTACTCGCTCAGTCACACAGGCAGAAGCTAAAGGAAACAAAAGGGGGAGACAAACAGAACAGAAAAACGAGGGGAAATATTTTCAAAGTAAGCAACACACACAAAGCTAGAGATCCCAAAACATGGTCAAAAAAAAAAAACATAAGAAAAAGAAGAAAGAAAAGCGAAAGATAAAAGGAAAAGAAGAAAAATGAGATAGAGAGAGAGAGAGAGAGAGAGAGAGAGAGAGAGAGAGAGAGAGAGAGAGAGAGAGAGAGAGAGAGAGAGTCAGACAGACAGACACAGAGAGATAGACTGACAGACACAGAGACAGACAGAGACAGACAGACAGAGACAGACAGACAGACACAGAGAGAGAGAGAGAGAGAGAGAGAGAGAGAGAGAGAGAGAGAGAGAGAGAGAGAGAGAGAGAGAGAGAACACAAAAAGGAAGAAACAAAATCTCCAACACAAAAAAAAAACAGCGAAAGACACAAAGAATGACAGAAAGAAAGAAAAACAAACAGACAGATGGAGAATCAGAAAGATGAATACGGAGAAAA
>CM060326.1:40145035-40147535 GCA_030674155.1 Stramonita haemastoma | reverse complement strand
GCGAAATGTTTTTACCATTATGCGAAATGTTTTTGCCATTATGCGAAACTGTCGTGCCATCAGTTCCCTGTCTACAGATGCTAAACTGTTTAAAAGACTTTAACATTATGCGAAATGGAGTTGCCATCGGCTCTTCTCTATAGATGCCAGTCTACCAGACTTTAGAACTAATGCGAAATGCGTTTGTCACTACAGATGCCAGTTTAACAGACCTAGAAACTTCGGGGGGAAGTGGATCGGTGGTCTAGGTGGTCACGCGCCTTGCCTAGAAAGCAAAAAGTCTCGGTCGGAGTGTTCGGGGTTCGTACCCCGTTTGGACCCAAAACTTTTTCCCCATCCATTAGACCATGAGTGGTGGTCTGGGCGCTAGTCTTTCGGATGAGACGATAAACCGAGGTCCCGTGTGTTACACATCACTATTTAGCGCACGTAAAAGAACCCACGGCAACAAGGGGGTTGTCCCTGGCAAAATTCTGTAGAAAAAAAGCCACTCTGATAGGGAAAACAAATACACTTGCATGCAGGAAAAAGAAAAAAAAATGGGTAGGCGCTGCACATGTGGCGACGTGCTCTCCCCGGGGAGAGCAGCCCGAATTTCACGCAGAGAAATCTGCCGTGACATAAAGTGGTACAAAATACAAAAAATACAAATACTTATGGGAAATGCGTTTGCCACTACAGATGGCAGTTTAACAGACTTAGAAACTTATGGGAAATGGGTTTGCCATCTGCTCTCTGTCTCTACAGACGACAGTTTAAATGACTTATGAACCTATGCCAAAATGTTTTGCCATTGTTTCTGTGTCTACAGACCCCAACTTAACCGAATTAGGAACGTGTGGGAAATATCTTTGCCACTGTTTCTTTGCCAATACAGATGCCAGTTTAACAGACTTGGAAACCTGTGCCAAAGTGTTTTGCCACTGGCTCTGTTTCTACAGATGGCAGTCTAATAGACTTATGAACCTATGCCAAATATACTTGCCATTTTGTTCTCTGTCTCTATAGATATCAGTTTAACAGACTTTTAAACTCCCCGAAACTCCTTCGGATGAGACTATAAAACCGAGGCCCCGTGTGCGAACACACGTAGAACATCGTGCGCACACGTTAAACCCAGTTTCGCTTTTCGTAAGAGTAGGCCAGTTTGTGCCGGTGGCAACAGATGACAAGATTTACAAAACTGCATACCTACGGGGACTGGATGTAAAAAAGCACATGAGTGCTTATTCCATTGTCCTCGATATAAAACAATAAATAAATAAATGAATGCATAAATGGGCAATATGTTTGCCACTACATATCCCAACTTAACCGATCTAAGAACTTATGGGAAACATCTTTGCCATTGGTTCTGTCTCTACAGATGGCAGTCTTCTGAACTGATGCGAAACGTATAATTTGCCACTACAGATGCTAGTCCGAGAGAGAGACATATAAACTTATGGGAAATACGTTTGCCACTACATATGCCAGTTTAACTGACTTATGAATTTTTACGAATTGTATTTGCCCCTGATTCTATCTTCCTACCTTCTCAGGGAACCCAAAAATAGAACCAAGTGCATAATTATCATGACGATTATCAAGCTGTCAACACAGGTAGGGTAAAAACAAAAAAACAAAAATAAAGGATGAATGAATCTGGAGAGGGAGACAGGAAGGGAGTAAGCTGTAAGCTTCGTCCAGGGCTATCAATATTCCTGAAGAAAATGAGCACAGGGAGTAAGAAAGATAGAAAAATGAAAATTATAGAAAAAAAAAGGATAGAAAAAAGAGAAAACCAATACGATAAGAAAGAAAGAAAGAAAGGAACAAAGGAAGGAAGGAAGGAAGGAAGGAAGGAAGGAAGGAAGGAAGAAAGGAAGAAAGGAAGGAAGGAAGGAAGGAAGAAAGAAAGAAAGAAAGAAAGAAAGAAAGAAAGAGGGTTAGAAATAAAGAAAAAGAACATAAAAATATGAAATAGGAAGAAAGATAGAAAGAAAAGAAAAAGAACATTAAAAAATTTAAGGAAAGAAAAACAAAACGAAGAAAACTGAAAGAAAAAGCGAATAAATTTTCTTTTTTTAGGAAAACCCCCAAGCCCGTACAGTTCAAAGACCCGAAGATGTGCCTGTGGAATGATGAAATAGTATGTGGTTTTGGACATAGGGGGGAAGTTATTTTGACAGTAAGACTGATGTACGTGAATAACTGAATGCTGATAAGGGTGTAAAAATCGAATTACTTCTTTTTAAGGGAGGAATAAGTGGGATTTTTAAAATTCCTCTTCTGCTAGTACCAAGTTTTTTTTGTTGTTGTTTTTTTCTTCTCTCTACTAAAAAAGCAAAAAAAGCTTTCTGCGTTTGTCACTATTGATTTGCCTCTCTGTCTCTGCCTCTCTCTCTGTATCTCTCTGTCTGTCTGTCTGTCTGTCTGTCTGTCTGTCTGTCTGTCTGTCTGTCTCTCTCTCTCTCTCTCTCTCTCTCTCTCTCTCTCTCTCTCTCTCTCTCTCTCTCTC
>CM060326.1:40105035-40137535 GCA_030674155.1 Stramonita haemastoma | reverse complement strand
ATTTTTACAAAAAGTTCTGTATATAGTTGATCTATATATTGTAGTAAATAATTGTTTTGATATGGTGTTCTCTTTTCCTTCTGTTATGAAATGTTCACACTGTTGTGTAAATAAAGCATCTATGTACTGCAGTAAATTCTTTATTAGTATTGTCTTGTTGTTTCTTCCTGTTATTACCAAAGGTTCACAAAAAGTTTTGTATATAGTCGATCTATGTACTGCGGTGAATTCATGTGTTATAATTATGTTTTTGTTGCTTCTTATTATTATCATCAAAATTTGAAGTGGTCACAAAAAGTTCTGAATAGTTTATCTATATACAGCAGTAATTTCTTGTTTGATATGGTTTCTGTTGCTTTCTGTTCCTTTTCTTCCTATCTCGTCTATTTTCTGCCGTCTTGGTCCATTCTCCATACCTTTTTTTTTTTTTTTTTTTTTTCTTTTTTTTTTTTTACACCAGAAAGACTTAAAAAATGACAATTCTCTCCCACACGGAAGTGGGAGGCGCTAGGCCTGACTTTTCGGGCGCTTTAATGGCAGCACAACGCATTTTCGATCATATGACAGACAACTGTAGTTGCTGTTGGAGTGTTCGGCGATGAAGAAGGAGGAGGAGCAGAAGAAGAAGAAGAAGAGGATGAGGATGAGGAACAAGAGAAGAAGAAGAAAAAAAAGAAGAAGAAGAAGAAGAAGAAGAAGAAGAAGAAGAAGAAGAAGAAGAAGAAGAAGAAGAAAAGAAGGAGGAGGAGGAGAAGAAGAAGAAGAAGAAGAAGAAGAAGAAGAAGAAGAAGAAGAAGAAGAAGAAGAAGAAGAAAAGAAGGAGGAGAAGGAGGAGGAGAAGAAGAAGAAGAAGAAGAAGAAGAAGAAGAAGAAGAAGAAGAAGAAGAAGAAGAAGAAGAAGAAGAAAAAAAGAAGAAGAAGAAAGAAGAAGAAGAAGAAGAAGAAGAAGAAGAAGAAGAAGAAGAAGAAGAACAACAACAACAACAACAACAAGAACAAGAACAACAACAACAACAGCAACAGCAACAACAACAACAACAACAAACAATCAAAAGAAGCCACTCTTATGCCCCATAGAAGAAGCAATTCAATTTTCGCACTCTCATAAAAAAAAGTCCGTTATGTATGTGCATCAAGCATAATGTCCAACTAACTTTGCCCTGATGTCCAAAACTGTCACACTATTCAATGTAGTCAACACAGTTACTGGCGCCTCGTCGGTGTTTAGAAATAATATATATACGAGTTGTAGTTTTTTTCCTTTCATAGAAATGCTTTCTTTCTAGGTTTTTCTGTTGTTGTTCTTTCTTTTGAATTTCTCTGCTTTTCTTTCCTTCTTTTAGTCTGTTTGCCTGTTTCATTCCTGTCTTTATTTTTTAGTCTCTCTTCCTTTTTCTCCTTCCTTCCCCCCCCCCCCCCCCCCCCCCCCCCCCCCCCAGGCCCTGCCTCCTTCCCTTTTTTCCCTCCCTCCTTCCTCCTTTCATTCATTCATTATTTTTCCTTCTTTCTTCCTTCCTTTATTCTCTTTCTTTCTTTTAAAAAAAATCTTTTTATTTATTTAGTTATTCTTTTGTAACGAGGATAATGGAATAAGAAGTCGTGTACTTTTTTTTATTTTTTTTATTACATTTAGTCTCCGTCTGTATGTAGTTTTGTAAATTTTGCCAACTGTTCCTACCGGCACACAATGGTCTACTCTTTCGAGTAACGGAACAGGTTTTAACATGTGTGCAAGATGTTCTGCGTGAGTTGGCACACGGGACCTCGGTTTAGAGTCGAATCTGAAAGACTTTTGGGAAGAGTGGGGTCTGCACTGATGTTAACTCCAGGGGAAAATATCCTCTTGAATGGGATTCGAACCTGGGTCGTCAGATTGCGAGCGCAATGTTCTAACCACTAGACCATCCTGTCCCCCTTTCTTATTTTGTTTGTCCTGTCTGTGTGGTTTTCTTCCCTGTAGAGGGTTTTTCGCTGCATTTCATTCTGTTTTTAAAATTTCGGTTGATCCTATTTCACGATTCAAACCCATTATATTCTTTTCGTACTTTCTTGTTTCGTAGTATGTAACGCTTAGAATACATTGGATTTTGTTTTATTATTGGCTTGAAAAGTGTTTTTTTGTGTGTGTTTTTTTATATGTTCTTTAAAAATGTTGATAGGTTAATGAAAATTCCCTTGCAAGCTGATGGTGACACGCGCATTTTCTTTCATTGACAATTTCTGCTTTGTGGAACTACATTTTGTTATCAGGTAGAGTTTTAATGATTTGATGTACACATGCAACGTACGCTATCTAGAATACATTTGCACCTATGATTATGAAAGCACAGGATTATGAAATACATTACATGTAATCTTCATAATGTATGCCATACATTGCACTTAGCGGTACGGGTTTTAACGTGTACGCAAGATGTTCTGCGTGCGTTCGCACGCGGGATTTCAGTTTATAATCTCATCTGAAAGACTTTTTGGGAAGAGTGGAGTCGACACTGATGTTAACTTCAGAGGAAAAAAAATCCTCTTGAACGAGATTCGAACCCGGGTCAGCAGATCACGAGGGCATCACTCTGACCACCAGGCTATCCCCCCCCCCCCCCCCCCCCCCCCGCCGCCTCCAACCCATTGTGGGCTGGAGAAGGGGTGGGGTGGTGGGGGTAGTGTTGTCTCACTGGGACTGTCCAGTAGTTCGTCTGTCCCTGCCAAAGTATTTGTAGTACAGGTCGGGAGGGGGGGGGGGGGGAGGAGGAGAGGGGGGGGGGGTGACGGTTCGAAGGATAAAAATCAATGAACTTTCAACAAAACGACTTCTGCGCGTCTAGTCTGTCAGTGTCAGAGTGTGTGTGTGTGTGTGTGTGTGTGTGTGTGTGTGTGTGTGTGTGTGTGTGTGTGTGTGTGTGGAGAGTGATTTTAGCATGCACACACACACACACACACACACACACACACACACACACACACACACACACACACACACACACACACACACACACACACACTCAATATAAGTGTCCCATAACCTAAGTGCTCGTAGTAGGAGCGAGGCATCAGACCTCAGCTTCTCTAGGGGCCAGCATATTGAGGGAGGCGCCCATCTCCTCTCCCTCGCTGCTTTACCTTCCCTGACCCCTAAAGAGGGCAGGTACCCATTGACAGCCGAGTGAACTCTTTTGTGTGTGGGGGGGGGGGGAGGGACTGTACTGAAGCCAAAGCGAGCAAACGGTCATCCAACTGATTTGGTAACCACGCTCGATGCTGCTTAACATTAGCTTCGGGGACAGCGAACGCTCTGACCACTGAGCTATCTGTTCCCCCAAGTACATTCCATTCCGATCCTGCCTTCCTCATCTTGGCATTAAATCAACAATGTCCCTGAGGGGGCGGAATAGCTCAGTGGTCAGAGCGCTCGCTTTCCCCCCAGCTAAGGTTAAGCAGCGTCGAGCGTGGTTACCAAGTGGATGGGGGACCGTTTGCGCGCCTTGGCTTCAATTCAGTTCACCCAGCTGTCAATGGGTACCTGCCCTCTTTAGGGTCAGGTAAGGTAAAGCAGCGAGGGAGAGGAGATGGGTGCCGCTGCCCTCAACATGCTGGCCCCTAGAGAAGCTGAGGTCTCTAGACGCCTCGCTCCCCTATGACCACATAGGTTATGGGACACCTTTCTTTTTTTTTTCTTCTTTTTTTTTCACCTGAGGGACAATTCTTGTCATTAGGCTGCTAGTGCTCCACAGAGCAAAACTCGGATTGCCACAGTATGGAGATGTGCCAAGCCTTCCAGGATCGTGGCTACCTCGACACTATCATCAGCGCTGCTTAAAAAAAAAAAAAAAAAACCACTTCACAATGACGTGTCGTGGTTATTGACGTCATCCCATTACGACATAATCTGGTCTGAGGATGGAGGAATAGATATTCGGGGAACAACTATAATGTTGGCTGGTCTACTAAGTACTATGTGTGATGTGTTTTTAATATATATATATATATATATATATATATATATATATATATATATATATATATATATATATATATATGTATATATATATATATATATATATATATATATATATATATATATATATATATATATATATATATATATATATATATATATATGTGGCGCTCCACCACGAAATGAGTCGCTTAGCACATAATCCACTTTTCAGCTAGGAGCCATTAAAGGCAGGTAGGGTCAAGTTGGCAATTTTCAGATTTTGATTGATTATTAAAGTATAACCATTATTCTACCTTATAGTGAAATGTCAAATCATAATTTTGTTTCCTTTTGCCTTTAAACGTGTTTTTAAAATACCCAAGCCCTCATTCTGACCACCTATTAGGATGCTAAACTTGTCAATTTCTCAGTTTGTCATTTCCTGCAGTCTAGTATTTTAACTTGCAATAACTTTTCCTAGAACTGTCCGGTTTTCAATCTGTTTTTTGTATTGTATAGCCGTTTTATTGTAGTTTGATAACATGTCAGTAACTCAAAATTGACCTCTGGTGCAATGCGTCTCATTATGTGGTGGAGCGTCACACACACACACACACACACACACACACACACACACACACACACACACACACACACACACATATATATATATGTGTGTGTGTGTGTGTGTGTGTGTGTGTGTGTGTGTGTGTGTGTGTGTGTGTGTGTGTGTGTGTGTGACGCTCCACCACGAAATGAGTAGCTTAGCACTTGACCCACTTTTCTGCTAGGAGCCATTAAAGGCAGGTGGGGTCAAGTTGTCGATTTTGATATTTTGATTGATTATAAAACTATAGCCATTATTCTACCTTGTAGTGATATATAAAGTCATAATACGTATTGATTATAAAACTATAGCCATTAGTCTACCTTGTAGTGATATATAAAGTCATAATTTCGCTTCCTTTTGCCTTTAAACAAGTTTTAAAAATACCGAAGCCTTCATTCTGACCACCTATAAGGATGCTTAATATGGTAATTTCTCATTTTGTCATTTCCTGCAGTCTATCATTTCAAGTTGTAATAACTTTTGATAGAATTGTCTGATTTTCAATCTGTTTTTTGTATTGTATAGCCATTATATTGCCAATTAATAACATGTTAATAACTAAAAATTGACCTATGGCGCAATGCGACTCACTATGTGGTGAAGTGTCATATAATCATACGTAAATATCTATACAAACACTTATGCATAAATTTCTGCACTCTGTATTAATTTTGTAGTACTTTTTGGTGGTAAAATACATTGTACTTTCCATTTGCATAATGAGAATGTAGAATACAGTGCATTCATAAATCCATTATAAATTCATACAATAAAATTTGACAGGGAAATAAAAGGGGTTACATGCACATGTTTCCACTATTGTTATCTCAACATTTTTATCTTTGTCCGTCGTGTTCGACGATGACCTCCAAAACAACAGAGGAGGCAGCTGCTGTTTCGGAAATTGGGCAGAAATTTGATTATAGTGGAGATGCTTTGCCTACAGTACATCCCCACTCTCTCTGCCATGAGGGCATAAGGACAGTCAGCGTTGGAGATCTTCTCCAAAGGCCAAAGCCTCCAGGGCTGCAGCACATAAGGACTGTGCAAACCTCCTAGTCGGAGAGTCATAGTCGATCACTAAAGACTAAGCTGTAAAGTGGAATTCCATGAGTGGGAAAGAAAGCCACTAGTCATACAGCCTCTCACTTTGCTGTTGCCCCCAGCGTCAATGGTTTAATCAAAAACTGTGATAAAGCCCAGGTGCTGAAGGCACTACACTCGTCTGTATCACTTAATTAAGGGACCAGACCTCCTTGAAATTTTTCATATAATCTGTTTGGGGGGGGGGGGGATTTTTTTTTTTTTTTTTTTTAGAAATAAATAATTTTCTATATCACCGCGTATAAATTTTAAGATGTCTATTTTCATCCACAGTTTGAATAATACTTCAATGTAACATCATGATGGAGATATTGGAGGCTCATAGCGGATGGATGCTAACTCTCAGAACATGTTATTTATTTATTTTCGCTCCTTACGATTGTATAGAAAAAACGAACCGCAATCTTCAGATTTGACCTAAAACGAGGTTTGCCTGAGTCACTTCCCTTTTGCAAATGGCTGCGCCTATGCTGTGGCTTTTTCTCTGCTAGTTTTAAATCAAAAGAAATGCTTTTCTGAAATGTGTGACCCTGGATACACGCAACCATAGCTTCAGGTAAGAAGAGAAGAGGTAAAAAAAAAAAAAAAAAAAAAGCTTGTCAGAGAATATTCCAAGGTAATGGGTACACAGAACGACTACGACTTGACGGAGAAAGTTTTGTGGATAGTGTTCAGATGAAGTTAAATCCGGTGAGTGTTCAAGTGCCACGCACGCACGAAGTGATAGAAAGCTTTGGAATCTATAAACTGTCCCTGAGAATTCATGTGAACGCAGTAGAGAAGATAGTGCATGTAGCCATGATAGCAGCAGTGAGAATGACTCCGAACCACAAAATAATGAGGATGATATTTGTAGTTAAGAGTGTGAAGGATTCAGGTTGTTCATGTTGATATTCTCAACCGCAACATTATCTCGCAGTTGTCTTGTAAGTTCTGCCGTATTGGTGTGGAATTTTATAAAAGTTGAAAGGAAAGGGCTGGGTAGTACGTTTGCTTTCTAGTAGTAGTAGTAGTAGTAGTAGTAGTAGTAGTAGTAGTAGTAGTAGTAGTAGTAGTGATTTCGTGTTCACAAACAAAACAAAAATGTGATTAATTAATGTCTTTTCTTTTCCCACATGTCCAGTTATCTCGGAGGGAAATGTTTGTATCTTTTCAGTGGACAGACTCTCCGCTTTAACGATGAGGTGTATTGGAGGAGACCATGCAGAACTGAATCAGTGGAGTAGTGATGTGGCTACAAGCAAGCAGGAACTGTCAGGGGCTACACACATACCAACAGTTTACCAGAAGCAGTTTTCTATGTATGTATGTATGTATGTATGTATGTATGTATGTATGTATGTATGTATGCATGCATGCATGCATGCATGCATGCATGCATGCATGCATGCATCTATCTATCTATCTATCTATCTATCTATCTATCTATCTATCTATCTATCTATCTATCTATCTATCTATCTATCTATCTATCTATCTATCTATCTATCTATCTATCCATCCATCCATGAATGTATGTATCTATCCATCTATGTATGTTCGTATCTATTAATCCATCTATGTATCTATCTATGTATCTATCTAAATCTATGTATCTATCTACCTATCTCCATCCATCTATGTATCTAGCTATCTGTCAATCTATCTCTCTATGTATCTATGTATGTATCTATCTATGTATGTATGTATCTAGCTATCTATCTATCCATCCATCCATCCATCTATCTGTCTATCTATCTATGCATCTATCTATCTATCTATCTATCTATCTATCTATCTATCTATCTATCTGTCTATCTATCTATCTATCCATCCATCCATGTATTATCTATCTATCTATCTATCTATCTATCTATCTATCTATCTATCTATCTATCTATCTATCTATCTATCTGTCTGTCTGTCTGTCTGTCTGTCTGTCTGTCTGTCTATCTCTCTCTCTATCTCTCTCTCTCTGTGTCTATCTATCTGTCTATCTATCTATCTATCTATCTATCTATCTATCTATCTATCTATCTACCTATCCCCCGTGGGGGCACCCCTGAAGACTTGACAACCAGTTCCCTCCATTCCTCTCTCTCTGCTCTGCCTTTCTCAAAGTTTTGTTGAGTTCTAGGCGTGTTCATTCGCTAATGTTGTCCTCCCATCTCTTCCTTGGTCAAGGGCAGTTATGGAGGAGATGATTCAAGCCTTTTTTTTTTTTCCAAAGACTCGGCAAGAACTCACGTTCTGCAGTAAATGCCTGAAAAGATATACCCAGAATGTCAAATGAGAACATCATCAACCCCATCAGGAAATGTTGCTCCTAAAAACCAAAACCAACATGGCAAAGAGTGTATTCGAAACTGCAGTTGCTGTAAGCAGTTGTTACTACCTTCAGTGATGGCTGTTGCAGACTGGGTGACATTATTCGTAATATGAACACGAGTGTTGGGCATTCCTCGGCTTCATTCTTCGCTGACAAAGATGCTTTGGGCATACTGACAGCATGCACAAAGACAGTCCCTGCAGAATTCCAAGGAGTACAACAGGAGGAAGAAGAGAAGACCCAGGAGGCTTGGCAGAGAAGAGGAGCTAGCAGGCTGAACAAGGATTTCCGATCCCTGCCAAGCTGGTGGCCATGAGACTGTGAGGTAGGCTGATTTTTATTTTATTTTATTTCATACGACTTAATGTCTTTATTTTATATCACTTTATATCTTCTGCATGCAGAGTTGTTGTTTTTCTGAGAACGCCATGGTATGGTCTGGGGTTTGGGGGATTTTTTGTTTGTTTGTAGGTGGTTGGGGGGGGGGGTTGTTTTTTTTTTGGGGGGGGGCATTTTTTTTTTTTTACACATTGGCATTTGTGTGGTTGAGTTCTGAGAGAGAATATTCTTTTGTTTGTTTTGTGGTGTTTTTTGTTGGTGGTGGGTTTTTGTTTGTTTGTTTGTTGTTGTTTTTTTTGTTGTTGTTTTTTTTTTTGGGGGGTATTGGGCTTTTCTCGTGATTACGTAGTATTGATATGATAGATAAATGTGTATTTTTGTTATGTCTTTCTGTAGACGTTTGTCTTTTCCTTTGTCCTTTGTTTGTTTGTTTGTTTGTATGGTTGTGGTGTGAAGGAGACTGTTCTTTGAATGCGTATTTTTGTATGTTTATGTCTCTCTCTTCAGAGGTTTGCTTTTTCCTTTGCAATTTGTGGTGTTTGTGTGTGCGTGCGTGCGTGCGTGCGTGTCTGCCTGCCTTCCTGCCTGCCTGTCTGCCTGCCTGCCTGTCTGTCTGTCTGTCTGTCTGTGTCTGTCTGTCTGTCTGTCTGTCTGTCTGTCTGTCTGTCTGTCTGTCTGTCTGTCTGTCTGTCTGTCTCTCTCTCTCTCTCTCTCTCTCTCTCTCTCTCTCTCTCTCTCTCTCTCTCTCTCTCTCTCTCTCTCTCTCTCTCTCTCTCTCTCCCCTCCCTCCCTCCCTCCCTCCCTCCCTCCCTCTCCCCCGCTCTCTTTATCTATCTATCTATCTATCTATCTATCTATCTATCTATCTATCTATCTATCTATCTATCTATCTATCTACCTATCTATCTACCTACCTACCTACCTGTCTGTCTGTCTCTCTGTCTGTCTCTCTGTCTGTCTGTGTGTCTGTCTGTGTGTCTGTCTGTCTATTTATCTATCTATCTATCTATCTATCTATCTATCTATCTATCTATCTATCTCTGTCTGACTGTCTGTCTGTCTGTCTGTCTGTCTGTCTGTACATTTTTTGTCAAGCCTATTATTCTTCTTTTTTTTTAATGTATAGAATTGTTGGGGCTAGACTTCAGAGTTGAAACTTGAAAAGTAACCACAGCAACACTCCCTCCTGTCTGGTTATAATCACTATTGTTTTCTGGAATACTGTCTGTCTCAGGAAGCAAACTTAATCATCCTTGACATTTTCTTTGGTTCTGGTTTTTATATCGGGGGGGGGGGGGGGGGAGTTCGGGGGGGGGGGGGGGGGGCGTTCTGTTAGAGAAAGAAAGATAAGAGTGAGAACTAGTACTGTAGTGGGAAGTATATATATTCCGTGGTTATTAAATCTGTTAGAGTGGTATCTGTGTGGCTGTGTTTTGAGAGAGAGAGACAGACAGACAGACAGACAGACAGACAGACAGACAGACAGACACAGACAGACAGACAGACAGACAGACAGACAGACAGACAGACAGACACAGACAGACAGACAGACAGACAGACAGACAGACAGAATGTTCTCTTTTTTGGTCATGGGGTGGGGTGGGGGGAATGCTTTCTTTGAGAGAAAGATAGAGACAGAATAAGTAGGCAAAGTATATTTCGTGGTTTCTTTTTTTTATTTTTATTTTTTTAATAATATTTTTTAATTTTTCAAATAGAGTACAGAAAACAATTCAGAAACACACCCCACATGCACACAAATTATTACCACCAATTACAACAAGGAAGACACCAAAACATCCTAGAAAGTCATAAGAACAAAACAAGACTACTATCATCGTTACCAACAAACCCCCTTTTCTGAATCCTACAGTTATTGTATACATAAACATGGTCACTAAGGGGAACAAAAACAAACAAAACTACCAAACATACAAACAGGTTAGTATAATACCAATAATCTTGTTTACATCCAAAGTTTTGCATAAATGCATAGGTATAGTACATAATACATCCATACCTACATACATACATACAGACAGACAGACAGACAGACAGACAGACAGACAGACAGACAGACAGACAGACAGACAGACAGACATACATACATACATTATTCTAACATACATATATACATACAGCAGGATCAATCATGCATATCAGGGCATACATGTACACCCCACAGCTACATACACCAAGCACCCAAGAATCCCGAGTGTCCGTAGAACATACATGTCTGCCCTGATGCAGAATCAATTATGGCGAGAGACTCGTCAATGTACAGCATGGGGAAATGCAAACAACAACAAAAATCAAGACAGGTATATATGCCTTGGGTGCGTACATATTAAGGACGGCCTGTTACTAAGGTACCCTGAAGGCCACAAATTATGATAAGAGACAGCATGGCCATACTAATTAGTATAGTTATTCCTTGTTTGTCTTAAGTAACTGTCTACGTAGTCTGAATGACCATGTTATCTGCTTTTTTCTGTTTTTCAGTTCCCTCTAGGTTTTTTTTTTCTTTTCATGTTTCAAGTAAACCCATGTATGGGAACCATCTTCTTTGGAAAGCATGGTATGTCATATTCAGATAAGCTGCGTGTTTATCAATTTTAAACTTTGTATTTAGTTCTCTTAAAAAAATGTCAACATTTGGAACGGTTTTATTGATTCTACATTTATATATGAAAAATTTGCTAAATAGAATTATGAAATCTAGTATTTCGTCAGTTTTGATATTTTCAGCCACACCAAACAAAATAAGTTTATTGTCAAATGATAAGTTACAGCAATTAAAGCATTTTGTTTTTAGTACATTTTCTAATTCCCTCCAAAAAGAGAGGGAAAAAGCGACAGTTATATAGATAGTGCTCTACTGCATCTTTTTCCACGCTACAAAAATTACACCTGTCACTTTCTACAACTCCCATTTTCTTCAAAATCACATTGGTCACAAGAATTCTATAACAAATTTTTGTTTGAAACCACTTAAGTTTTACCTCTTTTATCTTTTTGATTTTCTTCAGCACTGCTGTCCAATCGACTGCAGTTTTCAGTTTATCTTCCCATTTTACAAAAGGTTTAATGTCTAATATTTCTATTTCTTCAAGTAGAGCACTGTAATACTGTCGACAACCTTTTTGCGTATTCAGTATTAGCTGCATCGCTTTCGAAAGTTCATTTTTTTCGTTGTCTTTCACTTCAATGTTTTTCTTTCTTTTGTATTCATTTATTGATTGCAAACAGCTCATGTAACTTAAGAAGTTTACCCTTGAATTAATTTTTTCGGTAAATGCCTGGTAACCTATAAAGTTACCATTATATCCACCATATCTTTTACAAAAACAATATTACTATTTACCCAAGTCTTGAAGTGAAATGGTTTATTATCAATTTTGAATTTTTCATTATAAAATAATGGCTCGGAAAGAAACTCGCGTCCCTCTTTTACTTCAACCTGTCTGCAAAAATGTATGTAGGCCAAGAAGACGTCTCTCCAGAACTGATTCAATCTACTTTTTTCAAAACGTTTGGCCCCATACGTGTGGATCAAGTCAGTCTCTGGGCTTAAGGTTCGTATAATAATCGCCCATTTCGGAGTTTCATTTACAAACTTTCTCAGCCATGCTAATTTTAATGCCTTTATATATACTTCAATATTCGGAATACCAATACCCCCTCCTTCAAGATCGTGTACAGCATATTTTCTTTTAATCTTATCAGTCTTTTTGTCCCACACAAATTCAAAGCACATTTTTTGTAGTTGTTTAATGTGAGTTTCAGGAGGATTGGGTAGCAGAATCCACAGATATATCAGTTTTGAGAGAATAAGTGATTTCAGTATTGCTATTCTTCCTAGAGGTGTAACTGTTCTTTGCAACCATATTTTGAAAAGAGTTTTTATTTCGAGGAACTTATCATCTGAGTTTATTTCTGTCATTTGTGTTAGATCATTTGTAAACCATATTCCCAATATTTTGAATTTTGGGGGGTTCCATCCCATCTTTTTATCTGTCAAAAATCTGTTTAGACAGTTCTTTTTGTTTCCCAACCATACATTCAAGGTTTTTTCGTAATTCAATTTCAAACCTGAAATCATTTCAAATTCTTTCAAAACTTCAAACAACTTTTCGAATGACTTCCTATCCCCTTCTAATGTAAATGTTGTATCATCAGCATACTGATTAATTTTGAACTCTGTGTCTGCTATCTTTATGCCCTTAATATTTACTTCTTCTCTTATTTTACACGCAAGTACTTCTGCACAGAGTACAAATAAATATGGTGAGATTGGGTCTCCTTGGCGACAACCTCTTTCAACAATAAAACTAGTTGACGATTTACCATTTACTGTCACACGCGTCTTTATGTCTTTATAAAATGTGCAAACCCATTTCAATACATCTTCTCCAAATCCGAACATTTTTAAAACTTTCCTCATAAATGACCAACTGACCGAATCAAACGCTTTTTCAAAGTCTATAGAAACGAGTAGACCAGATAAATCATTTTCTTCCAGGTAATGTATAATGTCATAAATTATTCTTATGCTATTGCCTATATATCTACCAGGTACAAATCCTGTTTGATCTTGATTTATTAATTTGGATAACACAGACTTAATACGATTTGCAATGCAGGCTGACCCAATTTTATACACAACATTTAGTAGAGTTATTGGTCGCCAGTTTTTAAGAAATTCCCTAGGTTTATCTCCTTTTGGCAAACAGATCAGAATTCCTTCTTTTTGGATGCTGGACATTTCTCCTTTGACAAAACTTTCATTTAAGGAGCGGACCACAAAAGTGCCTAACTGTTTCCAAAAAAATTTAAAGAAATTAGTGGTCATTCCATCTGTACCTGGGGTTTTATCATTTTGCATGTTTTTTAGGGCCTCTGATGCTTCATCTAAAGTAATTAAGCCTTCGATATTGTCAGATTCCTCTTTTGTAAGGTGAGGCAAGTTCTGAACAAAGCTATCAAGATTTACCTCTTGAGTTTCCCTTTCTGCATATAGTGATTCATAAAACTGCTTTGTTTCTTTGAGCAAATCATCTGTTTCAGTTAAGGTGTCACCCTTATCCGTTATTAGTTTTGTCATTTGTTTGCTGATAAAGTGCCTTTTCTCTAGTGAGCAAAAGTATTTGGTAATCTTTTCACCTTGTGAGGCCCACTTTGCTTTCGATCTCAGAATTATACCTTCCATTTTCCTTTTTCTAATTTCATTCAACTCATCTTTTTTATGCTGTAAAGTGTGTGTATCCGCCTCATTTAGTGGTAGAATACTCTCGAGTTCTGTAATATCCCTTTCTAATTCTTTTTCTAGTGTAGTCTCTCTTTTTTTCTTGTTAATACTAAATGAGATTGTCTGCGCTCTGATTTCCATTAGGAGAACGTCAAGAAACAACTGGTCAGGTATCGTGAATTGAATGTGGGTGTTAGGGATACAGTCAATATTATTTCTATCATAAGGTAGGGCTGCATATTGCTCTTTGGTTTTCAAAACCGTTTCTTTTACAAGTTCTGTATATTGCTGATCTCTTAAAAGCTGTGCATTAAATTTCCAAAAGCTTCTATACTTTTCTGGTGGTTTGAATTCAAGGACGATGTGAACAAGAGAGTGATCACTTCTGTGACCATAAAGAATGTCTGTGTCTTTAACAAAAGTACTTAACAAGTCTGACACCAAAAAGAAATCTAACCGACTTTGTTGGAGAGGAGTTCGTCTTCTCCAGCTATATTTATGCACTTCCGGGTTAAGTTCTCTCCATACGTCTACCAGTTCCAGATCTGACATCATATCTGTCACTTTCTCCCGGGCTTTGGGATTGTTAATGTTCTTGTAATTGTGATAGTCCAGTCTAGGGTCAATAACAAGATTCCAGTCTCCCGCTAGAATTACATTTGGTGTCTTCATCTCTTCAATCTTTTTCTTTATGTCTACAAAAAATGCTGGTTCATCCCTATTTGGCCCATATATATTGACTAGTAGTATATCTCTCCCCATAGTGTTTAACAATAATACGATGTAATTACCTGCATTGTTTTTTATTGCACGTTTTATTTTAAATTCAAAATTGTTGTTAAACAAAATAGCTACTCCTCTGGATCTGGAATTGTTGGAAGCAAATACACACTCATAGCCCCACTCGGCCCTGATCTGACGTTCTGATTTACTACTGAAATGGGTATCCTGAAGAAAATAAACTGAGTGATTTTTCTGTCGTAAATATTGAAAAACGTCTCTTCTTTTTTCAAAACTGCCAAGACCCTGGCAGTTCAAAGATGAAATTGATAACGTTGAATTCATGACAGTATGCTGTCTAGACAGTTAAAACATCACTAAGAACAGGAGTCCCAAAACTTCTTCCTTTACACCCAGTCCCCCTGCTGCATGCCCAACAGTGTGTTCCAGTGGGAAATACGCCTCCACATATATACTGCAAAAACGGTAGTGAATCCTGCTGATCACGTTCAAACCAAGAGCTACACACATATACCCACACACCCACACCCACACATACATTTACACACACCCGCGCACCCAAGTGCGCTATAGGTAAACAAAGAAGAATAATGCTGTAACTCAGCCACACACACACAAAACCTGAAAAAAAGGAACAATTTTTTCCTCTGACGCAGCAGCTGTCAGTTAGTGCAACTCAACCATGGCAGGTTTCCCCCCTTAAACAATACACAGAAAATGTGCAACATCCACTCGTCTTAAGATCTGTAAACAAACCTCTGGTAGAGAGAGAGAGAGAGAGAGAGAGAGAGAGAGAGAGAGAGAGAGAGAGAAGAGAGAGAGAGAGAGAGAGAGAGATTCCCTCCCCGAAGTCGTGTTTTTCCTTAGTTAAGTCATCACTGTTATGCTTACTAATGCCAAAACAAAGGTAACTTTCCCAGGTAAGTCAGGTTTGCTGTTTACAATGTGTGATCACACCCGTCATGCACACGAGGCATGGTGAGCAATTCAACAGCATGCTCAGTGGATTTTGTCACAACCCCAACTTTTTCCACCACCAGTGAATCTCCCCCCTCTCTCACTCCCAACTTCTTAACAGAGGTGAAAAAGTCACCCTAGACCAAAACGAAAACCCAGACATACTTTCACCCTGTTCCACAGATAGCTTTCCCATCAAGCAGCAAAAAAGCCCATAGAGTATATCCCATCAACAAAAAGATCATGTCTATAAACCAATCCACAAACAGATCTAGCCAGTATATACAGTCATACTCAATAATAATAATAAAAATAAAAATAAAATACAATTTTTAAAACAACAACAAAAAACAGAAAAAACCCACACAACCCCCCCCCCCCCCCCAACATATTCAAGTGCACATGCATGTGTAACGCACCTCATCACCACCGCCACTATGTGAAGGCCCCCTGCAGACCCCTCCTACACTCACTGCGCTGTACCACTCGTCATCCTAAGCCGCAGCGGACCCTTCGCCCAACACTAGGACCACCCTCTCTTAGAGGAGCAGGTCGCCACAGGCCTCGCACCATCTTGCCCCCCCCCCTCCCCCTCCTGTCGAGGTGTGCATGGAACTCCCTACCAAAGGGTATAACCCTACAAGGGACTACTCCCCCGCTGTCTCCGGCTCCTCATGCGTGGCACATATGTGCTGCACTTGAGATATCAGACTGTTGTCTTATCCCAATGACCCGAGCCCGACTTATCACTCAAATTCCAGTAGAAGGGAGTAAGGTCTTAATTCCAGGCAGATCGTGTTAGCAAGCCATTCTAGTTGAGCCCCTTGCTCAACATGCATACAAGATGCTTTTGCACAGTTTGAGTTTATTTCTCCCCCCTTCCCCAACCCTCCTCGACTAAATAATTGTTTACCTCTTCCACACTTCAAAATGAGGAGTGTGGGTAGTCAAAGGATCCAAACACACACAGAATTAACACCCCCCCAAAAAAAACAACAACATAAAAACAATTCGAAATGGGGGGGGGGGGGGGGGGGAGACTTGGTCTGACACCAAGAAATCCAATCTCTAGGATTCCTTTCATATGATTCGATCATTAAAGCAACAACATACCAAAATTCAAAACCCTTACCACACACTCTACTGTGGTACCACCGGCAGGTGCGAAATGACTTTTTGGCGATGGCAAGAAAGATGGGACATCTTCCTCTAAGTCAGTATCCACAAAAATATTACTGGCCTACTGCACAGCAGCACGACACTTCACACACAGTGCTCATCAACAGTATTGCTAGCACTGCAAAGGGGCAAATATAAGCTATAATATGGGTTTAATTTTGTCTGTCAGCTCCCTACAATGTTAAGCCCCCCGAAAAACGCCATTTTCAGGCAGGTCTACATATGCCACTACCAATATATACAAGACATATTCGTTATTAAGTCTGTCAAATTTTTTGAGGAAAAAGTAGTGGAGCAAGAACAAGTGCAAGTACCAACTTCTTGATCATTTTGAAAATGACTTATAAAAAAAAAAAAAAAAAAAAAATTTTTATATAAAAAAATTAATTAAGCTCTAGGAAACAACGTCCCTCATTGACAGCACTGTAGGCACACCTGAGTAAGAACCATGCCTTTGACCTGACCCAACTCGAGCCTCGGCCCCGGACGAGCCCTCATCAGAAGTCTCGGCGGTGACCGAAGCCCCATCCGCTGTGGCACCCCACAGCAAGGCACCCCTCAGAATTAAAAAATGTCAATCGCACCCACAAGAACACCTGACATCCCTGTGGCCCCCCGAAGCTACCCTCAAAAGATGAAAATAACAAGAGAAAGAAAATATGCTTAGAATATATGTTGAAAAAAAAAAAATTGAATGAGAGAAAATAAACACCTAGTGAATCTTTGTGCCTTAAGTTTGAGGATCCTATTAAAGGGTACAAGGGAGGTCATTAAGTTTGTATTCAACCAAGTGGTCAGTCTTAGCTGGATGATAATCCAAACATTGCAATACACTTTAAGCGCATGCACAGGCAAGAGAAGTTGGGAAAAAAATATAAATGGCCTCCGCTTGGATGTACTAGAGCTGCAATTCCCCACTTGACCACAAGTCTGTCAAATTTGTCATAATTTCATGCTCCCCCTCCTCCACATGTTTCATAAATACAAACAAATTGGAACTTGAGCTCACAAGTTTATAATAATATTCTCAGAACGTTTATATGGTCTAAAACAAAAGAAGAAGAGGTTAAAGAGTGAGGGGAAGAGAGTAAGCGAGCGAGCGAGCGAGCGAGAGAGAGAAAGAGAGAGAGAGAGAGAAAGAGAGAGAGAGAGAGAAAGAGAGAGAGAGAGAGAAAGAGAGAGTGAGAGAGAGAGAGAGTGAGAGAGACAGAGAGTGAAAGAGACAGAGAGTGGAGAGACAGAGAGTGATAGAGAGAGTGAGAGACAGAGAGTGAGAGAGAGAGAGAGTGAGAAAGAGAGAGAGAGGATGGGAGAGAGAGACAGAAAGAGAGAGACAGAGAGAGACGGAGAGAGAGAGAGAGGGGTAGGTGGGATGGGAGGGTCGGAGAGAGGGAGAGAGAGAGAGAGAGAGAGAGAGAGAGAGAGAGAGAGAGAGAGAGAGAGAGAGAGAGAGAGAGAAGCACGGCGCGAAGCTTCAACATACGGCAGAGGGATGGCGTCGTCATTCTGTCACTGTCCTTTTCATTTTATCAGGCAGGTGTCAGGCCATGGCCTTAGACAACACTTCATTGACGTTCATTGTGACATCTAATTTAAGAATCCGTCCATTCTTCATTTTAGCTAGGATTTTGCCGTTAGATGACCATGCTGCCATCGTTGCCGTATGGTCCGATGCCTTCTTTAAGAGCTTGTAGTTAGTTTGAGTGAGATCCTCCCCCACGGACACACCAGACTGTTTCAGTTTGCGACGGTCTGCAGAACTTGTCCCCTCAGCCTCCTGGAGAAGAAGCGCGCCAGGATGGGGCGTGGCCTGCCGCCGCCAGGCTTACCCACACGGTGGGCAATTTCAAGGTCCGCCGCAGACACCCCCACCCCGATCTTCTTGAAAATGTCGGTGCATTTCCGTAGGCAGTCGTCCACCGTCTCCTCAGCTCCCCTCGCCTCTGGTACCCCGTATACGCGGAGGTTGAATTGCCGGCCGTGTTGTTCCTGATCGTTCAGGTCCCTCCGCAGCTGACTGTCCTCTCCTCTGCACTGCTGCACCTGTCCCCGCAGCTCCCTGTTCTCCTCCCTCAGCCTCCCCACCTCCGCACTCAGCGCATCTCTGTCACCTTTCATGTCGAACAGTTCGCTTTCTAACTTGTCCATTCGAGTGTTTAATGCCGTTGAAATACTGTTCATCTCTTCTCTCATTTGCTTCATTTCGTCTTTCATTTCTTGGATGTCTTCCTTTGTTGACACATTGCATAGTTTTCGTCTTATTTCTTCTAAAATATTTTCCGAGTCCATGGTGTCGTCCTCACTGTCCACACTGGTGTTTCTGGCCTTCTTTTTCTCCTGTCTCTCCTTGCCGCTAGACTGATCGGGGCTGGCACCGGAATCACTTGTGGAGGAAGCGGAAGGATTCTTCCTCTTACCTGAAGGTCCTCCCGTAAAATATTTTGATACTACGCTTGTCATGGTTGATAGTTGAAACTGTGCACTGTGTCTAGATCTTTTGATTTATGAATTTTCCGTTCTACTTTACAATAAATTGAGGTAGCTATACATAATCGCACTCAGAAAAAGTAACTATAGAAGAGTAGACTATTTTTAATTTCCACAGCAATTGATGATTCCGATCGTATAGTGTTTCTACTATCGTTTCTGCTCTGAAGCTACATGGAACACTTTGTGTTGCACTTTATCTTATTTCTTTTCTTTACCACATTACTTACTTGTTCTTATTATTCTTGAGGGGATTTCCTGCAGCATGTTAATGCACTGACGCCATTTCACAGTACTGATATTTTTCACAACATAATGGTTGTAAACCCACTCCTGTTTTCGAAATTTGAACTATTTCAAACAATGTTTACATTTAACAGTGACTGTGAAAAAATAGCCACTGCAGGTAACATTGGATGGAGAGAGCAAAACAAAACACGTCCGTCTTCGACGTGAGCGCTGGTCAAAAAAGTCATATTTCGTGGTTTCTAAGTCTGTGGAATTAGCATTTGTGTGGTTGTGTTCTGAGAGAGACAATGTTCGTTTGGTTGGGTTTTTTTCAAGTGGAGGGGGGGGGGGATTGGTTTTTCAATAATCTTCTCAAAGAAATTACCCCTAAAATCAGCCGTACAGTTGAAGAGAACACGGCAGAAGAATAACACAGACAGACAGACAGAGAGACAGACAGACAGACAGACAGACAGACAGAGATACAAAGAGAGAGTGAAAGAAAGAGACATAAAGAAGAGACAGAGACACGCACACTAGTACCCTACTATTCTCCAAAGAAACTACCCTAAAAATCAGCCCTACAGTGGAAGACAACAGAACACGGCACAGAAGACTAACACAGACTATCTAACATACACACGCTTCATCTCTCTTTCACAAACACCTCTCTGTCACTACTGTTTGTACATGTATCTCTCCCTTCATCACTTGCTCGGCTGCTCACAAGTCTGTCTTTGTCATTTAACACGTGGAATGAAGGGAATGTGTGCCATGATAAGATATATACATAGGCTCACCCTCGTGCACGCATGCATGGATGCATGCAAACACATACTTACACATACATGCATTCTGCATGCAGATGCACGCACGAACACACACTTACACGCACACACTCACACACACAACACACACACACACACACACACACACACACACCACACACACACACACACACACACACAACACACACACACACACACACAGTAAGAGATAGCCATTTAAAGATAGAGAAAGAAAGACAGAGATAGATAGATTTGATTTGATTTGATTTATTCTTTTACATCGAGGATAATAAAATAAGCACTCTCATGCTTTCTTTACCTCCAGTCCCCGTGTGTATCAGAGAGAAAGACAGAGAGAGAGAGACAGACAAAGAGAGAGAGATACAAAGAGAGAGAGATACAAAAAGAGTGAAAGAAAGAGAGAGATAAAGAAGAGACACACACGCACACACTAGTACCCTAGTACCCTACTATTCTCGAAAAAAACTACCCCAAAACTCAGCTGTACAGTGGAAGAGAACACAACAGGCTCAGAAGACTAACACAGACTGACTAACACAGACTTCAGTGCTCTCTCTCTCTCTCTCCTCTCTCTCTCTCTCTTCTCTCCTCTCTCTCTCTCTCTTCCTCTCTCTCCTCACTCTCTCTCCTCTCTCTCTCTCCTCTCTCTCTCCACACACACACACACACACACACACACACACACACACACAACACACACACACACACACACACACACAAACACCTCTCTGTCAATACTGTTTGTACATCTCTCGCTTCATGACTTGCTTGGCTGCTCACAAGTCTGTCTTTGTCAGTTAACACGTGGAATGAAGGGAATGTGTGCCATAATAAGGTATATACATGGGTTCACCCTCGTGCTTATTTACAAACTTGCATACACGCATGCATGCACACACATATTTACACGTGCACGCGTACATATACGTTCGCACACACACGCACGCACGCACGCACACACACACACACACACACACACACACACACACACACACACACACACACACACACACACACACACACACACACACTTACACGTACACAGACAGACAGACAGACACACACACACACACACAACACACACACACACCCACCTTGGGCATCTCTCTGTCTGTCTCTGTCTGTCTCTGTTCTCTGTCTCTGTCTCTGTCTCTGTCTCTCTCTCTCTCTCTCCTCTTCTCTCTCTCTCTCTCCTCTCTCTCTCTCTCCTCTCTCTCTCTCTCTCTCTCCCCCCCCCTCTCTCTCTCTCTCTCTCTCTTCGCACTCGGCCATACTGACAGCTGACCTAGCCTCGTTCTCTCTCTGTCTCTCTCAGTTCAGAGCACAAGACAAAAACAATGAGCAGCATTCCTGACGCTGATTGTTACTGCTCCAACACACACACACACACACACACACACACACACACACACACACACACACACACACACACACACACACACCTGTGTCAGCACAATTATTTGCTTCCTCCTCCCCCCCCCCCCCCCCCCCCGACACCTCCCCTTCTTTTCCTCCCCTCCCCCCCTTCCTCCTCCCTCCACCTCATCCTCTCGTAGGATTGCCGGGGGCCTGTCAGTATCTGTTTTTTTTTCTTTCTTTATTTTACTTTATTTTAGTCTTTTCTTTTATATCGACGATAATGGGATAAGCACTCTTGTGCTTTTTTATTTTTTTAATTTTTTTTTACATCCAGTCCGTGTGTGAATGCAGCTTTTGTAAATGTCATCTGTTCCCACCGGTACACGATAACCTACTCTTATGAAAAGCGGAACAGGATTTAACGTGTGTGCAAGAAGTTCAGCTGCGTGCGTTTGCACACGGGGCCTCGGTTTATAGTTTCATCTGAAGGACTTTTGGGGAGAGTGGAGTCAGCGCTGATGTTAACTCCAGGAGAAAAAATCTCCTCGAACGGGAATTGAACCCGGTCGTCAAATTGCTAGCGCAATGTTCTGACCACTAGGCTACGTATAAACAGCATGCCCACTTTCTGGAAATTCTGTGCTAGGAATTCCCTTTTTTTCTATACCTGTCTTTGTTTCTGCCTTGTTCCTGTTCTAAGGGGCTATCTTGTCACCACCTTCACCCCTCACCTCCACCTCCCTTCATACACACACACGCACACACGCACACACGCGCGCGCGCGCGCGCGCGCACAACCGCACGCACACTTACACATACACACACACCACGCACGCACGCACGCACGCTCGCACAACACACTTACACACACACACACACGCGCGCGCGCGCGTGCGCGCACAGGGACTGGATGTAAAAAAAATATCCCACATGATTGCATTTTTTTTCTCTTTAGTTTTTCTATCATGTCGTGTTTTGATTTTTTTTGGGTGTTCGCTAGTTTTCCTTCAGCCTGAGATGGGTAGGATGGGGCAGTGGGGAGGGGGGGGGAGAACATGCTAGTTGTGTTTGCTTTAACAACTCCTCGTCAGCGTCTGAAAACATTGGGCAGGAGAGCTCCCCTTATGTCTGGGCATAGACAGAGGCACGCTCGGTAGGATGTCGGCGTGTTGGTCCTCGTATTTGCTGATTATTTTTACCCCCCCCCCCCCCTCTTAGTTTATTCCTGGATTTTTCTCCTTTTCTTTTCTTTTTTTAAAAAAGTCTTTGACTGAGTCTAATTCTCTCTCTCTCTGTCTCTCTGTCTGTTTGTCTGTCTGTCTGTCTGTCTGTCTGTCTATCTGTCTGTCTGTCTGTCTGTCTGTCTGTCTGTCTCTCTCTCTCTCTCTCTCTCTCTCTCTCTCTCTCTCTCTCTCTCTCTCTCTCTCTCTCTCTCTCTCTCTCTCTCTCTCTCTCTCTCTCTCTCTGTGTCTGTGGTGCTTTGTCTTGCCCATGTACCTCATTGCCAGAACAGGGTTCCTACCCCCGCCCATTCCTGCCTTTCATACACCGCATTCATTCTCCATTCTGCTGTTAGCGTCTGTTTGTCATTGGTTAGTCCGTGTTCCTGTGGTGTCTCTCAGCTACCGCCTTGGCTAGTGTGTTTGTTTGTTTGTTTTTGTTTGATTCTTCGCTCTCTCTCTCTCTCATTCACTTTGGGGTTTTCCGGGGTACTTTTTTTCCCCTGAGGACCTGGTGTAAAGAAGCCTCTGGCTTATCCATTTACCCTCATTAAAATATTCGAGTTCGCGTCCGAGTTCGCTCTCTCTTTTGAGTACTGTGAAATGGCGTCAGTGCATTAACATGCTGCAGGAAATCCCCTCAAGAATAATAAGAGCAAGTAAGTAATGTGGTAAAGAAAAGAAATAAGATAAAGTGCAACACAAAGTGTTCCATGTAGCTTCAGAGCAGAAACGATAGTAGAAACACTATACGATCGGAATCATCAATTGCTGTGGAAATTAAAAATAGTCTACTCTTCTATAGTTACTTTTTCTGAGTGCGATTATGTATAGCTACCTCAATTTATTGTAAAGTAGAACGGAAAATTCATAAATAAAAAGATCTAGACACAGTGCACAGTTTCAACTATCAACCATGACAAGCGTAGTATCAAATATATTTACGGGAGGACCTTCAGGTAAGAGGACGAATCCTTCCGCTTCCTCCACAAGTGATTCCGGTGCCAGCCCCGAACAGTCTAGCGGCAAGGAGAGACAGGAGAAAAAGAAGGCCAGAAACACCAGTGTGGACAGTGAGGACGACACCATGGACTCGGAAAGTATTTTAGAAGAAATAAGACGAAAACTATGCAATGTGTCAACAAAGGAAGACATCCAAGAAATGAAAGACGAAATGAAGCAAATGAGAGAAGAGATGAACAATATTTCAACGGCATTAAACACTCGAATGGACAAGTTAGAAAACGAAATGTTCGACATGAAAGGTGACAGAGATGCGCTGAGTGCGGAGGTGGGGAGGCTGAGGGAGGAGAACAGGGAGCTGCGGGGACAGGTGCAGCAGTGCAGAGGAGAGGACAGCCAGCTGCGGAGGGACCTGAACGATCAGGAACAACACGGCCGGCAATTCAACCTCCGCGTATACGGGGTACCAGAGGCGAGGGGAGCTGAGGAGACGGTGGACGACTGCCTACGGAAATGCACCGACATTTTCAAGAAGAAGATCGGGGTGGGGGTGTCTGCGGCGGACCTTGAAATTGCCCACCGTGTGGGTAAGCCTGGCGGCGGCAGGCCACGCCCCATCCTGGCGCGCTTCTTCTCCAGGAGGCTGAAGGGACAAGTTCTGGCAGACCGTCGCAAACTGAAACAGTCTGGTGTGTCCGTGGGGGAGGATCTCACTCAAACTAACTACAAGCTCTTAAAGAAGGCATCGGACCATACGGCAACGATGGCAGCATGGTCATCTAACGGCAAAATCCTAGCTAAAATGAAGAATGGACGGATTCTTAAATTAGATGTCACAATGAACGTCAATGAAGTGTTGTCTAAGGCCATGGCCTGACACCTGCCTGATAAAATGAAAATGACAGTGACAGAATGACGACGCCATCCCTCTGCCGTATGTTGAAGCTTCGCGCCGTGCTTCTCTCTCTCTCTCTCTCTCTCTTCTCTCTCTCTCTCTCTCTCTCTCTCTCTCTCTCTCTCTCTCTCTCTCTCTCTCTCTCTCTCTCTCTCTCTCTCTCTCTCTCTCTCTCCCTCCGACCCTCCCATCCCACCAACCCCTCTCTCTCTCTCTCCGTCTCTCTCTGTCTCTCTCTTTCTCTTTCTGTCTCTTTCTGTCTCTCTCTCCCATCCTCTCTCTCTCTTTCTCACTCTCTCTCTCTCTCACTCTCTCTCTCTCACTCTCTCTCTCTCTATCACTCTCTGTCTCTCACTCTCTGTCTCTTTCACTCTCTGTCTCTCTCACTCTCTCTCTCTCTCACTCTCTCTCTCTCTCTCTCTTTCTCTCTCTCGCTCGCTCGCTCGCTCGCTTACTCTCTTCCCCTCACTCTTTAACCTCTTCTTATTTTGTTTTAGACCATATAAACGTTCTGAGAATATTATTATAAACTTGTGAGCTCAAGTTCCAATTTGTTTGTATTTATGAAACATGTGGAGGAGGGGGAGCATGAAATTATGTCAAATTTGACAGACTTGTGGTCAAGTGGGGAATTGCAGCTCTAGTACATCCAAGCGGAGGCCATTTATATTTTTTTCCCAACTTCTCTTGCCTGTGCATGCGCTTAAAGTGTATTGCAATGTTTGGATTATCATCCAGCTAAGACTGACCACTTGGTTGAATACAAACTTAATGACCTCCCTTGTACCCTTTAATAGGATCCTCAAACTTAAGGCACAAAGATTCACTAGGTGTTTATTTTCTCTCATTCAATTTTTTTTTTTCAACATATATTCTAAGCATATTTTCTTTCTCTTGTTATTTTCATCTTTTGAGGGTAGCTTCGGAGGGCCACAGGGATGTCAGGTGTTCTTGTGGGTGCGATTGACATTTTTTAATTCTGAGGGGTGCCTTGCTGTGGGGTGCCACAGCGGATGGGGCTTCGGTCACCGCCGAGACTTCTGATGAGGGCTCGTCCGGGGCCGAGGCTCGAGTTGGGTCAGGTCAAGGCATGGTTCTTACTCAGGTGTGCCTACAGTGCTGTCAATGAGGGACGTTGTTCCCTAGAGCTTAATTAATTTTTTTATATTTAAATTTTTTTTTAAATTTATAAGTCATTTTCAAAATGATCAAGAAGTTGGTACTTGCACTTGTTCTTGCTCCACTACTTTTTCCTCAAAAAATTTGACAGACTTAATAACGAATATGTCTTGTATATATTGGTAGTGGCATATGTAGACCTGCCTGAAAATGGCGTTTTTCGGGGGGCTTAACATTGTAGGGAGCTGACAGACAAAATTAAACCCATATTATAGCTTATATTTGCCCCTTTGCAGTGCTAGCAATACTGTTGATGAGCACTGTGTGTGAAGTGTCGTGCTGTTGTGCAGTAGGCCAATAATATTTTCGTGGATACTGACTTAGAGGAAGATGTCCCATCTTTCTTGCCATCGCCAAAAAGTCATTTCGCACCTGCCGGTGGTATCACAGTAGAGTGTGTGGTAAGGGATTTGAATTTTGGTATGTTGTTGCTTTAATGATCGAATCATATGAAAGGAATCCTAGAGATTGGATTTCTTGGTGTCAGACCAAGTCTCTCCCCCCCCCCCATTTCGAATTGTTTTTATGTTTGTTTGTTTTTGGGGGGGTGTTAATTCTGTGTGTGTTTGGATCCTTTGACTACCCACACTCCTCATTTTGAAGTGTGGAAGAGATAAACAATTATTTAGTCGAGGAGGGTTGGGGAAGGGGGGAGAAATAAACTCAAACTGTGCAAAAGCATCTTGTATGCATGTTGAGCAAGGGCTCAACTAGAATGGCTTGCTAACACGATCTGCCTGGAATTAAGACCTTACTCCCTTCTACTGGAATTTGAGTGATAAGTCGGGCTCTGGTCATTGGGATAAGACAACAGTCTGATATCTCAAGTGCAGCATGAGGAGCCGGAGACAGCGGGGGAGTAGTCCCTTGTAGGGTTATACCCTTTGGTAGGGAGTTCCATGCACACCTCGACAGGAGGGGGAGGGGGGGGGGGGGGCAAGATGGTGCAGGCCTTTGGCGACCTGCTCCACTAAGAGAGGGTGGCCCTAGTGTTGGGCGAAGGGTCCGCTGCGGCTTAGGATGACGAGTGGTACAGCGCAGTGAGTGTAGGAGGGGTCTGCAGGGGGCCTTCACATAGTGGCGGTGGTGATGAGGTGCGTTACACATGCATGTGCACTTGAATATGTTGGGGGGGGGGGGGGGGTTCTGTTTTTTGTTGTTGTTTTAAAAATTGTATTTTATTTTTATTTTTATTATTATTATAGAGTATGACTGTATATACTGGCTAGATCTGTTTGTGGATTGGTTTATAGACATGATCTTTTTGTTGATGGGATATACTCTATGGGCTTTTTTGCTGCTTGATGGGAAAGCTATCTGTGGAACAGGGTGAAAGTATGTCTGGGTTTTCGTTTTGGTCTAGGGTGACTTTTTCACCTCTGTTAAGATGATGGGAGTGAGGGAGGGGGGAGCTTCACTGGTGGTGGAAAAGGTAGGGGTTGTGACAAAATCCACTGAGCATGCTGTTGAATTGCTCACCATGCCTCGTGTGCATGACAGGTGTGATCACACATTGTAAACAGCAAACCTGACTTACCTGGGAAAGTTACCTTTGTTTTGGCATTAGTAAGCATAACAGTGATGACTTAACTAAGGAAAAACACGACTTCGGGGAGGGAATCTCTCTCTCTCTCTCTCTCTCTCTCTCTCTCTCTCTCTCTCTCTCTCTCTCTCTCTCTCTCTCTCTCTCTCTCTCTCTCTCTCTACCAGAGGTTTGTTTACAGATCTTTAGACGAGTGGATGTTGCACATTTTCTGTGTATTGTTTAAGGGGGAAACCTGCCATGGTTGAGTTGCACTAACTGACAGCTGCTGCGTCAGAGGAAAAGATTGTTCCTTTTTTTCAGGTTTTGTGTGTGTGTGCTGAGTTACAGCATTATTCTCTTTTGTTTACCTATAGCGCACTTGGGTGCGCGTGTGTGTGTGAATGTATGTGTGGGTGTGGGTGTGTGGGTATATGTGTGTAGCTCTTGGTTTGAACGTGATCAGCAGGATTCACTACCGTTTTTGCAGTATATATGTGGAGGCGTATTTCCCACTGGAACACACTGTTGGGCATGCAGCAGGGGGACTGGGTGTAAAGGAAGAAGTTTTGGGACTCCTGTTCTTAGTGATGTTTTAACTGTCTAGACAGCATACTGTCATGAATTCAACGTTATCAATTTCATCTTTGAACTGCCAGGGTCTTGGCAGTTTTGAAAAAAGAAGAGACGTTTTTCAATATTTACGACAGAAAAATCACTCAGTTTATTTTCTTCAGGATACCCATTTCAGTAGTAAATCAGAACGTCAGATCAGGGCCGAGTGGGGTTATGAGTGTGTATTTGCTTCCAACAATTCCAGATCCAGAGGAGTAGCTGTTTTGTTTAACAACAATTTTGAATTTAAAATAAAACGTGCAATAAAAAACAATGCAGGTAATTACATCGTATTATTGTTAAACACTATGGGGAGAGATATACTACTAGTCAATATATATGGGCCAAATAGGGATAAACCAGCATTTTTTGTAGACATAAAGAAAAAGATTGAAGAGATGAAGACACCAAATGTAATTCTAGCGGGAGACTGGAATCTTGTTATTGACCCTAGACTGGACTATCACAATTACAAGAACATTAACAATCCCAAAGCCCGGGAGAAAGTGACAGATATGATGTCAGATTTTGAACTGGTAGACGTATGGAGAGAACTTAACCCGGAAGTGCATAAATATAGCTGGAGAAGACGAACTCCTCTCCAACAAAGTCGGTTAGATTTCTTTTTGGTGTCAGACTTGTTAAGTACTTTTGTTAAAGACACAGACATTCTTTATGGTCACAGAAGTGATCACTCTTTTGGTTTACATCGTCCTTGAATTCAAACCACCAGAAAAGTATAGAAGCTTTTGGAAATTTAATGCACAGCTTTTAAGAGATCAGCAATATACAGAACTTGTAAAAGAAACGGTTTTGAAAACCAAAGAGCAATATGCAGCCCTACCTTATGATAGAAATAATATTGACTGTATCCCTAACACCCACATTCAATTCACGATACCTGACCAGTTGTTTCTTGACGTTCTCCTAATGGAAATCAGAGCGCAGAACAATCTCATTTAGTATTAACAAGAAAAAAAGAGAGACTACACTAGAAAAAGAATTAGAAAGGGATATTACAGAACTCGAGACTATTCTACCACTAAATGAGGCGGATACACACACTTTACAGCATAAAAAAGATGAGTTGAATGAAATTAGAAAAAGGAAAATGGAAGGTATAATTCTGAGATCAAAAGCAAAGTGGGCCTCACAAGGTGAAAAGATTACCAAATACTTTTGCTCACTAGAGAAAAGGCACTTTATCAGCAAACAAATGACAAAACTAATAACGGATAAGGGTGACACCTTAATTGAAACAGATGATTTGCTCAAAGAAACAAAGCAGTTTTATGAATCACTATATGCAGAAAGGGAAACTCAAGAGGTAAATCTTGATAGCTTTGTTCAGAACTTGCCTCACCTTACAAAAGAGGAATCTGACAATATCGAAGGCTTAATTACTTTAGATGAAGCATCAGAGGCCCTAAAAAACATGCAAAATGATAAAACCCCAGGTACAGATGGAATGACCACTAATTTCTTTAAATTTTTTTGGAAACAGTTAGGCACTTTTGTGGTCCGCTCCTTAAATGAAAGTTTTGTCAAAGGAGAAATGTCCAGCATCCAAAAAGAAGGAATTCTAATCTGTTTGCCAAAAGGAGATAAACCTAGGGAATTTCTTAAAAACTGGCGACCAATAACTCTACTAAATGTTGTGTATAAAATTGGGTCAGCCTGCATTGCAAATCGTATTAAGTCTGTGTTATCCAAATTAATAAATCAAGATCAAACAGGATTTGTACCTGGTAGATATATAGGCAATAGCATAAGAATAATTTATGACATTATACATTACCTGGAAGAAAATGATTTATCTGGTCTACTCGTTTCTATAGACTTTGAAAAAGCGTTTGATTCGGTCAGTTGGTCATTTATGAGGAAAGTTTTAAAAATGTTCGGATTTGGAGAAGATGTATTGAAATGGGTTTGCACATTTTATAAAGACATAAAGACGCGTGTGACAGTAAATGGTAAATCGTCAACTAGTTTTATTGTTGAAAGAGGTTGTCGTCAAGGAGACCCAATCTCACCATATTTATTTGTACTCTGTGCAGAAGTACTTGCGTGTAAAATAAGAGAAGAAGTAAATATTAAGGGCATAAAGATAGCAGACACAGAGTTCAAAATTAATCAGTATGCTGATGATACAACATTTACATTAGAAGGGGATAGGAAGTCATTCGAAAAGTTGTTTGAAGTTTTGAAAGAATTTGAAATGATTTCAGGTTTGAAATTGAATTACGAAAAAACCTTGAATGTATGGTTGGGAAACAAAAAGAACTGTCTAAACAGATTTTTGACAGATAAAAAGATGGGATGGAACCCCCCAAAATTCAAAATATTGGGAATATGGTTTACAAATGATCTAACACAAATGACAGAAATAAACTCAGATGATAAGTTCCCGAAATAAAAACTCTTTTCAAAATATGGTTGCAAAGAACAGTTACACCTCTAGGAAGAATAGCAATACTAAAATCACTTATTCTCTCAAAACTGATATATCTGTGGATTCTGCTACCCAATCCTCCTGAAACTCACATTAAACAACTACAAAAAATGTGCTTTGAATTTGTGTGGGACAAAAAGACTGATAAGATTAAAAGAAAATATGCTGTACACGATCTTGAAGGAGGGGGTATTGGTATTTCGAATATTGAAGTATATATGAAGGCATTAAAATTAGCATGGCTGAGAAAGTTTGTAAATGAAACTCCGAAATGGGCGATTATTATACGAACCTTAAGCCCAGAGACTGACTTGATCCACACGTATGGGGCCAAACGTTTTGAAAAAAGTAGATTGAATCTGTTCTGGAGAGACGTCTTCTTGGCCTACATACATTTTTGCAGACAGGTTGAAGTAAAAGAGGGACGCGAGTTTCTTTCCGAGCCATTATTTTATAATGAAAAATTCAAAATTGATAATAAACCATTTCACTTCAAGACTTGGGTAAATAGTAATATTGTTTTTGTAAAAGATATGGTGGATATAAATGGTAACTTTATAGGTTACCAGGCATTTACCGAAAAAATTAATTCAAGGGTAAACTTCTTAAGTTACATGAGCTGTTTGCAATCAATAAATGAATACAAAAGAAAGAAAAACATTGAAGTGAAAGACAACGAAAAAAATGAACTTTCGAAAGCGATGCAGCTAATACTGAATACGCAAAAAGGTTGTCGACAGTATTACAGTGCTCTACTTGAAGAAATAGAAATATTAGACATTAAACCTTTTGTAAAATGGGAAGATAAACTGAAAACTGCAGTCGATTGGACAGCAGTGCTGAAGAAAATCAAAAAGATAAAAGAGGTAAAACTTAAGTGGTTTCAAACAAAAATTTGTTATAGAATTCTTGTGACCAATGTGATTTTGAAGAAAATGGGAGTTGTAGAAAGTGACAGGTGTAATTTTTGTAGCGTGGAAAAAGATGCAGTAGAGCACTATCTATATAACTGTCGCTTTTCCCTCTCTTTTTGGAGGGAATTAGAAAATGTACTAAAAACAAAATGCTTTAATTGCTGTAACTTATCATTTGACAATAAACTTATTTTGTTTGGTGTGGCTGAAAATATCAAAACTGACGAAATACTAGATTTCATAATTCTATTTAGCAAATTTTTCATATATAAATGTAGAATCAATAAAACCGTTCCAAATGTTGACATTTTTTTAAGAGAACTAAATAAAAAGTTTAAAATTGATAAACACGCAGCTTATCTGAATATGACATACCATGCTTTCCAAAGAAGATGGTTCCCATACATGGGTTTACTTGAAACATGAAAAGAAAAAAAAAAAACCTAGAGGGAACTGAAAAACAGGAAAAAGCAGATAACATGGTCATTCAGACTACGTAGACAGTTATTTAAGACAAACAAGGAATAACTATACTGATTAGTATGGCCATGCTATCTCTTATCATAATTTGTGGCCTTCAGGGTACCTTAGTAACAGGCCGTCCTTAATATGTACGCACCCAAGGCATATATATACCTGTCTTGATTTTTGTTGTTGTTTGCATTTCCCCATGCTGTACAATGACGAGTCTCTCGCCATAATTGATTCTGCATCAGGGCAGACATGTATGTTCTACGGACACTCGGGTATTCTTGGGTGCTTGGTGTATGTAGCTGTGGGGTGTACATGTATGCCCTGATATGCATGATTGATCCTGCTGTATGTATATATGTATGTTAGAATAATGTATGTATGTATGTATGTCTGTCTGTCTGTCTGTCTGTCTGTCTGTCTGTCTGTATGTATGTATGTATGTAGGTATGGGTGTATTATGTACTATACCTATGCATTTATGCAAAACTTTGGATGTAAACAAGATTATTGGTATTATACTAACCTGTTTGTATGTTTGGTAGTTTTGTTTGTTTTTGTTCCCCTTAGTGACCATGTTTCTGTATATAATAACTGTAGGATTCAGAAAAGGGGGTTGTTGGTAACAATGATAGTAGTCTTGTTTTGTTCTTATGACTTTCTAGGATGTTTTGGTGTCTTCCTTGTTGTAATTGGTGGTAATAATTTGTGTGCATGTGGGGTGTGCTTCTGAATTGCTTTTTGTACTCTATTTGAAAAATTAAAAAATATTATTTAAAAAAAAAAAAAAAAAAAAAAAATTCGAGTTCGCGTCCGAGTTCGCTCTCTCTCTCTTTGTCTCTCTGTCTCTCTGCCCCCCCCCCCCCCCCCCCCCCTCTCTCTCTCTCTCTCTCTCTCTTCTCTCTCTCTCACTATTGTTTTGCTTTTGTCTCTCTTTTGTTTTAAATCTTAGTTTGATTGTTTGGG
>CM060326.1:40097535-40102535 GCA_030674155.1 Stramonita haemastoma | reverse complement strand
CCTTTGTCCTGGAGGCTGGGCGGGTCAGGCTAAAGCAATACTATTTCTCATTCCCCCCCCCCAACACACACACACACATATACACTTGCCTCCCCTACCCCCTGTCACACACGTAGTGTATGGACAGATATTCATTGATTTGGGTGGGGTTCCTTTTTTATGCCTGCTTGATTGATGAATGTTCTTTACTTGTCTACATGGTGTATGATGGTACGGTATTTGTTGTGTTTGATGATCACTATTTTCTTGACTAACAAAATAAAGGATGAAATCAACATGTACGTTCAGGTGTGCGTGTGCATGAACACACACACGCAAGCACGTACGCACGCACGCACGCACGGATACATGCACGCTACTACTACTACTACTACTACTACTACTACTACTACTACTACTACTACCCCAACCACCACCACTACTACTACTACTACTACTACTACTACTACTACTACTACTACTACTACTACTACTACTACTACTACTACCCCAACCACCACCACTACTACTACTACTACTACTACTACTACTACTACTACTACTACTACTACTACTACTACTACCACCACCACCTCACTAACCACTACTACTACTACTACTACTACTACTACTACTACTACTACTACTAACTACTACTACTACTGCTACTACTACTACTACTCTACTGCTGCTATTACTGCTGCTGCTACTTCCACTTCTACTACCACTTCTACTTCCATCACCGTTACTACTACACTACTACTACTACTACTACTACTACTACTACTACTACTACTACTACTACTACTACTGCTACTACTACTACTACTACTACTACTACTACTACTACTACCACTACTACTACTACTACTACTACTACTACTACTACTACTACTACTACTACTACTACTACCACCACCACCATCACCACCACCACCACCACCACCACCACTGATAATACTGCTGCTATTGCTACTACTAGCACTATATTGCCGAAGATAAAAACTACTTTTACTACTTATTTTGTACCCTTCTATCCTTACTTCGATCGGTATCCCTACTTTGCTTCTGCTACTGAGATAGATCTATCTACTCTGTTCTTTTAGGTTTCTTATTTTACCATATATGGTAAATCATCATTCCTGCCCCGCCCATCTATATCAATACTTTGCTTCAACTACTGATTTAAATCTTTCTACTCTTCTCTTCTTTCTTTTTACCATATATGGTAATTTGTTATTCCAGCCCCGCCCCCTGAAGGGGAGAGCCAGAGGTCGCGGTGTGCTTTTCACCTGAGGCTGTACGGGGACTGGGTGTTGTACGAGAGAGAGCGGACAGAGGACGTGTTCATCGACCAGGACTCCCTGGAGTTCTCTCACCTGGGCACCTTCCACTGCCACAAGGTGCTTCAAGAGGAGTCCATGTTCCGCTACAAGACTGTCTCCGCTTTCAGGAATGGATGGTGAGTGTTGGGGTGAAGGATTTGGGGAGGAAGGGGGGTGGGGGGGAGGATTGGTTTTGGGGGGAAGGGTGGAGAGTGAGATGTGGGGAGTTTGGGATTGAATTTTTGGGGTTTTGTTGGTTTAGGTTTTGTGTTGAGTGTGTTGGAAAGTATGTTTCAGTTTTGGTTGATTTCTTTTTATTATTATTTATCATTTTTAATTTCACGCCGAGAAATCTGCTGTGACAAACAGGGGTATAAAAATATTTTTTTTTAAATGTGTTGACTTTTCCTATTGTTTTCTTTTCCTTCATTATCATTCCTGTAGTGTTTTTTTTTAATCTTTATTTAGCTTTCTTTTCTTTTATTTCTCTTATAATGTGTTATTATCTGTTTCTGCTGTTCCACTTTCTTTGCTTCTTTTTTATTTTATTTTCTTCTTCTCTTCCTTTTTTTTTTCTTTCATGTCCCCCTTTCATTGAGTATCTATCTTTTCCTTTCTTCTCCTTCTTATTTCTTTCATACTTTCATTTTTCTTTCTTCTTTTCATTTTCTTTTTCTTTTTCCTCCCTTTAATGTCCCTCTTTTTTTTAAAATTGGAATTGACGTTTATTTGCCTGTGGCTCTGTGATTGTCTTTCCTTTTTTTTGCTTCTTGCTTTCATACCTCTTTTTTATGTTGTTTTGTTTTTCAGTCTTACATTGTTTCTAGCTCGGTTCAAAGTAGTTCGTTAGCTATCAATGTTAGACCTTGATCATATTTACGTCATATTTAATTGCACACCTTTTGTGTCATTAAATGTCGGTTGGAGATAAAACTTGTCATTTCGTTAGTGAAAGGAAATCATGCACTTTGCTTCTAAGAGGTTATTCTTTGTTGTTGTTCTTTATTTGTGTCGTCATTCAAGTGATATAATATTGTTCTTTATTTTAAACTATCCTTAAGACATTTTTTTTTTTGAAATACAAAAAAAAATAAAACAGCCAGAGTACATAAGTTTATGTCAATGATTTCATTAAAAGAACTGCTATGGCGTACCACAAATTTAGCTGTAACAGCATTATTTATTAATTCAAAAGCTACGATTGTTCAACCCTAATTTTATTTTAATTTGTAGCGTTAATACAACTTTGGTTTATTTTTTTTTGGTTTCTTCTTGTAACAGTATAGTCGTCTTTAGCAAACACTCGGATAGCAACTATTGTCTGTTATATGAGTGTAAAGGCGTCACGCTTCTGTTAAGCGCCTGACGAGTCAGGCTCGGCGCACCCGATCTCGTCAAAAGAGATAATTGCTATCTTTTAAGTCTTCTAGGGGGGATAAAACAGGAGAATGGACCAAGAAGGCAGCAAATCGACAAAAATCAAGTGAAAGGGAGAAGAAGAACAAGGCAGAAACAAAGAGAGTGATAGAAAAGAGAAAATTTCTAGAAAAGAATTTCCAGACGATGGGGATGCTATCTATTCTGACAGAATGTTTGCTTGTATTGCAAATATCACACTTCTCTATATATAAAAGTAACGCTTGAAATGACTATTTTTTTTGTTTTTTCATTAAACCTATTATTTGGAAAAATCCCCGAGACAAAGATTGAATAGAAAATATATGATTTGTTTTTCTCATTTTGCATTTTATCACAGTGACAAGCGGTATACCTGCTTTGAATTCAAGCGACGGTATAACAACGTTCTTCAATATAGAGTCGGTATGTATACATGTGTGTATGTGTGTGTGCGTGCGTGCGTGCGTGCGCGTGTGTGTGTGCGTGTGTGTGCGTGTGTGTCTTTGTGTTTGTGTGTGTTTGTGTGCATGAGCAAAAACAGACACAAATAGGTACGTTGACGTACCCACAAACATAAAAAACAGTTAAGCAGGCAGGCATACAGACAAACAGACAGACAGACAGGCAAGCAAAAAGCCACTACACCCATGTAAAATAAAGCTCCACACACATGTTTACCAAGGTACCTTACCTTCACCTCTTCACCTATCCCGTAGTCCCGTAGACCGTGGGTCACCAATAAAGATGTTGCATCCAGCTTCTTACTTTCCTGTGGTCCTCTACTTACCGTAGCAAATCGTTCGACCCAAAACCAGTCCTCTGTCTGACGTTGTCACCCCATCGTTTTCACTGTCTGCCTTTTTATCTCCCTCATTGTACTGATCCCTGTAGGGCAGTTTCGGCCAGTCCAAAAGATAGTGTTATGTGCCCGTACCACAAAACTTTGTTGTTGTTTTTTCACTCAAGTCAGGAGCTCTTCATAATTTATAGCCTGATGGTGCTTTAAATTATGGTGTCCATTTCCTCAATAATGATGTGATCTAAGTATGAGAAACCACAATTAATGTTTGCCAAACCATACGTCTCCATTACCCTACACTTCTTTAGGGACATTTAACCCAGTCTCACACAGATCAATCTATAAAGACTGAAAGTTTGCACACATTATTCAGCTTTGCTTATAAATAGTTTTAGTTTAAGCAAAAAGGGGTGGGGCAGGGCTCAAAGAGATAGAGAAAAATGTCTTTTCCTTGTGATAATCAATGGATGATAACTTTTCACACACATAGTACTAAACACTTATCCAAACCACAATATAAAGCACAAGGATAATCAATAGCTTCGAATGAAATTAACGTGTAACAATGACTCATATTGATATCACAATGGTAAAATTGTGCACATTCATGAATACGCAAGATATATATATATATATATATATATATATATATATATATATATATATATATATATATTATACACATATGTATGATAATATGTCATTTGTGTTTCAGGCAAAAGTTTCCGGAGGGAAGGGGAAGAGGACTCCATGTGTGTCTTTACCCATGATGCTTTGCCGCTAGGAAACCGCTTCAGAAGCGAAGATTTCAAAAACCTGATATGTGAGATGATACACAGATTCGTGATGTGTGTGTGTGTGTGTGTGTGTGTGTGTGTGTGTGTGTGTGTGTGTGTGTGTGTGTGTGTGTGTGTGTGTGTGTGTGTGTGTGCACGTGTGTGCACGTGTGTGTTTGTGTGTGCACGTGTGTGTGTGTGTGTGTGTGTGTGTGTGTGTGTGTGTGTGTGTGTGTGCACGATTTTGTGTGTGTGTGCGTTTGTGTGTTTGCGTTTGTGTGTGTCTGTGTGTGCGTGTACGAGTGTGTGTGTGTGTGTGTGTGTGTGTGTGTGTGTGTGTGTGTGTGTGTGTGTGTGTGTGTGTGTGTGTGTGTGTGTGTGTGTGTGTGCGAGCGCGCGCGCGCGCGTGCATGTGTATGTGTGTATGTGAAAAGTGTACAGATATGGTTTTGCGAGTAGGTTTTAGCTATCGTCAGTGAGGTACTACAATGTGCTCAACAACTCATAAGTATGGGATATTCCTCCACGGCCGACAAAATCAGCTTGCAATACTTGGCTTATCTGTTGCAGAATTCAATGCTCAAGCAAATCTGTCTTGTGCACATGTATAGCATTTTGCCCAGTCCACTTAATATTGACATAAACCACAGGTATTTTAAGCAACATATTGGATCTCTATCGAAAGACATATAGTATTACATACTCAAAGAGGGCAGAACACTA
>CM060326.1:40090035-40092535 GCA_030674155.1 Stramonita haemastoma | reverse complement strand
ATGCTTTACCTTCCTTGACCATAAGGCAACGGCCATAGTAAACCCGGCCCGTCCCGTTGTTTTGACGGCCGTCTCTTTGACGGGAGAACGGATCCGTCAAAGCGGCCATAGTCAACCCGGCCCATCTCTTTCTGACAATATGGTCACCTCGAGACTGCGAGTGACGCAAAAATGAGGCTGCCGCGGTGACGCAAATCGACAGAAAATAGTTCGACATAAAAAGTGTTTTTACGTAAAATCTCCCCCCAAAACTTTTATCAAAACCATTGGAATGTAATCGGGAAAGGTTAATTTACTAGTTTCTGTAGTCAAAATTTTTGAAGCACCATAAATAAGTTTTTCTTGATTATTTTCCTTTCCATCGACCCGGCAAACGGACGTGTTGCTCGAACGTCAAAACGACGGGTTAAAAAGAACGGGCCGGGCCGGGTCTACTATGGCCACGCACAGCCGTTTTCAGTGACGCCACAGAGTAATTCAGCCGGGCAGCATTTTTCACCCGGCCGGTCTTTTTGACGGCGTCAAAATGACGGGTTCACTATGGCCGCGGCCTAAAGAGGGCAGGTAACCATTTACAGTTGGGTGAATTGGGGGACTGTACTGAAGCAACCCTTCCCTGACACTAAAGAGGGAAGTTAACCATTTACGGCTGGGTTAACTGGGGTAATGTACTGAAGCCAAGGTGGCCAAACGGTCACCCATCCAGTTGGTATCCTCGCTCGATGCTGCTTAACCTTGGCTGGGAGGTAGCAAGTGATTTGATCACTGAGCTATCTTGTCCCCGTGTGTATGATAATTATATATAAGACACAGCTATAAACATTATCATACTGTGTCTACCTATGTCTGTATCTGTATGTCCCTGTGTGAGACTCTCTGGTCTCCGAACACAGGCAGACTTACAAGGTTGTTGATTCACGTATGAGGTTTCTAGATCTAGACCAAAGTCTGGATCTAAGCTATGGTCTTATTAGTGTGTTCCTAGTTTGGTTCGGTCTACTATTTACGAGATGATATTCATTCATGTAAGACATATTGACTGAACAGGACTCCTTCCATGTTTTCTTTGTACTCTCATTATCCCCTGTCCCTTGTTTTTATCTCTAGGTTCATTTTATATGTTAAGGCTTTTGAAATTATGTTAGTAAATAATTTTGGTGATTTTTCCCCTTAGATAGATGTGTTGATGAAAAAAATATCACATCAAAGCTTATTCAATATATCATGTGGAAATAGAAAATTGAACTTGACTTTGACTTTGTCAGGAATTCATCCTCACTTTTCCACTTTTATTTTTTCCTGTCATCAACTTACCTTCCTGTCCCACACTCGCTGTATAAATAACGACACCGGGCCTTGATCTTTCCACAGAGACGAAAAACAAGATATGCATACCAGACCTGAGACTCTCCACTCTGCCTGTGTCCACCTTGTCCACTCTCCTGGTTCCTTCCCGGGACAACGCCAGTACCAAGGATCCCAGGGCCAGCTCCCAGAGGCCTCAGGCTGACGGGTCCTCCCCCACTCTGCCTAGCGGCCTCAGCAGCCAGAGAGCGTCGCAGAGTTGTCGCCCTTCCTTCACTCTTTCGTGCTTGCTGTGCGTTTTGGTGTGGGTAGTAGTGTGGCCATGTTTGTCGTCTGCTTCTTCTTCTTCTTCGTGTGTTTCACTGACAGTTTGGGGATCGTTGAAACGTAGGTAATGGTGGTTAGGGAGTGAAAGTTTGACGTTTGGCGCTTGTTTTTGGGGGAGTTTGTTTTTCTTGTGTTTTTTTCATGAATTGATTTTTTGGGGTTTTCTTGTTTTGTTTTGTCTTTTAGTTCCGGTTGGGTTTTCTTGACTTGTCTGTTTGTGTTGGTTTTGTTTTGTTTTCTTTCATGCAGTCCTCATTTCCAGAGTTCGTTTGGGAGCATTTTCGAAAGTCCATTGCTGTAAAGAGAGAGAGAGAGAGAGAGAGAGAGAGAGAGAGAGAGAGAGAGAGAGAGAGAGAGAGAGAGAGAGAGAGAGAGAGAGAGCGAGCAGAGAGCTATGTTGGATAATGTATTAAGGTAGGCTATACTAACTTTTATATCATGCCTCAGATTAAACTTTCAAGGGAACAACACCGAATTATATGAAGAAACAGAACAATATATATATATATATATATATATATATATATATATATATATATATATATATATATATATATATATATAAGTTGGATTTATCTAACTAAACATTTTTACTATATCTAGGAGTGTGTTTTTAAATACCTGAGACTGAGACTGATTCTGGTTTATTAGTATTGCTTATGTCCATGTATTGTGTTTTGGAATGTCCAAGACTCACTGGCTCATCTGTTCCAAATATAGAGTGAAAAGCATTTTCATCTATCCTGTATACTAAGGACAGCTCATTTTTTGTCTCATTTTACTCGTTTTACACATTATGCGAAAAACTTGGGGCATTTAACATGATTTATAAAGATAAGGAGTTTTTGGCTACGATTTCATTTTTTTT